>LPNX010244415.1:0-87632 GCA_001517045.1 Pseudotsuga menziesii
TATATATATATATATATATATATATATATATTGGTTGTGTTGGGCATGGACCCTGAAGCACATGATCGATGAGATGTTTTGTGTTAAGCGAGAGGCTCTGGAGCACATGAGTACTTACATTTGTGCTGAGCATAAAGCTCTGGAACACATGAAAATATAATTTGGAAATGTTGGGCATAAGCTATGGATAATTTCATGTTGGTGTTGAGCATAAGCTCTGGAGCATCAGATCTTTGGCCATTGTATCCCTAGGTGTATCGTACAAGTATATCCTAGCATTTAGTGTTGAGCGAGAACTCTGGAATTGCACTATGTTTGTAACTCCATGTTATAAGCGTTGAGTATGGGCTCTGGTAAGCGCTAGGGGTTACTGAAAAGAATTTAATGAATTTCGAGTGAAAACAACTCGAGAAAAATATTGATCTCATCATACTTATTTATAAGTGATTAAATGAAATTTCAAATTTCTGTATTCTCATCAAGTACTAAAGAGCTACCACATTATACGAGGGAAATACAACATGCAAGGATGTTTAGAGTTGCCTAGCCTAGTAGACCTAAGCCATCTATCTACTCGAGCTCCATGAAGAAGTGTTGTTAAGTTTAGGGATCATGACACATGATGCCCAAAGACAAATGTTAACAAGTATTTTAATACTATGTATTTTATACATAGTATGTATAAAGAATTTATTATGATTAATTATATAATTGAATAAAGAAAGAAGAGAAGCTCCACTAATTATTATTTATTATTAAAGAATTAATAAATAGTGAAATATCTATGAAAGACTAACTAGGAACTAGTTAATACTTCCTAGGTTAAGAATTGAAAATTACCCCATTAAATTAAAAAGGGTTAAATTAAGAAATCAAGGATTTATTGATTTAACTGCCCCTTTGACTAAAAATTCTTCCTTTAAAGACTCAAGCCAAGCAAAGGCTTGGGGTTCTGATTTTCTGGGAGAAGAATTATTATTATGCATGTTTTTGCTCTCAAGTGTTTTCTTGGAGAACTTTTCCTTCAAGGAAAAGAGGACCGATTCAGAACTGAACACCAATTAGGAAACCCTACCTTAGGAGCTCTAAGCTACTTGCATGTTGGAGTCCAGCTCGAGGGGATCCAGATTAGAACCAAGAACAGTTCCTGGTCATGGTTGGGAGGAACGTGGTAGTTCCCAAGTGATTTGGTCATCAAAATCAGAGGTTAGAGTTTGTCTTAAATTGATAATGTTGGTTATTTAATAAGTGTGTAGGTTTAGCCATTAAAGGAGCTTCAGGAAGATAAATTACAGTTATGAGTTCTTAGTATGTCAAAATTCATTTCTAGGGTAAATGCTGGCTACTTTATGTAAAAGCTTTTATATATATGATTAACCCTGGAATTGATAGTTTTGTCCATATCTCCTAGGGTTACATTTCTTAAAATCTAACCCTAGACTATCAAGGCTATTTTCTAGATTATATATTGAATATGTTAGTTGAATGTTTCCAGGGGATTTACTAACCCTGGGTAATTGATGTTTTGTCTAGATTTTGCTAGGGTTTTTATTCTCTTCAATACTTCCTAGGATGATAAATATTATCATAGGTTGTATATAGCTAGGTTTCTATCTCTAAAGTTTGTTTTCTGTATTCATTTAACACTCAGAAATTAATACTACAAACTAGGTAAGTCTATACCTGCTATTTAATGTTCACCTGTTACTTATATCTCTACTGACATATTACATTTGTGAGTAGAGACATGTTTTAGATTATGGTATATTTAATCATAGGAATAGGTTTAAATAAATAATATACTTTATAGATACCTTAGGGTATTATTTATAAACAGAACGATTTTATAAGATATTTATATATACATATAAATAAGACCATCAAGTATAAACCGTTATGAAAATTATCTATACATTTATGTCCAAAATTAAATAACCCATCTAAGACCTTTCAAGGTCTGTAATCATAATACAAATTTACATTAAAAATACTTCACATAAATGAAACAACATTATAAATAATCAGAGGAGGGATTGTGACCATCCATGTGGTCCTTTACTATTCTTTGATCATAACCATAAACAAAATTACATAACTCAATAAACATCACTATAGTCAAATTAAATAATATATATTATACATTGAATCATATCATAGTAAAACAACATAGAAATCATATCATAAATCCATATATTGCAAACAGTAACAGGAATCAAATCATGTGGGCATGCAAGCCCAGATTGTTTTTTATTTAAAATACATTCATTACTTTACATTAAAACCCTGTTGCCAACAGAGGTCGGGACATCGATTCCCATGGATGTCAAGACCCAAGGCAAAACCATAAAAAACATATCGTAACAAATTGAATAGGAATCAATCCTGTATATCAATCTATTATTTACATCGCTACACAGGCCACGATTTACACTAAGCATATGAGCTTAAATTTCACAAAAACATCAATACCATATAATTAACGATGCATACGCTAGCAGTGAGGTCGTAAGACCCTAGATACATCATGGCCTTGGCCATTAAACATTTTTAATACACAGCCCACTAAAATATACCCTACTATAAGCATTGGCCACCATGGATTCCAACCAAATGGTTTTACACAAACCATTTTACATAAGAGCCGAATACCATGAACAATAAAATAAAAGCTATCGCAGCACTGTGGGAGAGGCTCATGCCATTTACGGCATGTCCTTACCCACCTTATCCAATTAATTACATTATCCAACTAATCAATGGCTTTACCCACATAGTAATCGATTAGGCGAATGCCTCTGCTTTCGAAACCCCAAACCCCATTTAAATATAAAGCTAAATAAAAACGCAGAAGGAAATCACATACACCATATATCAAGTTAACCATTACATTTTATAAAACCAATACATATATCTATTTACACATAGATCCCAATGTCTGTACACAGTCGCAATTAAAGGCCGAAGACAAGGTTTTACACAGGTGTGCCAATGAGCTATGGCACCATTGTAAGCAATCATTAGAGGAAATTTGGGGTCTAAAATGGGCCTTATAAGAAAACATGCCAACAATAAATTTTGTGAGTTTGAATTTAGGAACCAATAGTATTTCAATAAAATGAGTGAACCATAATGGTTGAATTGACATATTTGTCATAAAAGAAAACTATTTTTTTTGTTCTTATTTTCGACATATCTCCATGTGTTTTTACTCAAATTACAAGCAAGAGAGCTCGTTGGATGCAAAATTTAATTCCGCATCCAACGAGTACCCACACTGCATACTTTTGACGGACCCCATTAGCCCAAAAATAAGAAATACCTGAAAAAATGTGATGATGACATCATCATCATGTTTTTTCACGTATTTCTTATTTTTGGGGTAGCGGTGTCCGTCAAAAGTATGCAGTGTGGGTACTCATTGGATGCAGAATTAAATTCTACATCCAACAAGCTATCCCGCTTGTAATTTGAGTAAACACACAGGGAGATATGCCGAAAATACGAACAAAAAAAGTAGTTTTTTTCATTCTTCCTCCAAAATTAATAACTATTATTTTATTATTTTAAATATTATTTTATTATTTTAACTATTATTAGGAGGCCCATTTTAGACCTCAAATTTCCTCTAATGGGTGCATCCCATGGCTAAAAAATCCCAAAACCAAAACATTATCTATTTACATAACTGAAACAAAATTACACAAAGCCGAATGGCCTAAGAAATGATTCATGTCATAATGCCTCAACATTAAAAAGAAACCAAGTATGTATTCATAAGCCCGAAGGAGAAATTGAATTCGCTACAGCATCAAACCCCAACCAAACAACTAGTTGAAACGTAGCTCTTCCCACAAGGTTGAAGGGTGGAAAGCATAAGCTTGATTAGTAGGCTTACCGTGGCCACGAATGCAACGCTTGGAGCCAGCAGTATTGTAGCCACAATGCTCCTCCATTCCTTTCGATACCTACAAGAAAAAAACAAGATGGGGATGAGGAGTATGCCATCCTATCAAACTATAAACCAAAACATTGTGTGGGCATAAAGACTCAACACAGGCTTACCTCACAGTCTGGAGGTTATTTCCATGGCCATCCCTCTGCGCAGAGCCAAAACGAATAAACCCCAAATGACAATACAATGCTCATCCATCATGAGCCAAGCCTAAGGGAAGGCTATCACGCTTTTCAACGAGTATTAAATGCACCAGGCTGGAGTCCATTAATGAAACCCACTCCCATAGTCAAGCCTTGTTACAAGGTATCGTTTAATTCCACCCCCATACCAACGCTTAAACCGTGGAAATGTATGGATTATACCATATATCATGTCACCCCAAACTCTAAATATCAAGCATTAACACATTACAAGCTTGCACTATGATAGTATTACATTAATGCTAGTCCATAGGTTGCACTAGGCCAAAGTCATAGAACCATGCTTAGTATTTAGATAATGTTTAGACCATAGGATTAGAGCTTAGGGTTTAAGCCCCTTAGTAACAAAGTGTTTACGCTTGAGAACCATGGCATACAAAGTATGCCATGATAACTGCTATGACTATAAAAATCCGAAGGTTTTCCCTTCAAACCAACATAATAACCTGCCAAATAAAGAGCATAAGAGATGTTTAAAAGTATAGTAAAAATATACATAGAAATAAAAGGATATTAATGACATATAGAATGGCGAATTTAAAACCATAATGAAGAATAGTTAATGCACAAGAAATTTAGCCGTAATAGCTAAATTGACGATAACAGCACTTACCAAGTTATAAAACCAAGTCAATCAGGAATGTAACAACTAGCAGCAGGTTATCAATGATCAAGGCTGTCAGCACACTTTACATCCTATCCCATCACAAGTAATGAACTTCATAAGTAAAAGAGAGAGGTGCCTTAGTTCGATTGAACGAAGTAAGCCTACATAACCAAGTAATACCTTACCTCTCAGATCGTCATGGGAGAACTAGTTCCGCCACTCCACCACTTTATTCCCATCAACAAAGTTAAGTTAGTTTTCATTAAATAAACAAAGTACGCATGTGCAGGAGTAAAACAATGATCTATACAATTCACTAATTCACCGACAGTAATAACTAAGATGTACAAATAGTTTAAATAATAGAATTAAGATATAAGAAGTAAATGAACTAATAATCACTGAAAGGATAAGAGATTAACAAGACAGTAAGGATAATTTATGAAGAGATCAAAAGTATAAGTAGCTCATTTAATTCCGCATGAGTAATAATGATCCCCTTTGGGTAGTTTTTCACTAGCCTATAAAAAAAATTATTTTCAATTTTTGGGGACATTACAAGTGGTATCAGAGCCCAGTTTCAACATTGCGAGACTTATGGGTGTACTAGGAATTCATGTAGAGAAAATAAAGTATGATAAGTAATTTTTGTTACTAACAGAAATTTTTACAACGTTGTTTAGTTTATGAACACTGAGGAAGAAATGACCACCCACACTCCAGAAGTGAACTTGGTCGTCGAGCTAAAATTTGATGTGCTGAAAACTTTACACAGTCTTCAAGCTGAACTGAAAAGTTTCAGAGAAGACAGTCTAAATGAAATAAAGGAAAAAAAAGTTATAAATGAAGCATTATTGCATAACATGACGGGAGGGAGACCGCAAGGTAAACCTACCCAGTCCACCAATAGATCCAAAAGAGAAACGTACCATGAGCGGGCCAGCAGCCCAAGAGAAGCAGAAAAATAAGTTACACCTGAAGAAACTGAAGGAGATAATCACAGTCCTGTTAGTGATTACTCACTTTCTCCATGGAGAAAGAAGCAAAGCAATAATGACAGTCTTCAGGGGGAGTTTCGAAAAATAAGAGCCCCGACCTATGAAGGTGAAGTAGATACAAGAGAAAAGGCTGAAGAATGGTTGCTAGGAATGAGTAAGTATTTACAGGTTCATAACTATTCAAGTGTGATGCAGGCTAGGCTTGCTATCTACAACCTGAATGGTAAGGGAGCAAGATGGTGGTGAGATTCAAAGCACGCCAAGAAATATGAGCTGCGAGAAATAATCTAGGAAAAATTCCGAAATATTTTCCAAGAAAAATACATGTCAAAAAGGTTCTTTGACCGCAAGGTAAAAGAGTTCCATGAACTGCGCATGGGTTCCATGACTATGGATGCATTTATAAACATATTTCTAGATCTGCTGCATTATGTACCATATATCAAAGAAGAGAAGGTCAAGATCTAGCAGTTCCTAGGATGTCTTCCTCCTAGTTTTCAGGATAGGATTGAATTCGACATGCCAAAGACTCTGGATACTGCACTACACAAGGCTCGACTCTGTTATGAGCATGGGCAGTTATAGCAAGAAAACCAGAACTGAAATAGAGAAAAGTCTAGAAACTTTTCTGATAACTGCAAGTCTGGATCAAACCCGCAACCTTATAGAAAGAAAAATAACATCTTTCAAGTGAACAAGAACTTCAACAAAACTGGTACGAAGCCTTACATACCAAATCCTAATGGTAATAAGCAAGTGGAAATTTGAGCCAATGCTACTCCTTTAGCGATCAAGCGTTGGAAGTGCAATAGGATGCATTATGCCCAATATTGTAAGAACAAGAACAATGGAGTCTTGCATAACCTACAAGAAGAACCTACCGTTGAGGATATAGTGGGAACCCCACGAATCTATGCAGCATTATATGGATGACAAGCGGACCATCAAGCTACGATGGTCGAGATCAAAGGTAAGATCTTAAACACCTCTGTTTCAATACTTGTTGATCCCGGTGCTTGCCGGAGCTATGTTGCACCTAAGATTGTTGGTTTATGCAAGTTAGGCAAAGAAAAGCATGTTAAACCTTGGCTGGTACATTTAGCCACAGGTATGAAATGGAAGGTTTCGAAAGTTGTTAAAAAATGTGAAGTAAACCTAAATGGTTTCCGTACTAAGGTAAACCTGAACATCCTACCTTCAGGATCATATGATATTCTTGTCGGCATGGACTGGTTGGAACAGCACCATGTCATGCTCGATTGTCTACATAAGTCTATCTCGTGTACTTATAGCCAAGGAAACCAAGTGAAGCTTCAAGGAATCCCAAAGAAAGTTTCTGTAAGAAAAATATTTTCCTTACAAGCAAAGAAGTGTGTCAGGATGGGCTGTAAGTTATTTGCGGTGAACATTCGAGATGTAGAGTCTAATAGAGAACAACGCATAGAAGACTTCCCCGTTCTTGAAGAATTCAAGGACATTTTTCCCAAGGAAATCCATGGATTACCTCCGAAACGAGACCTAGACTTTTCCATCGAACTGACCCCAGGATCAGTTCCGACCTCCAAACCCCCTTACCACATGAGTGCACCCGAATTGGTGGAACTCAAACTACAGTTGTAGGAGTTGATAGAGACAGGGTACATCCAACCTAGTGCGTCCCCTTGGGGAGCACCTATTTCTTTCTTAAAGAAGAAGGATGGTACTATGCGAATGTGCATTGATTACTGTCAGTTGAACAAAATGACTATAAAGAACCATTACCCTCTCCCTAGAATCGATAATTTGTTTCACCAGGTGGGAGGAGCCAAAATATTTTCGAATATTGACCTGCGATTCAGGTACCATCAGGTATGGATCCGAGACGAAGATATTCCCAAGACCACCTTTCGTACGAGGTACGAGCACTAAGAGTTTTTAGTGATGCCATTTGGGTTGACCAATGCACCCATAAACTTTATGTGTATGATGAATATCATATTCAGTAAATATCTGGATAAGTTCATACTAGTCTTTATTGAAGACATTTTGGTTTATTCCAAGAATAAAGAGGAACATGAAGAACACCTTCGCATAGTACTTCAGGTGTTGAGAGAACACCAGCTCTACGCTAAGTTTAGTAAATGTGATTTTTACCAACCACAAATACAATACCTAGGTCACATCATATCTAAGGAAGGAATAGCTATGGACCCGAAAAATATTCAAGCTACAAAGGATTGGCCTACCCCGACTAGTGTCACTAACATTAGGTTCTTTTTGGGTTTAGCCGGGTATCATCGAAAGTTCATTGAGAACTTCTCAAGAATCGCTTGCCCCATGACAACTTTGCAGAAGAAAGCAAACAAGTTCTTATGGACTGACAAGTGTGAAGAAAGTTTTCAAAAGCTTAAGCAGCTTTTGATGACCGCACGAGTGTTGCATATTGCGGATCTTTATGGGGATTTCATGGTATGCATGGATGCAATCAAGGAAGGAATTGGAGGAGTCCTCTTGCAAAACGATCATGTGATCTATTATGAATCACAGAAATTAAAAGAGCATGAGAAGAATTATCCCACGCATGATCTTGAGCTAGCGGCCATTATCCACGCTCTGAAGATGTGGAGGCACTACCTCATGGGAAGGAAGTTCCTTCTAAAGACTCACAATATGAGTCTAAAGTATTTATTCGATCAACCTGAACTAAATGTGAGGCAAGCCAGATGGTTGGCTATCCTGAGTGAGTATCACTTTGAACTAAAGCATATTAAGGGCAAAGAGAACAAAGTTGACGATGCTTTGAGTCGACAAAATCATATGATATATGAGGTGACCCTGAGTCAAGATGATGCAAATTTGCATGAGAAGATTATAACGGCATACAAGGTTGACCCATTCTATGTGGAAATCCTCAAGAAGGTCCAAGAGGACCAGTTGTTTCAACAACAGAAGGAATACAAGGTGGATGAATCCAGACTACTATGGTCCAAGGATAGATTGTATGTTCTAGTTGGAGGGGACATTTAGTCCAGCATCCTCACATAATTTCATAGGGCACCCTACTCAGGGCACCCAGGATATCAAAAGATGATATATGCCATCAAGAGACACTTTTCTGGGCCTAAGTTAAAGTCCGACATAGCAATGTTTATTGCAAAATGTCAAGAATGCCAGCGAGTTAAAGTTGAGCACCAACATCCTTTAGGATTGCTACAGCCATTTCCCATTCTGGAATGGAAGTGGGAGGTGATCAGTATGGATTTTATTACTGGCTTACCAAAAAGAAAGAAGAAAATTGATTCCATCTTCATAGTCATTGACAAGCTGTCAAAGGCAGCACACTTCATCCCCATGAAATCAACCTACAAGGCCGTGAACATTGCCGATATCTTCCTGAAAGAGATATTTAGATTGAATGGGATACCCAAAGTGATTATCTCAGATCGAGATGTTAAGTTTACAGGAAAATTTTGGAGATCTTTATTCTCTGGATTAGAGACGCAACTGAACTTTAGCATTTCTTATCACCCGCAGACGGATGGGAAGACTGAAAGAGTAAACCAAATTGTTGAAGACATGCTTCGAATGTATATCATGAACAACCCCACCAAGTGGGAGGATTATCTGCACCTTGCATAGTTTCCATATAACAGCGGGTATTAGGCTTCTTCCAAGATGAGTCCTTTCAAGGTACTCTATGGACGGAAGTGTAGGACCCCAGTTACTTGGGAAAATCCGGTGAATCGGGTCATGTTAGGGCCTGTGAATCGGGTCATGTTAGGGCCTCACCTATTATTGGACTTGGAACAGTTAGTTACCAAGGTCCAGGGAAACCTTAAAGAGCCACAAGACCATCAGAAAAGTTATGTGGATAATAAAAGAAAAGATAAATACCATCAAGTAGGTGAGCATGTCTACTTAAAATTGAAAGAAAAACAGAGCTCGTTGAGCTTGGGTAGGTGTGGCAAGTTAGCAGCTAGATTTTGTGGGCCTTTTGAAATTCTGGCCAATAAAGGACCAGTGGCTTATGAACTAGCATTACCTATGCACGTAAGAGTTCATAAATTTTTTCATGCATCTTTATTAAAGAAATATGTTTATGACACTAAGCATGTCATTGATTGGATATTATTATAGGTGGAACCTGAGGGGGAATTTTCCCCTGAGCCTTTGCATATATTGGACAAGAGAGAAGTGCAGCTTCGAAAGTGCACTGTAGTCCAATTGAAAGTACATTGGAAGCACTTTGAGGTAGATGAGGCTACCTGGGAGAATGAGGACACCATGAGAAAGGCTTACCCCTCCTTGTTTCATGATATCATTCAGAGTCCCTAAAACACCAAGGACGGTGTTGTACTAAGCAAGGAGGGATGTAATATACCGAATTTTGGACCTACCATTTATAGGCATGAGTATTATCAACCCAAATGGCACTTCTCCGTCTGAGTGCCAACACTTCATATGTTGGCACACAAAAGGACATTTATGGATTGAAGGTTTCCTAAACACTATAGATGGGCATGACATGAGATGCATTCACTATCCAACTATTTTGCCATTTTACCTTTTTTATATGTTGATTGTTGTACGTGACTCTTTCCACAGCAACTCGCGTACATACACGACTATCTCCACAGCATACCACGTACTGTATGCGAGTATTGTCATTGTAACCCGCATACAGATCTATACGCGGGTTTTCCTTATCGCGTGTCATACGCAGGTTGCCAGTATCAATACTCGTGTATGCCTCCATTCGACATTAAAAATAATATAACATGATTAAAGGAGATTTGCTAAGCCCTAATCATTAACTATCTTAACTGTCTCAACCTCCTCAACCTTCAAAACTACTCTATATCCCTAAGTATAAATAGAGGCCTTGGGGAGGGCATTAATCAATCATACTTCGAGAGCAAAGTTATGTTGGTGGTGTATCTTCAGAAGTCTTTGGAGAAGCAGAACTCAAAATCCTTTGGTTGCAAAGGAGTCCTTGTTTCAGGCGTTGGGTTGTACACTTATATCATTCACTACTGTTAATAAAGAGAATCCTTCTTCCAACTTTGTGTTGAGTCTCTTTCATGTATCACGGTTTGATGAATATTTATGATTAAGCACTCTATATATTGTTTATCTAACTTGTCATATATACATGTTTAATATTGTACTTGGAGGATTTGCTCTTTGCAGGTAAAGGAGGTGCATCCCTGAAAGCTTTGGAGAGGAGCAGAACCGGATAAGAGAAAGCTTGGATCAACCGTCGCTAATCAGGTGAGTTCAACATTTCTTCCTCTTCCTTTTCTGTACTCTAAAGCTGATTGTCTGCAAGTTTTAAGAGTACATTGGTAACCCCATACACTCGGTTACAAGGGTGTTTATTCCTAAACAATAGAACTTGCGACTCCGCTGGGGGGCCCAGACTGTTGTGGGTTATTTCTGTTTACCATTGCCCAGTATTTTCCTTGAGTCTGTGTGTGGTATCCTATCTTGGTTCATGCATAGGATAGTGTTTGAAGACCTTGAAAATTTTTCTTTTTATTAGAAAATTTTATACATGTACATGGGTTTCTCTTGCATACAGTCGTGTATAGAGACCTGCATACACGGTTTGCTCTCTAGGACAGTCACGTACAGTACGTGGGTTGCCCTTATATACAGTCGCGTACAAGCCTTAGCTTTGGATTTTTTTGTTAGGGTTTGCTTATCCCTGTCCCTATATAAATTCTGTTTGCTGGTTGGTTTTCCTTATAAGCACTCTACTGTGAGTTTGATGACCTTGTTGGCCACACCTTCTGCTTTCTTGTAAATCCCTTGAGTTCTTTTGTTTGGATTGTCTTTCTGTTGCAATTTGGAGTGGATTTGCCTATTTGGGTTATAGGTCCAAGTGTTGGTTTTCTGAATCAGTGATCATGGTTCTAGACACTGTTTATACCTTTCTATTTTCGGATAGTGATTGGTTTGCCACTTGCCTTTGTGTGATTTCAGTGATTTCCTTTCATTGTATCCACCCAAGCTAGGGTTCCAGGTCTTCCTTAGGTGGTTGATGCTTGGTCTTATTAATCTGTTTGATTCACTTTGCTTACTTTATACAGTTAATTTAATTCAAACATACTCAAAGTTTAGTGCATTTAGGTGCATACTAGTCTTTGAGCATTTTAAAAAGTGAAAAGAAAAACATTTAAAAGCTTTTGCATTTGATTTTGCATGACGTAGTTTTACTTTCAGTTTTTAAAATATAATCTCAAAAAACTACAAAAATATAGTCTTAGTGTTCTATTTATCGTTGCATTTCTCATCAATTTATATTTACAAAAAGAAAAAAGAAGTTTGTTTTAGTAGTGATAATTTGCTTTGAAAACATACACCTTTGCTTTTTATATTTCTTATCGAGTCAAAAACATCATAGTCCTTCACTCCACTTCCTTCTGAGTAAAAAATAGCCTTTTAAAATGAACACAATAATTAAAATTTATTAGTAATTTTTATGTTTTAGGGCCATACACCTACTAGCTTAGGCTAGACTTGTGGGATAGGAATTGTAAACTTCCCATAAGTTTTAAAATTCATATATAGTGGTCTTATCGATAGGTACATCCTTCTCTTTATCGATAGCATCTGGGAAGATCCTCTCAAACGAGAGTCAATCACAAGGCCGCATGGAGGCATTGGACTGAGGAGATAACCCTCTGATTCCTTATCGAAACGTAAATCATGAATTTTACGCATCTGGGGATTCTATCCTAGAAAGAGTTTCGGGCTCAGCTACCCTGCCCATGCGTACGAGTCAGGCTTGTGACCGTACCGCTAGACTTTTGGCATAGCTAAGGTATCCTTTAGTCTCTTGACATCTATGGTTCATACCTAGGTAAACCGGAAGGCTATTTTTGGGACACCTTGGAGGGGCTTGGAAGGTAACCATTGTTGAAAGTGTAGGAGGGCGGTGGGTGATTCCTTCACTTGTGCCTAAGAACCTCTTCAAGGACACCAAGTAACTATTCTTCAGCTTTCTTCAGGAAAGCATATCTTTTACCCTTCCTGACTATTGATACTTTAGGAATTTTCGTAGTGATTTATCTGTGGTATTGTCTATGTTTATCTGACCTTAGGGTTTGAATAGTCAAATTTACAATCATGGAGGACCAACCTATTAGAAGGTCTCGAAGGTTACAAAACCTTCCTCCTCTCATCACATTGGAACCTCCACCTCCACCTCAAAGGCGGAGATTGGACACGGATGGTTCATTTGAACCAATAGGAGTAAGTGAAGTTCCAGGTGAACCAACACTTAGAGCTAACCATTTTGATTTTAATACAATTGAGATAGAATACTTGTAGGCTAATGGGTTTGCAAGGAATTTCAGTACACCCTTTACTGACTTAAACGATCCTGTGATCATCCAGGTTAGCCCTTTTGATTCACCTATTTTAGGTGTCCCTGTGGGCAGGATAATGTCTACTATAGGCGAAAGTTCTTTTTCTTTCACCTCATCCTTTTTGACTGAAGGGGTATTACCTCCCCCGGTAAGTGCCCCTATATCTAGCATACCTACTACGCCATTGACTCCAGCGAGCCGGGTGGTCCAACCGCCGGTTCCCACAAGCCTAGTAGGTGCTTCTGGTGACATGGTTACTGGGATTCCTAGTATACCTACTATTCCTTCCTCCTTTGCACACACTACCCAGAGCGGTCTGGTAGGATCCTCAGCTTTCATCCAAGGATTTCCTTGGAATCGGGGGCATATTCCCCCATCCACTCCATATGTAGGCCCATCACCTTCTTATGTAGGAGTGCATTTTGGAAACACCACCTCTTACGGGCAAGGTTTCCAAACTCTGGTCTCGGCCCCGTTCACGAGCTCTCCCTTTTTTTTGTTTACGAAGGGATACCTGCTCCCTTTTCTCAAACCCCAGTTTCGACTGGGATCGCCCGAACCTCGTATACTGCACGTCCCACCCACAATCATGTGGCTTATGGATGGAATCCATTTCAAAGTAATCCATCCACTTCGCAACCGGTGGCAAGGGGAAACCCCACCTTTACATATGGGCATTCGGGGTGAAGTCCCTCTAATCCCCAAACTGGCACTTTTAGTGCTCTGGTTCAACCCAAGCTTCCATTCCTAGCAACATTAAACTTGCCAGATTTATCAAAATTAATGAATGACCCGGTGAGGCATGACTCCTCGTGGCCACCTGTTCCCACCAAATTGCCATCGGACACCCCAAAATTCAAGGAAAAAGTTGGTGAAGATCCTCGGGCTCATGCCACCACTTTTCATTTATGGTGTTCTTCTATTTCGCTGAATGAAGATTCAGTCAGGTTAAGGATGTTCCAAAGAACATTAACGAGTACTACAACAGAATGGTACATTGAGTTGCCTTCTGTTGCGTTCAGTAGTTTTCGGGACCTAGCTAGTGCATTTTGTAGCAAGGATTTCTCCCTGCTACATGGGCAAGAATGGCTCCCTTGTGCCTATAGGGCACAAGGGTAGGTTCCTACCCTTAGAAAATAGTCAAAAACGAAATGAAATATGGCATAAACAAAGCAGCGAATTGAAACTAAGCTAATCTAAGAAAGAACATAAGAAAATAGAGAACTACTATAAACTAGATCTAATAGCTCATGACAGAAACTAAAGAAGAGGAGATGATGCACTGTTGAACCCCTCTGCACACAGTAGGTTAGGGTTCCGCCTCCAAAACCTATAAAATAAACCTAAGCTACCATGGAGAAAACCTGCAAACAATGTTAATGAAAAACCTACAAATAATAATGAGGGTTAGAAAACAAAACAAATAAATAAACATGAACAGAAATTATACCTCACTTAGGTGGAAATGGGCCACCATGCCCTAGCTCATGGGAGCACCTCTCCCTTGGTTGGGAAGCAATGGCTTGAGGAGATGGGAATGGATGAGAGGGAGAGTGGGTGTTTTGAGAGCAAGCGGTCTCAAAGCATCCACGGGTAGCATAACAATAGGAAAGTTAGGAGTCTTTTGAGAGTGACCCCCCACCCTCCTTTTATAGTTTTTCAAAGGGATTTTAGGGTTTTAAGCCCTTGGTGAGGGCTTTAGCCCATTTTTTGGGCCTTTAGCCCCTTCTACCCTAACTTTAGCCCCTTTTAGGGTTTTAGCCCCTTTTTGAGGGATTTATCTCCTAGGGGGCTATTTTGGGCTCCTTTTTGGGGTTTTTATCCCTTTTCTTCATCCTTGGGCTCTTTTGGAGGTGTGGGGGTCAAATGGAAGGTCTTATGGAGTGACATGAGTGGTGTGAGATGGTGTCCTTGGGTGGTGTAGGCCATAGAGAGCTATGTGGGGGATTTTTTGGTGAAGAGATTGCCCCCTGATGTGTGAGGGCAGGAGCTCAATGTATGGCCGATGGACATCATAGGATTTGCTATCGAGAGGTGGTGCTTTCGGGGCTGGGGGCATGGTGGCTTTTGGTTTTTGTATTAATTTGGTTCCCATCAATGGGTGAGATACAATAAATGTGTGACATGTATATGGATGAGGTGGGCATCCCCATGCTCATGACAATGTCAAAAGAATCATTTGATCTATGCTCTAAAATACAAGAGCCAATCATATACAACTGATGTTACAATGTTGGTTGCCTCTATGTGAGGCTAAGTACAATACCAATCTGGTTCATTGGACCCATGGAATTCTCATGGAATGCTACATCTTCATGATTGACGGTCTACTAGATCTGGTACATAGCTGTGTGGACTCGCTGATTGAGAGTCAAAGTCTCTATGGTACAAGTATGCTGCATCAATCATAAAGGTATATCGAAGCACTGCTGGGGCTTCTGATCACTGTCTCCATCGCAACTCAGAAATCACAAGGGACATAACCTGTTTAGGTCCCTTGAGTGGACTCACCAATGTGCTAGAGTCAGGTGACATCTGGAGTCTTCGACCAAGTACAGTGTGGAACAAACCCTATACAAATCTCAATGGTGCGATGATGGAGTTGAAGTCGAGCACGTGAGAAATAACCATCCCAAGAGGCACTGAGGACTCCTCTCAAGTGGTCCAAGGAACTCATCAATGATGTAAATGAAACCAAGGTATAGGGACCTCTGGGTCTATCCTCTGGAATATGTGTGTTCGCGTCGACAGAGGGAGACCTGCCCCTAGTCAAGGCAATCATGTTTCCTTGACCAGGAGCACGAGGGATAACCAAAAGGTGTGAAGCAATATGTGGACTGACTCATTGAATTGGGGGGGGAGGGGAGGGAAAGGAAGAAACTGAACAGGGGTAGGGAGGGGAGTGGGAGACTCAAAATTCCTTTGTTCAGAGTATGACGGCAAGGCGGACCAAGCAACAAATGAAACTGACTCAAGGGAATAGGATCATGGCTATAATACTAGGAATGTCGCTGCAGATGGGAAATACTTTGAGGTGGAGGACACTTTTGATACTAATGGGATCCAAGGAAGACACATTGCAAAATACTTTGAACAAAGGCGACCTAATGTGGGAATGTTGCCAAACTATTTTCTGTGGGGTGGTGCCTAGGGACACCGTTGTGGTACGATCTCGTGGATTTTTGGCGTTCCCGATAAGGTAAGTGCTCGATGGTGCTTTCAATTTTAGAGAGTCTGAAAGCACGAAGAAGACTCCAGTGGGGGCTCTTTTTCGTTGGTAGTCTCCTATGCCCAAAAAGGGATAAAAGTGTACATAGGAGAGCTCACCCATCTTGTAGGGGATGGGAGACTTCTTTACCATTGGTAGTCCAATCAAGTTGGAAAAGGCTAAACCTATACTGACTAGACAGTCATTCAAATACCTTTATGAGCATGAACGAAACCAAGTTTGCTCGGCGATCTTTTCATTTTGAGATGGTTGGAAAATAGCTTAACGACAACTAGTGGTGAGCTTTTTCGTAAAATGCGGCCCCTTTGCCCGAGAAAGCATAAAAGTATGCAGAGGGGAATGGTCTTGGCTTGAGTGTGCCAAGGAGGTCCTTTTCATGAAATGGTCTACATGGTCCACAAAAGGAGGTAAACGAGACAATGTAGACGCCATTTCCAATGCCTTAGCAAGCGGGAAAGGAAGCAACTGCGCTCGGCAATCTTTTCATTTTTTTAAGGAGTCAAAAAAGAGCTTAAACGAAACTCCAATGTGGTCAACCAATGGTGACACATGCAGTGCCCCATGTTGGGACAGTGGATAGAGATCCACAAGTCATCCACGTAGTATGGACAGAGCAGAAGGCTCTCAAACATACCAATACATACATGGGATATATCATGGCAGAGGTCTGCGAGTCGGTGCGGCAGAGGCACGTAAACCGAGGTGGCTCTCAGACAGAGGTCAGGAGAGCGTCTTTTTGTGTTGACTACATGCAATGTGAGTGCAAGTCTGGGGGAACTTATATGCCAAATATGTGCAAGAAAAGAAATCATTTTGTGGATAGTGGTCCAGAGGTCCGCGTAAGGTGTGGTAAAAAGAAAAGACAATTTATGTGTTAAAAATAAAATAAAAGCTAAAATTACAGTCCTTGACAGGCGGTGGCCCGAGGACGCTTCTATGCCAAATACATGGAAGAAAAATAAAGGTTTTTGTGGATGATGGTCCAGATGTTTGCATGTGGTGTGGTGAAAAAGGCAATTATAAATGCAAAAACAAAAGTATAGTACAATCCTTAACGGGCGGCGGCCCGATCGCTCGCATGAGTTGCGACCGGGAAGTGCGATACGAGTACCGGTCCGTAGACACTCGCATCGTCATGTCATGGCTTGTGAATCGAGGTGACTTGTGGGATATGGTCCCAAAATTGACTTATTAAATGTGAGATGATGGTCTCATAAGGAAATGAAAATTTGATCCTGGAGGTGTGAGAGGTGTCTCGAACCGGTTCCGGGTGAATTTGGATTAGTAGCTGATGGTACTGCCCCTGACTTGTGGTAAAAAAAATGTTGAAAAACAAAAAGGGAGAAAACTATGCTATAAGGGACTCATAGTGGTGGTATCAGGCATAGACTCTCTTGAGGTAGAGCCCATTACATGGCTTCTTCAAGAGGTGACCACCTGAGTCAGTGAAGAGGTATTCCCCCTTTCCGAGATGAAGATCATTGGCAAGGCAGGGTGACGGAATCTGGTCTTTTATGGGAAGAAGTGATTCCACACTATGGTTTAAAGGGAATGGGGTAAAACCAAAGGTTGTTTTACATATATCTCCGTCATCACATAAGTGGTGGCGGGATAGATCAGGTGGATCTTCCAAAAGCCGATGAGGCGAAAGGGAAACTGGTGCTAGAGATCATGTAAATGGTATTGGTTGTGGTTTTTGTGGCCTTGCCCCCAGTCTCTGTTGGAGGAAGAGGGGCAGGCCTGGAGATAGAAGGAGTCTTGGATGGACCTAGAGGTGGGTGCAACATCATCTCAATTGGATGGACATGAGTTAATACATCCTAGGGCCTCAGAGGTACAGTAGGTGGTTCAAGGTACCACACAGGATCTCCCAGTGTGAAATCCTGTAGATTGTGGGTTTCCAAGACAGACTTACTCGTGATCTCGGATGGTAGGAAAATAAAAAGGAAAAGGAAAAGGAAAAGGATCATGTTGATCGGGGATGAACCCCAATGTTTCCCTGGTAACTGAGGTTGCGGCTGTGGTTGGGGAAACAATGGAAGAGACAGGTATGATGGACCACCGGTGATGGTGGAGACAAAAGGGTCTGCATAACTGGAAATCATGTAGATAGACATGGTGTCTGAAGAAGGTAGTGGTGGGTGAACTTCTTCTATCAAGGTGATCTCAGACTCAAGGGAATGGTGACGGAGGTCAGCAAGAGCCATTCAAAATTCAGGCAATTCTTGACAATGGTGGGAGTAATGTCCATACAAGCCGCAAAGGGCACAAGCATGGTTTGTCCTCAATGCCTTGTTCTTTACTACTGACGTGGTTGGGATTTGAACCACAGGAATGTTTTCATTTGTATCCATGGCATCCAGATGCACATGAATCACTGGTATTTCAAGGCAATGCTGAGTTGGATGGCCCTATTGTTCGTAGACGGCACAAGGTGGAACTTGTTGTCGTTCTGCGGTGGCTTTGGTGTTCTTTCCTCTAGCCCTTTTGGGTTGGGGCGGTGTAGGTGCGGGTGCGATGGTTGGACTATGCAAACGGCCGGGTGGGGGGTGGGACTCAACCGCGATAGGNAACACAACCTGAGGCATCGCTAGTTGAGTTGGTGGATCTAGATACCACACCGGGATCCCCAACGTAAAGTTGGGTAGGCTTAAGGTGGCCATGACCGGATTGCTCATGACACTAGGTGGGGGAAAGAGCAAGGGAATTGTGTGGACAAGGGATGAGCCCACATAACTCCCAGCTGGTTGCATGTGGGGGTGACGTTGTGGTTGTGGCTGCACGTAATGCTGCTACTACGGATGAAGATATGGTTGCGGACGTTGTTGTGGTTGTGGTTGGGGCTATGGCTACGGTTGTTGTTTGGGTGCAGTAGTGCTTAATTAGACCATGCACAAGTCCGCAGTTTGTTTTTGTGTCAGTGGTGGTGGCACCAATGGGAAATGAGCCATCATGGTAGGATCGGTAAATAACCTAGGGCCCGCATTCAACAGTGGGGAAGTTGGTGTGTTTTCAACCACAGTGTTGGTTGCAGGGATGACGTTAGCGTGTGTGGTCACCCCTTGCGGCTCAATAGTGGTGATAGTAGGGATAACGTTGGCAGGTACTGTTAACCCTTGTGGATCATGGTAGGTGAGCTTGTCAACCGTCACAATATTCCCTTCATGGGGGAACATCATGAGGCAGACGACAGTTGATGCAACAGCTCACATAGTGTACATGTAACTCCTCCTCAGGAGGAGGTTGTAGTCCAGTTGAGCGTTGATGACTTCAATGTCAATCAAGACTGTCTTCTCGGCTAACGTGATGGGGACATGGGGGAGGATTCCTTGGGCTTTAGTGGGATGTCCATCATAATCCCACAGAGTCGTGGAGGATGGTTGCAAAATCAGTGATCCAAGCTTCTGCCAAACCAAGGTAGACATGACACACGTGGATGCCCCCTCATCCACTATGCATCGGTGCTCAACCAAGTTCCAGATGGATACCGAGATTTGGAAGGGAATAGTGAAGGGCATGCACGACTCTCTGTTCTCTGTGTCAAATGTGATTATCTTGGAGTCGGAGGGGTCTACTACCCCTAGATCGACTAGTAAGGCTTTCTGCTACGTTGGGCATGTTTTAAGTACCTCAAGAGCAGACATGGCGGTTGGCGTTTGGGCCAAATCATCTACAATGCTATAGCTGACTACAGCTCTAGCTGTGGCATTATTGGCAATTCTATGTATGGGGGGGCGCGAGAATGGGGGTAACTGGAGAGGTAGGTTGGTCGTCTTAGACATGGATACTGCTGATGAGTCGACAGTTTCGGTGGTGGTACCGTACTGATTTTGTCTAGTCTGTAATTTGACCTCTTTAGTGGTCATGGTCATCAAGTGGTGAACACCTGTTTCAGCCATGGGTGCTACGCCCAGAGCATTGGGATTGGCCTGGGGAGGGGGAGTGGTCTCCACCAGTCCTTGGACTGGTAGTGGGTTTTGAAGCATCGTGGGAGGAGGTCCTTATGGTGCCTGGTTGGGTTAGGCTTGAGTGGGGGCATTGGCGACCTGTTGGGCCTCATTTTGAATGGCCTTCTTAGCACAAGCCATGAGGGGACACTCAAATGTGTAATTCCCATAAACATCACAGAGTGTACAAGGTTGGTTTGTGCGCAAAAATACGTTGCATCTTGGTTGATTCTATCTTAGGGGGTTTTGGGCTAGCCGGTTAGCCGGGGCATTATTGCGAGGGTTCGGTTGTTGACCGCCTCCCTGCGGTTGGTTATTGCCTTGGTTGCGGGGCCGGTTTTTTCTAACTTGCCCTTGTTGATTGTTGGGGGCAGGCTGGTTGGGACGGTTTTGTTGTGTGAACACTTGTCCCAACAGAGCGGGTGGAGCGAGGGTGGGAGATTGAACTTGTTGCACTGGTGGTGCATAGTATATTTGTGGGGGTGGTGGTGCCACAAATGTGGGCATTTGCCCCACATATTATTGTGTTGGCCAAGCCATGGCCTGAGCCTGTAGCGGTGGCGCATGTTGTGCATAAGAGGTTGTTTCTCCGGACTGGGATATCATTCTAGCATAATCCAGAGCTTGGTTTTAATAAGCAACATTAGCAGTGTTGCTTGGTTGGGGTGTAACGACAGGTGGTGTCGGTCGGGGCTGTGGTTGTTGGGAGACTAACCCTATGATGTCGTTCGCTATGTGGGATGCCCCTGGTGCGTCGCGGTAAGAGGTACTCAGATGGGGAGCGTCTGGAATGACCGTATACAAGTATCCAGACTAGGCATAGATGAGGTCAAATTGTTGGGCCTTCAGTATGGCCTCTTCTTCAGATTGGGGACGTTCGGATGCAACATCCTTTGCAATGGGTGGGAGCAAAGTCTTGAGGAACCAATCCAAGAAGATCTTATCATCCAATTAGATTTTACACAAGCTACAACGCCACCACCACTCATGGATATGATCAGTGATGTGAGTGGTGGTATTTTGGCGACAGGATAAAAGTATCTCCACCCCCTCGTCATATCCGACAGGGAGTTGGAAATACTGTAGGAACATGAAGGCTAGGGAGTTGAAGTTGGGGTACTTGGCTTGTGGTAGCTCAATGTACCATTTGGCCGCGGCACTTGTAAGGGTGCGTTGGAACAACCTTAGCCTGATAGAGTCATCTATGATGCTGTTGGATGAGCACCATAGATGGAATGTCATGATATGATTTTGGGGACATTCCCCGGGTTTTCCTTCAAACTTTGGGATGTCTGAAGGCAGCTTAGTTGGCATGGGTAGCCAAAAATCTTGGTGATGAATGGGGTCATTCGTCAATCTAGCCAAGTCAGCAAGTTCAAACAAGCCATGAAGGGTAGATTTGACCCCAAGTTGATGTGGGATGGTGCCAAAATGGGGGTGGGGTTTACAGGTGCATAATTCATCTGCATGGTTGGGGGTGCTTGTGGTGGCACCATGATAGATGCGCCAATGCCCCCAAGTGCTATGGGTGGGATGGTATAGGTAGTGGGAGCATTGCCCCCATGTATGGCAGTAGCGGCAATGTGCGTGGTCGGTGCACTGCCCCCCTGTGTGGCAGTAGGGACAATGTGTGTGGAGGGGCCACTACCCCCATGTGTTACCACTGGGCCAACTTAGCTGGTCACTATGGGTGGTGGAAATTGGCTAATGACAGTCTACATGATTGTGCTTGGACCGCTTGCCACATTATGGGTGACTAGTTGTGATGTGGACATGGGTCCACCTGCTAAGGTTAGGCCAGAAAATGGATCCGGGTTGGCACCAGCCATGGGGCTTGATGGTGCGGTGTGGAGATCTAGTTCAGACTGATATGGATCTGAATCAGAATCAAAGGCTGTGTGGCCCTCTAATGGTGTGGGAGATCACTGAGAACGGCTACGATGGTGTCGACTGAGTGTTCCAAATGGTGGTGGTTCGCCTCTTAGGCGTGAGGAAGATCGTGGAGGATCAATTATGTTCACTTTTGTGTATGAAACTGGTGGGTATGAAATTTGGACCCTGGTTTCAATGGCTTCCTATTGGGTGAAGGTGGTCTCTCGGCCACCAAGACTTCCAAAAGACAGCACTTGGCTTGTTCCTCACGGGTGCTTCTACTCAATTGGAAGGGGTCATTGCCCGTTTCACTTGGCAATTCCTCTCAATGGCCAGCTACTTTGAGGTTCCTATGGTACTCCTCACAATGAGTTTTTGGGCAAAGCCCAAGTACTTCCCACATTTGAAGCAGTCATGGACTTATGTCCTCAAAGACTGCAGAATTGATTAAACTTAGTGTAAATTTGGTAAATTTTAAGGCTTACTCAGCATCATGAACTGAGTTGGGTTAATTATTTGGTATGGTGTGTTGGTTTGCTTGTTTGTTCTGGTATTTGGTTTGCAGTATAGTTTATGAATTCATCGTACAGTTCATATCATGGTTTTGTATGCAAACATAAACATAAATTTGTAAGCAAGTATGGTGATTAACCCTGAATTGTTGGCCTAACTAAATGTCTACCTCTCAGTGATATTCTTCTTTAACCAAGAGAACGTGTTGGGCTCTCAACACAATGGGACTAAGCCCATCCGTAGATCCTCATGTCACCTCCCAAGTGCTAGGTTGGTCATCAGGGAGGACGCTTAGTGCCGTGAGAAGCCCTCCTTCTCTACCCCCTGTACCTTCTAGGTCACCTAGTTTTAGTGGTTTGGGAAAAATACCATGGAGTGCCTAGATCTATACGAGCTCACCCTTCGTCGTATCCCAGAATACCCCGCAGGGTGATGACTGGGTAAAGGAGGAAGGAGGCAGCAAGATGGTTAATTTTAAGTTACTTTTAGTTAGGCTAGTTCAATTTATTAAACCTTAATGATTGATTTAGCATATACACTTTGTTCATGGATTGATTTGCAAAATGTAAAAACTAAAATTGAAAGAGACCTGCAATGGTGGACAGAGGCGGCTGGGCCGCACTAACAGTCCTCTGAAACTTAAAATTACTGCTAATTAAAATGAAATACAACTTCTGTGTGATAGACCGCACATTTCTGACTAAATCCCGCGAGGGGGCCGTGAGATTTTTCCAGAAATGAGCAAGGGGGTCGCACAAAATGCTAAAACAGCCGCAACTTGAGCTTCTGGGCTGAAGTCGTGCCTGTCTGAGGATTAAGTGCATTCTGGGCGCACCTGTTGGCCAATTAAGAGTGCCCCAGTCTCACCTTTTCCCCCGATAAGAGCACCCTGCTCTGGAAAAGGCTTTTTTGGGGATGCAGGGCCAGATCTGCCCGACAGTAACTGCTACTGGGGTTAGTCTGACTCGACTCGGCCTAGCGGCGGCTTCGGCAATGACTAAAATAGGAAATAAAGCAGATTTAAACATATCTAATACTACATTTTTGAAAACTAGGGTAAAACTGAAAAACTTTGAAAACTTGAAATTTTTTGCCCAGGGATCCAGTGGGATCGACCCAGGGGAGTCGCCAAAGTTGTAGTGAGAATTTCTCCCTGCTACAGGGGTAGGAATGGTTCCCTTGTGCCTATAGGGCACAAGGGTAGCTTCCTACCCTTAGAAAATAGTAAAAAACGAAATGAAATATGGCATAAACAAAGCAACGAATTGAAATTAAGCTAATCTAAGCAAGAACATAAGCAAATAGAGCACCACTGTAAACTAGATCTAATAGCTCATGACAGAAACTAAAGAAGAGGAGATGAAGCACTGTTGAACCCCTCTGCACATAGTAGGTTAGGGTTCTACCTCCAAAACCTGTAAAATAAACCTAAGCTACCATGGAGAAAACCTGCAAACAATGTTAATGAAAAACCTACAAATAAGAATGAGGTTTAGAAAACAAAACAAATAAATAAACATGAACAAAAATTATACCTCACTTAGGTGGAAATGGGATACCATGACCTAGCTCATGGGAGCACCTCTTCCTTGGTTGGGAAGCAATGGCTTGAGGAGATGGGAATGGATGAGAGGGAGAGTGGGTGGTTTGAGAGCAAGAGGTCTCAAAGCATCCACGGGCAGCATAACAATAGGCAAGTGAGAAGACTTTTGAGAGTGACCCCCCACCCTCCTTTTATAGTTTTTCAAAGGGATTTTAGGGTTTTAAGCCCTTGGTGAGGACTTTAGCCCCTTCCACCCTAACTTTAGCCCCTTTTATGGTTTTAGCCCCTTTCTGAGGGATTTATCTCCTAGGGGACTATTTTGGGCTCCTTTTTGGGGGTTTGTAGCCCTTTTCTTCATCCTTAGGCTCTTTTGGAGGTGTGGGGGTCAAATGGAAGGTCTTATGGAGTGAAATGAGTGGTGTGAGATGGTGTCCTTGGGTGGTGTAGGCCATAGAGAGCTATGTGGGGGATTTTCGGGTTAACAGATTGCCCCCTGATGTGTGAGGGCAGGAGCTCAACGTATGACCGACGGACATCATAGGATTTGCTATCGAGAGGTGGTGCTTTCGGGGCTGGGGCATGGTGGCTTTTGATTTTTGTATTAATTTTGTTCCCATTAATGGGTGAGATACAATAACTGTGTGACATGTATATGTACAAGGCGAGCATCCCCATGCTCATGGCAATGTTAAAAGAATCATTTGATCTATGCTCTAAAATACAAGAGCCGATCATATACAACTAATGTTACAATGTTGGTTGCCTCTATGTGACGCTGAGTACAATACTGATCTGGTTCATTGGACCCGTGGCATTCTCATGGAATGCTACATCTTCATGACTAGCAATCTGTTGGATCTGGTACATAGCTGCATGGACTCGCTAATTGAGAGTCAGAGTGTCTATGGTACAAGTATGTTGCAACAATCATAAAGGTATATCGAAGCACTGCTGGGGCTTCTGATCACTGTCTCCAATGCAACCTGGAAATCATAAGGGACATAACCTATTTAGGTCCCTCGAGTGGACTGACCAATGTGCTAAAGTTGGATGACATCCGAGGTCTTCGACCAAGTACTGTGTGGAACAAACCCTATACGAATCTCAAGATGCGATGATGGAGTTGAAGTTGAGCACGTGAGAAACAACCATCCCAAGAGGCACTGAGGACTCCTCTCAAGTGGTCCAAGGAACTCATCAATGATATAAATGAAACCAAGGTACAGGGACCTCTGGGTCTATCCTCTAGAATATGTGTGTTGGTGTCTAAAGAGGGAGACCTGCCCCTAGTCAAGGCAATCATGATTCCTTGACCAGGAGCACGAGGGATAACCAAAAGGTGTGAAGCAATTTGTGGAATGACTCACTCAATTGGGGGGGGGAGGGGAGGGAAAGGAAGAAACTGAACAGGGGCAGGGAGGGGAGTGGGAGACTCAAACTTTCTTTGATCAAAGTATGATGACAGGGCGGATTAGGAAGCAAATGAAACTAACTCAAGGGAACAGGATCATGGCTGTAATACCGAGAATGTCGTTGCAGATGGGAAATACTTGGAGGCGGAGGACACTTTTGATACTAATGGGATCCAAGGAAGACACATTGCAGAATAATTTGAACAAATATGACCCAATGTGGGAATGCTGCCAAACTATTTTCTGTGGTGTGGTGTCTAGGGACACCGTTGTGGTACGATCTCATGGATTTTTGGCAAGCCCGAGAAGGTAAGTGCTAGATGGTGCTTTCAATTTTAGAGAGTCTGAAAGCACGAAGAAGACTCCAGTGGGGGATATTTTTCATTGGTAGTCTCCTATGCCCAAAAAAGGATAAAAGTATACATAGGAGAGCTCGCCCATCTTGTAGGGGATGGGAGACTTCTTTACCGTTGGTAGTCCAATCAGGCTGGAAAAGCTTAAACCTATACTGACTAGACGGTCATTCAAATACTTTTACGAGCATGAACGAAACAAAGTTTGCTCGGTGATCTTTTCTTGTTAAGACAGCTGGAAAAGAGCTTAAAGACAACCGGTGGTGAGCTTTTTCGTAAAATGTGGCCCCTCTGCCCGAGAAAGCATAAAAGTATGCAGAGGGGAACGGTCTTGGCTTGAGTGTGCCAAGGATGTCCTTTTCATGAAATGGTCTACATGGTCCACCAAAGGAGGTAAACAAGATGATGTAGACACCCTTTCCTATATCTTAGTGAGCAGGAAAGGAAGCAGTTGCGCTCGGCAATCTTTTCATTGTTTTAAGGAGTCAGAAAAGAGCTTAAACGAAACTCCAATGTGGTCAACCGATGGTGGCACATGCAGTGCCCCATGTTTGAACGGTGGACAGAGGTCCACAAGTCATCCATGCAGTATGGATGGAGTAGAAGTCTCTCAATCATACCAATAAATACATGGGATATATAGCGGCAGAGGCACGCAAACTGAGGTGGCTCTTGGACAGAGGTCAGGAGAGTGTGTGTGTGTGTGTTGTGGTGGACGAACTTGACTACATCTGATGTGAGTGCAAGTCCGGGGGCACTTATATGCCAAATGCGTGCAAGAAAAGAAATCGTTTTGTTGACAGTGGTCCAGAGGTCCGCATAAGTTGCGGTAAAAAGAAAAGACAATTTATGTGTTAAAAATAAAATAAAAGCTAAAATTACAGTCCTTGACGTGCAGCGGCCTGAGGACGCTTCTATGCCAAATACATGGAAGAAAAATAAAGGTGTTTGTGTACAATGGTCTATATGTCTGCATGTGGTGTGGTGAAAAAGGCAATTATAAATGCAAAAACAAAAGTATAGTACAATCCTTAACAGGCGGCAGCCTGATCACTCGCATGAGTTGCGACCGAGAAGTGCGATACGAGTACTGGTCCGTAGACACTCGCATCATCATGTCATGGCTTGTGAATCGAGGTGACTTATGGGAGATGGTCCCGAAATTGAATTATTAAACATGAGATGATGGTCTCATAAGGAAATGAAAATTTGATCCCGAAGGTGTGAGAGGTGTCTCGAACCGGTTCTGTGTGAATTTGGATTCGCAGCTGATGGTACTACCCCTGACTTGTGGTAAAAAAAATGTTGAAAAACAAAAAGGGAGAAAACTACACTATAAGGGACTCATAGTGGTGGTATTAGGCATAGACTCTCTTGAAGTAGAGCCCATTACATGGCTTCTTCAAGAGGTGACCACCTGAGTCAGTGAAGAGGTATTCCCCCTTGTCGAGATGAAGGTCATTGGCAAGGCAGGGTGACAGAATCTAGTCTTTTATGGGAAGTATCAATTCCACACTATGGTTTAAATGGAATGGGGTAAAACCGAAGGTGGTTTTACATATATCTCCATCATCGCGTAGGTGGTGCCGAGATAGATCAGGTGGATCTTCCACAGCCGACGAGGGGAAAGGGAAACTAGTGCTAGAGATCATGTAAATGGTATTGGTTGTGGTTTTTGTGGCCTTGCCCCTAGTCTCTATTGGAGGAAGAGGGGTAGGCCTGGAGACAGAAGGATTCTTTGATGGACCTAGAGGTGGGTGCAACATCATCTCAATTGGTTGGACATGAGTTAACACATCCTAGGGCCTCAGAGGTACGGTAGGTGGTTCAAGGTACCACACAGAATCTCCCAGTGTGAAATCCTGTAGATTGCGGGTTTCCAAGACAGACTTACTCATGATCTCAAATGGTAGGAAAATAAAAAGGAAAAGGATCATGTTGATCGGGGATGAACCCCAATGTTTTCTGGTAACTGAGGTTGCGGCTGTGGTTGGGGAAATAATGGAAGAGACGGGTCTGATGGACCACCGGTGATGGTGGAGACAAGAGGGTCTGCAGAACTGGACATCATGTAGATAGACATGGTTTCTGAAGAAGGTGATGGTGGGTGATCTCAAACTCAAGGGAATGGTGATGGAGGTCAGCAATAGCCATTCGAAATTCGGGCAAGTCTTGGCAATGGTGGGAGTAATGTCCATACAAGCCGCAAAGGGCACAAACATGGTTTGTCCTCAATTCCTTGTTCTTTACTACTGACATAGTTAAGAGTTCAACCATGGGGATGTTTTCGTTTGTATCCATGGCATCCAGATGCGCACGGATCACTGGGATTTCAAGGCAATCCTGAGTTGGATGTCCCTATTGTTCACAGACGGCACAAGGTGGAACTTGTCATCGTTCTACGGTGGCTTTGGTGTTCTTTCTTCTAGCCCTTTTGGGTTGGGGCAGTGTAGGTGTGGGTGCGGCGGTTGGCCTATGCGGACCGAGTGGGGGGTGGGACTCAACCGTGATAGGTTGCACCAGAGTTAACATAACCTAAGGCATCGTTGGTTGAGTTGGTGGATCTAGATACCACACCGGGATCCCCCAACATAAAGTTGGGTAGGCTTAAGGTGGCCATGACCGTCTTTCTCATGACACCAGATGGGGGAAAGAGGAATGGAATTGTGTGGACAGGGGATGAGCCCACATAACTCCCAGCTGGTTGCATGTGGGGGTGAGGTTGTGGTTGCAGCTACGCATAATGCTACTGTTGTGGGTGATGTTGCAGCTGCAGATGTTGTTGTGGTTGGGGTTGGGGTTGTGATTGCGGTTGCTATTTGGGTGGAGCAGTGCTTGATGAGACCATGCACAAGTCCACAGTTTGCTTTTGTGTTGGTGGTGGTGGCACCAACGGGAAAGGAGCCATGATGGTGGGATCGGTAAACAACCTGGGGCCCACATTCAATGGTGGGGAAGCTAGTGTGTTTTCAACCACAATGTTGGTTGCAGGGATGACGTTAGCATTTACGGTTGCCCCTTGCAGCTCAATGGTGGTGATAGTAGGGATAACATTGGCGGGTGCTGTTAACCCTTACGGATCATGGTAGGTGAGTTGGTCAACCATCACAATCTTCCCTTCATGGGGGAACATCATGAGGTGAAAGATAGTTNATGGCGTACATGTAACTCCTCCCAAGGAGAAGGTTGTAGTCTAGTTGAGCATTGATGACTTCGATGTCGATCAAGATTGTCTTCCTAGCTAACGTGATGGGGACATGGGGGAGGATTCCTTGGGCTTTAGTGGGATGTCCATCATAATCCCACAGAGTTTTGTAGGATGGTTTCAGAATAGGTGATCCAAGCTTCTACCAAACCAAGGTAGACATGACGCATGTGGATGCCCCCTCATCCACTATGCATCGGTGCATAACCAAGTTCCAGATGGAGACCAAGATTTGGAAGGAAATAGTGGAGGGCATGCGTGGCACTCCATTCTCTATGTAAAATTTGATTAGCTTGGAGTCGGAGGGGTCTACTTCCCCTAGAGCAGCTAGTAAGGCTTTATGATGCATTGGGTACGTTTTAAGTACCTCAAGAGCGGACATGGCGGTTGGCATTTGGGCCAAATCATCCATAATTCTATAGCTGACTGCAGCTCTAGCTGTGGTGTTATTGGCAATTCTACATATGGGGGGGCGCAGGAATGGGGGTAACTAGAGAGGTAGGTTGGTCGTCTTAGACGTGGATGTTGTTGATGAGTCGGCAGGTTCGGTGGTGGTACCATATTGATTTCGTCTAGTCTGTAAGTTGACCTCTTCAGTGATCATGGTCATCAGGTGGTGAACACCTGTTTCGGCCATGGGCGGTGCTCCTGGAGCATTGGGATTGGCCAGGGGAGGGGAAGCGGTTGGCACCAGTTCTTTGACCAGTAGTGGGTTTTGAAGCACCATGGGAGGAGGTCCATGTGGTGCCTGGTTGGGTTGGCCTTGAGTGGGGGCATTGGCGGCCTGTTGGGCCTCATTTTGAATGGCCTGCTTAGTGTGAGCCATGAGGGGACACTCAAATGTGTAATTCCCATAAAAATCACACAGAGTACAAGGTTGGTTTGTGCGCAACGGTGCGTCGCATCTTGGTTGATTTTGTCTCGAGGGGTTTTGGGGTGGCCAGTTAGCCGGGGAATTATTGGGAGGGTTCGGTTGCTGACCGCCTCCCTGCAATTGGTTATTGCCTTCATTGTGGGGCCAGTTGTTTCTAGCTTTTCCTTGTTGATTGTTGGGGGCGTGCTAGTTGGGACGGTTTTGTTGTGCGAACACTTGTCCCAACAGAGCGGGTGGAGCGGGGGTGGGGGCTTGAACTTGTTGCACTGGTGGTGCATAGTATATTTCTGGGGGTGGTGGTGCCACAAATGTGGGCATTTTCCCCACATACTCTTGTGTTGGCCAAGCCATGGCCTGAGCCTACTGCAGTGGCGTAGGTTGTGTATAAGAGATTGTTGCTCCGGACTGGGACATCATTCTATCATAATCCAGAGCTTAGTTTTGATAAGCAACATTAGCAGCGTTGCTTGGTTGGGGTGTAACGACAGGTGGTGTCGGTCGAGGCTATGGTTGTTATGAGACTGGTCGAGGCTATGGTTGTTAGGAGACTGGGCCTATGATGCCTTCCACTATGTGGGATGCCCCACTGCATCGCGGTAAGAGGTACTCGGATGGGGAGCGTCTGGAATGACTATGTACAAGAGGTTGTGCATAAGAGGTTGTTGCTCCGGACTGGGATATCATTCTAGCATAATCTAGAGTTTGGTTTTAATAAGCAACATTAGCAGTGTTTCTTGGTTGGGGTGTAACGACAGGTGGTGTCGGTCGAGGCTGTGGTTATTGGGAGACTGACCTTATGATGCCGTCCGCTGTGTGGGATGCCCCTGGTGCGTCGCGGTAAGAGGTACTCGGATGGGGAGCGTTTGGAATGACCATATAAAACTATCCAGACAGGGCATAGATGAGGTCAAATTGTTGGGCCTTCAGTATGGCCTCTTCTTTAGATTGGGGACGTTCGGATGAGACATCCTTTGCAATGGGCAGGAGCAAAGTCTTGAGGAACCAATCCAAGAAGATCTTATCATCCAATTGGATTTTCCACAAGCTACGGTGCCACCACCACTCATGGATATGATCAGTGATGTGAGTGGTGGTATTTTGGCGACAGGATAACAAGATCTCCACCCCCTCATCATATCCGACAAGGAGTTGGAAATACTATAGGAACATGAAGGCTAGGGAGTTGAAGTTGGGGTACTTGGCTTGTGGTAGCTCAATGTACCATTTGGCCGCGGCACTTGTAAGGGTGCATTGGAACAACCTTAGCCTAATGGAGTCATCTATGATGATGTTGGATGAGCACCATAGATGGAATGTCATGATATGATTTTAGGGACATTCCCCGGGTTTGCCTTCAAACTTTGGGATGTCTGAAGGAAGCTTAGTTGGCATGGGTAGCCAAAAAACTTGGTGATGAATGGGGTCATTCGTCAATCTAGCCAAGTCAGCAAGTTCAAACGAGCCATGAAGGGTAGATTTGACCCCAAGTTGATGTGGGATGGTGCCGAAATGGGGGTGGGGTTTACAGGTGCATAATGCATCTGCATGGTTGAGGGTGCTTGTGGTGGCACCATGACAGATTGTTAATTTTAAGTTACTTTTAGTTAGGCTAGTTCATTTTATTAAACCTTAATGATTGATTTAGCATATACACTTTGTTCATGGATTGATTTGCAAAATGTGAAAACTGAAATTGAAAGAGAACTACAATGGTAGACAAAGGCGGTTGGGCCACACTAACAGTCCTTTGAAACTAAAAATTACCGCTAATTAAACTGAAATACAACTTCTGTGTGACAGGCCGCACATTTCTGACTAAATCCCGTGAGGGGGTCGTGAGATTTTTCCAGAAATGAGTGAGGGGGGCGCACAAAATGTGAAAAGAGCCACAACTTGAGCTTTTGGGCTGAAGTTGCACCTATCTAAGGATTAAGTGCACCCTGGGTGCACCTGTTGGCCAATTAAGAGTGCCCCAGTCCCACCTTTTCCCCCGATAAGAGAGCCCTGCTCCGAAAAAGGGTTTTTTGGGGATGCAGGGTCAGATCTGGCCGGCAATAACTAGTACTGGGGTCAGTCTAACTCGGCTCGACCTAGAAAAGGCTTTGGAAATGACTAAGATAGGAAATAAAGCAGATTTAAATAGATCTAACACTAAATTTTGAAAACTAGGGTAAAACTGAAAAACTTTGAAAACTTGAAATTTTTTTCCTAGGGATCCTCTGGGATCGACCCAGGGGAGTCGCCAAAGCTATAGTGAGAATTTCCCCCTGCTACAGGGGCAGGAATGGCTCCCTTGTGCCTTTAGGGCACAAGGGTAGGTTCCTACCCTTAGAAAACAGCAAAAAATGGAATGAAATATGGCATAAACAAAGCAGGGAATTGAAACTAAGCTAATCTAAGCAAGAACATAAGCAAATAGAGCACTACTGTAAACTAGATCTAATAGCTCATGACAGAAACTAAAAAAGAGGAGATGAAGCACTGTTGAACCCCTCTGCACACAGTAGGTTAGGGTTCTGCCTCCAAAACCTGTAAAATAAACCTAAGCTACCATGGAGAAAACCTGCAAACAATCTTAATGAAAAACATGCAAATAAGAATGAGGGTTAGAAAACAAAACAAATAAATAAACATGAACAAAAATTATACCTCACCATGGGCCACCATGCCCTAGCTCATGGGAGCACCTTTCCCTTGGTTGGGAAGCAATGGCTTGAGGAGATGGGAATGGATGAGAGGGAGAGTGGGTGGTTTGAGAGAAAGAGGTCTCAAAGCATCCACGAGCAGCATAACAATAGGAAAGTGAGGAGTCTTTTGAGAGTGACCCCCCACCCTCCTTTTATAGTTTTTCCAAGGGATTTTAGGGTTTTAAGCCCTTGGTCAGGGATTTAGCCCCTTTTTTGGGCTATTAGCCCCTTACGCCCTAACTTTATCTCCTTTTAGGGTTTTATCCCCTTTTTGAGGGCTTTAGCTCCTAGGGGGCTATTTTGGGCTCCTTTTGGGGGTTTGTAGCCCTTTTCTTCATCCTTGGGCTCTTTTGGAGGTGTGGCGGTCAAATGGAAGGTCTTATGGAGTGAAATGAGTGGTGTGAGATGGTGTCCATGGGTGGTGTAGGCCATAGAGAACTATGTGGGCTATTTTTGGGTTAACACATTTCTTAGCCACTTTTAGCTTCCGGTCCGATACGATTTCGGAACAAACTTGTTATCTACCTCTAGGCAGAACAAGGCTACCCACATCTCGAATCACATCCAAGAGTGGAGGAGGTGAAAGAGCCTTATAAAAGCCACTATTCCTTCTGATTTCTTATTAGAGTGGTACCTTAAATCCCGGTTGCCTTACATATCCAAGGACGTATCCACTTCAGGAGTGACAAACGAAGAAGAAGCCATTCTCAGGGCCCAGTAATTGGATTTGATTTATTCACATTCTGGGATCTTGTATGAGATTAACCTTGAGGCACCAAGGCCTACCCACGATATAGAGAAACCTAAGCCTGGACCCCATGCCGATGGTGTGGTTGGGTCCATAAACTATCCCACTGTAGAGTCTTTGGCCAAATAGTTTCATCAGCTGTTCGTCAAGCATTATACGGTGGAGGTAGAAAAGGCTGCCCCCTCCCCCCAAAGTGCAAATATTTTTGCACAAACCTCTCAGAAGGGAAATTAGCAGCCCGGTGGGAAGAAGAAGAGAGGAAAGAAAGGGGAGGGAAATAAAAACAAGCAGAAACCCATAAATAGTGCTGATGGGGGAAAGAAAGAAAAGAAAAAGGTGAAGTTCCTGTGCAAGTTGTGCCACGAGGATCACCTCACTCACCTTTGTCCCCTTCTGGAACAAGCCTAGAAGCTGCTAAAAGCTCAAGAACCGAATATCCTGAAGGATCCTTTTCCCCAAGGGCATAACTCTGTTTCAGCTTCTAATGTAGCAGGGGGCACTCCAGGTGCCCCTGACCCCAACTATATCAACATGGTTTGATATTCGACTTTGCTATAGAATAGGAATAAAAACGATGAAAAAGAGACTTCTGAGAAGGGTAAGTCTATAGGTGAAACTTCTAACCCTCTCACAATCGAGAAGCCTATTAAAACTATGCCTAAGATACTGAAAGGTGTCTTTAAAAAGACCTTTCATAACCCTAATGCTAGGGCTAATTTAAACTAATCTTTGGTTGAAGACTCAACCCAAACCCCTTGTGCAATGTCAGCTTTAGAGGTGTTATAGAGCTGTCCTTCCCAGTAGGATACCCTGTTAGCAGCCTTAGGCAACATGGACTCGTCGAGTCTCATGGAAAAATTTCACTTGTCTAATGTTAAAATTCACCTACCTTACCATGTAGCCTTATCAATAGATGTCATCCATGGTGGAAAGACCATTGGAAGGGTAGTTGTTGATGAGGGTGCTTCTACATGCGTTATGTCCTTGTCATGTTGGAAAGCTCTCAGATCCCCAGAGCTGGTCCCGTCAAACACTATGATTACTGCTTTCGATGGAAGGTCATTCCGTCTGCATGGTATCCTACTGGCTTTTGAAATCAAGCTGGCAAGGAAAGAAGTGTCTGTTGAGGTGGAAGTGATTGATGCACCTTTGTACTATAATTTGCTTTTGGAAAGAAGATGGACTTATGCCATGTCCGCTATTGCGTCGACCGTCTTTTGGGTGGTATTTTTTCCACACGAAGGAAAGTTGGTTACTGTTGACCAACTCAATTTTACTCGAAAAGGATGCATGGAGTCTAATGAGTCTGATGTGCCATTGGTTGATTAGGTCAAACCTGCTGCACAAAGCTTGGGGGCTGGAATGTACGCATCACTGATGGGAACATTTGATCTTCCAGCCCCAATTACCTATATTGGTTCTACTAGTGTGGGGAAGTCATAGCCATAGTTGTTGATAAGACTGATCCTTAGGTTCTCCTTTCCCCCCATGAACCAGAAGTTCCCTTATCGGCAGTGGAAGTGGCTTACCAAGCTATCACTCAAACCACTGTTGATCATATTCCAGACCCTCTCACAGTCTCAGAGGACCTAGAAGAAGTCTATTTTCCCGCTTGGGCAGAAAACTCTTTGCACTCTACGAACTGTTTAGATATGGTTTTACCTTCTGATGAAGCCATGTGTGGATGTGGTAAGATCTGTGAAGATCTTCACAATTGATCCTATTTTCTTCCAGAGCTAAGCAGGATAGAAAATCAATAGTTTCATATGAGACTGTCAGATGATGTTGATACACCCATCAATCCCTTACCCAGGGAAGGAATGTTTGCTAAGGGGAATATGGCAAATATTTTCGCTACCATCCCTATAAACATCTCTTTGAATCCAGATGTCATGGAAAATATACATATAGGTGCAAACTGCTCTCCTAAGTAGATTGCAATCTATACAGCCTTTTTCAAGGAATTCCTTGACGTCTTTGCCTAGTCATATGAGGAGATGCCAAGAATTGATCCATCGGTAGTTGAACATGAGATCTAAACATACCCTAATGCTAAACTTGTTCAGCAAAAGTTAAGACCTGTTAACCCGCGTAAAGCGGCAGCTGTGAAGGCTGAAGCTAAAAAACTGTTGAAGGCTGGTTTTATTTATCCCATAGCTCTGACAGAATGGGTATCTAACCCTGTTCCTGTTGATAATAAGCAAGGGACCATACACGTCTGTACTAACTTCAGATATTTGCGTCTGTACTAACTTCAGAGATTTGAATAAATCATGTCCTAAGGACAACTATCCCACGCCATTTATAGACCAAATTATAGATGCTTGCGCACGAAGTGAAGTGTTCTCGTTTATGGATGGTTTCTCAGGATACAATGAAATTCAAATAAAACCGGAAGACCAACATAAAACTACTTTCATTTGTCCTTGGAGTACCTTCGCGTACAAAAAAATGCCCTTCGGATTGAAAAATGTTGGGGCAACCTTTCAACGGGCAATGAACTTTTCCTTCCATGATATCAAAGCCATTGTCGAACCTTACCTTGATGATCTACCTACAGATTCTTGTAAGAGGATTGACCACCCAGATCACTTATGGTTGATACTTGAGCGATGCAGATACTATAAGATCTGCTTGAATCCCCACAAGTGTGTCTTCTGTGTCGAGTCTAAGAGACTGCTCAGATTCATTGTCTCTAATAGAGGAATCCAGGTGGATCCATTAAAAGTAGAGGCCATTGTAAATCTGCCTCCTCCTCGTTCTATCAGGAAACTTCAAATCATGCAGGGAAAGTCTAATTTTCTTCAACGTTTCATTGTTAACTATGAAAATATTACCAAGGGTTTCATGCGCCTATTAAAACAGGACACCCCATTTGTATGGGATGAAACTGCACAACTCACTTTCGAGGCATTGAAAAAATCTTTGTTGTCGGCACCTTTACAATGTCCACCAGATTACTCTAGGGATTTTATATTGTATCTGGCAGCGTCCGAGTCGACCATTGGGGTATTCCTAGTCCAAGAAGATGATAAGCTCCAGGAGCATGTCGTTTACTATCTTAGTCATGCTTTAGCTGGACCTGAACTCAGGTACTCCCACGTTGAGAAATTGGCCTTAGCAGCTGTCTATGCTGTCCAGAGGTTACGTCACTACATTTTACTGAGGACTACAATAGTAGTGGCAGATGTGAATCCCTTTCAGTATGTTTTGTCTCAGCGAATTATTGGGGGAAAATTCAACAAATGGATAGTCATTCTCCAAGAGTTTGACTTGGATTTCCAATCCGCTAAGTCTAAAAAGTCCTTAGTTTTTCCTGAGCTTATAGCAGAATTTTCAACGGAAGAAGATGTAGTCACTGAAGAAGACTTAGTCCCAGATGAGCATATCTTCTTGATATCCACCTCTGATCCCTGGTATGGAGACATACTTATCTATCTCCAGACTTTTAAGTATCATGTGGCTTCCTCGCAGGAGGAATGACGTAAATTACGCCTTCATGCTAAGAACTACCTCATCATAGGAGATACTTTATATAGAAGAGGGGTAGATTCCATTTTGCATCGATGTCTTACCCATGAGGAAGTGGATATTGTCCTGAATGATTCCCATAGTGGAGCATGTGGGGGTAATTTATCCGGGTTAGCAATGGCCCAGAAGATACTACGTGCCGGTTATTTCTGGCCCACAATCTTCAAATATTGTGTGGAAGCAGTGAAGCGATGTCATCCCTGTCAGCTTTACACCAGAAAAATGCGGTCACATATTGCTCCATTGTTTCTCATTGTCACGGTGGGCCCCTTCATGAAGTGGGGGATTGATTACGTGACATGCAACCCAGCCTCAGCTGGTGGGCACAAATATATCATTGTCATTGTGGACTATTTTACGAAATGGGCAGAGGAAATGCCCACCTTTAAAGCCGATGAGGAAACAACAGCTTTCTTCATGTTCAATCAGATTATAGCATGGTTTGGTATACCCAAGGTGATTGTCACTAACCATGGCAGTCATTTTCAAAATAGCATGATGACGAAACTGACCACTATGCTTGGATTCAGATAAGAACATTCATCTTCGTACTATCCTCAAGCAAATGGTCAGGTTGAGGCTGTTAACAAGACTTTGAAGACTATCCTCAAATGTACAATTGATGCAGCCCGTTCTAAATGGAATATCATGATATACCATGCTCTTTGGGCGTACCGAACTAATGTAAAAACTACTACGAGTTTCTCCCCCTTCCAACTCATTCATGGAGTGGAAAAGTTACCCCAGTTGAATGTGAAATCTCGTCATTGAAAATAGCTATTCATGTGTTACCCAATACGACAAAGCTTGAAGAATGTCTAGTACACTTAGAACACCTTAATTAACAGCGTAGAGATGAGCTAACAGTTAATCAAGCTCACAATAATAGGGTCAAAATCCATTATGATAAGTCGATTAAACCTCAGATTTTCTCTGAGGAGGAACTTGTTTTGCTTTGGGACCAAGACAAAGAACCCCCGGGGGTAGGAAATTTCAAGGCCATGTGGTCAGGACCTTATGTCGTGTCGAAGGTCTTAAATAAGGGCACATATGAGTTAATTGATTTTGATGGGAATAAGCTACCTGAGCCTAGAAATGGGGTCTACCTGAAGAAGTACTATGCTTAGGCTTAGCACTTTTTCTTGTATTTTATTGTATGTATTTTTATGTACACTAGTTTATCAGTTTGTTTTTTTTATACCATTTGCTGGTTGTTTCAGATGTCTTTCGAGAGGTACGTAGGTTTCCCTGATGGCGCCAGTCACCAAACTTGTAATCTTGCTTCAGTGGCATGGGTCATTTATTCTCCCTCGGGACAGCTAGTTGCCTTAGGAAGCGCTTGCTTAAGTCCTGCTTCTAATAATGTTGCTGAGTATAGGGCTATAATTGAGCTTCTATGGCATGCTTTGTCACATGGTATCACCTAGTTGGAAGTCCGACTAGACTCTCAACTGGTGGTTTCCCAACTCAATTGAGCTTGTCAGGTGCAGAACCCTATTCTATTGCGTCAATTCATGCAAGTTAGTTTATTGGAAAGAAATTTTGAGTTCATTACATTCAATCACATTCCAAGAAATCAGAATTCATTAACTGATGCATACGCTAATTACATTTTGGATTGGCATCTAACACATATTTCATAAAAATATACAGCATACACAAATAAACCGACACAATATATATGTGTGTGTGTGTGTGAATATCTATCTATAGATAGGTCGAGTCTCTGATCCTCAGATCCAGTCATAACTGTATAATATACAAAAAAAATATACAAAATATGGATCATAATCCATCAAATTCCCTAGATCTAAGTTGGACCACCCCGGTCCCCCCGGTCTCTCTGTACTCTGGCTTCTTTAGCCTCCTCGGCTTCGGCAGCCTCAACAACATCTATGTATACTAAAACTGCCCTGGCCACCCGCCTCAAAATCCCTATCCAGATAGGTGGAACTCCAACCACAAACTCCTGCATGACGGCTGGGATGTGCTCTATCCACAAGGTGGGTACTCTCTAGGTAAGCCTGGCCAGATTCCCCTCCAAAACCCTAATAAGCCCATGGTATTCACCTAAGACAGGATGCACATACATGCGTGGATGCCCTTCAGGGCGAACCGACCCAATATCTGCATTTTGACATGTTTATAGGATTATAACTCTTATACATATGTATATATCTCTATATTTTAAAATTCATAAAAAATTTAAAAACTTGAAAATAAAAAAATTACCTAGCTCTCCCCATGCTCCTCCTAGAGGGAGGACAAGGTCTGGATCACCACGGAAATCCATCCTAGCATATGGAAACTACTCCAGTGTTGGTAACTATCGCTCCCACCAAAAGTAGAAGTCATCATCGTATACACTATGCACTGAGCCACCTCCTCCCTAGTAGAGGAAGATATCTCCCCATCTACTCAGCCTAGGCTGACGAGGAGATCGGACCGGTAGGGGTATTGCAAGGCTTAATCCCAGCATGCTTAAAGAAGAAGAAGGCAATTAGTATGCTAGAACACCCAAAGTTCTTCCTCCTTCCTCTCTTGTAGTTAGAGAGTTGCTTTCTCAAAATTGGGACAACTTCTGAACACCAATCATATAAAGCCCCCTACATGCAATCCACTGCCAACCTCATTTGGTTCCGTGTAGCGAGATGAAGAGAAGATGATCCTGCAACCCTCACTATGGTACTTGTCAGCACATGTAAAGGAAGATCACGTATATGTGCAATGGGGATGCAACTCCCTCTCTTTTGGGTACCTGGTGCGCAGTATATATCAATGTAGTTTTGGACACTTAGAGGTTCATCACCTCTACCGGTGCCCTCCAAGTTGACTGGAGCTCCCAGTAGTGATAGACCGACGATGAAGTAAATATCCTCTGATGTAATCTCCAAGGATTCACCTTGAAGGTCAAACATGCCTAAATCATGGTCCCAGTAGTTTATCATGAACTCTAGCAAGCGGGCATTGGCCCGCATAGGCGATGTGCAAAAGAACTTCAATAACCCACTTGAACGTAAAACATTCACCATGGGGGCATCTTGGAGTGCTTCTTGATCCATATCTTCATGCTCATGCTCCCTCCACTCAAGCACCATCTTCAGACCTAACAAAACAACCATTGTAAACCTTTAGTTTCATGTAAAAATTCATAATTTGGACCCTAAATACTTCTTTTCCCCTTCACGCAGCATACGCGACTGTCTAGTTAGACATGTCGTGTATTGTATGAGACTATCCTTCAGGCCAACCCGCGTACATAATGCATGTACGCGAGTTTCAATATAGCGAACCTGCATACACAGCGTGCCTTGCTTAAGGGTGCTCAAAAATATAAAATTGGGGCCTAAATTTAAAATTTGCTTGGATGAAATTGAAGAGCTTGGGGTGTAGCCTTACTTGACACTTGCAGAATTCGATTTCGTCCACCGGATTGCACACTGATCGAATAAAGGTAGAGGTGAAAACTTGTTTTGTATGGCTAAAATTCAAAATGGTGAGTTTTATTTAAGTTTTTGAACTATTTATAGAAATTATATTTCTTATGTGGGTTTTTTCCCTATAGTTCACATTTTATCAAACTAATACCATCCCTTTTTGCCTTGTAACAGGTTTTTCATCGTTCTAAAGTGTTTTTTGCTCATATAGGGTGATTTTTTGTCATTTCATATGCATTTTGCATCTATACTTAATTCATCTTAAACTTAGCAATTCACATTTTTAACCATGGACTATGGTATTTTGAAACCATTAGCTCCTTGTCTTTACCATCATTCTTCTGTGGATATGGCCTTCCTCTCATGAGTATCCTCATTTAGAACCTATGTTGTCTTTCGATACTCATGCTGCAGCTATCTTAGGTATAGGGGAATCCTTTTAGCTAATTTTCACGCCAAATGGAGCCTCATTTTGGTCTCTTTTTACAAGCTATCCCTTTATAGGACTCCCCACCCTTATGGAGTTTCTTTAGGCCCAGGTCTGACTCCTTAAAACATACTTGACTGCCGAGTTAACTTGTCCGTTCAAGATCGTTAAGAATATGTGAATGGGCATCCGCATTGGTGGTAGGTTATCTCTTTATCGAACCATGTAGAATAACACAAGAAAGGATCACTCTCTTTTCTATGGAATTGAGAAGAGTATTCTCAGGCATAGGTTTATCACTTTTCTGGACCTGAGGGACTAAATTTACGAAAAAGGAACTCCCGGTATGAGCTTAGTTTTCTCTTTTTCATGCTCTGGACCTAAACATGAAAAAGATTCCAAGTGTACTTAATGTCTTTGTCATGCTCGTTAAACACTAAAGAACAAAGCATCGATTTTATTGTTGTAAGCCCCATTTCTCGTACTCAAATGGATATTTCCGAGTGATCTTTCTTTCCTTCACACTCGTAAAACTCAAGCTATATGTTTCTCTTTGATCATGTGATTATATTGATGTTTTATTTTATATTGGTTCAAAGACACCACTGCATATGAATATGATGATTATTTTGTATATTGGGCGTAAGCCAATTGTTGATGATACATATGTTGGTTGTGTTGGGCATGGACCCTGAAGCACATGATCGATGAGATGTTTTGTGTTGAGCGAGAGGCTCTAGAGAGCATGAGTACTTACATTTGTGTTGAGCATAAAGCTCCGGAACACATGAAAATATAATTTGGACATGTTGGGAATAAGATTTGGAGCATTCCATGTTGATGTTGAGCATAAGCTTTGGAGCATCGGATCTTTGGCCATTGTATCCCTAGGTGTATCGTACAAGTACATCCTAGCATTTAGTGTTGATCGAGAGCTCTAGAATTGCACTATGTTTGTAACTCCCTGTTATAAGTGTTGAGTATGGGCTCTGGTAAGCGCTAGGGGTTACTGAAAATAATTTAATAACTTTCGAGTGAAAACGACTCGAGAAAAATATTGATCTCATCATACTTATTTATAAGTAATTAAATTAAATTTCAAATTTCTGTATTCTCATCAAGTACTGAAGAGTTACCACGTTATACGAGGGAAATCCAACACATGCAAGGATGCTTAGATTTGCCTAGCCTAGTAGACCTAAGCCATATATCTACTCAACCTCCATGAATAAGTGTCATTAAGTCTAGGGATCATGACACATGATGCCCGAAGACAAATGTTAACAACTATTTTAATACTACGTATTTTATACATAGTATGTATAAAGAATTTATTATGATTAATTATATAATTGAATAAAGAAAGAAGATAAGATCCACTAATTATTATTTATTATTAAATAATTAATAAATAGTGAAATATCTATGAAAGACTAACTAGGAACTAGTTAATAGTTCCTAGGTTAAGAATTGAAAATTACCCCATTAAATTAAAAAGGGTTAAATCAAGAAATCAAGGATTTCTTGATTTAACTACCCCTTTGACTGAAAAGTATGCCTTTAAAGACTCAAGCCAAGCAAAGGCTTGGGGTTTTGATTTTCTGGGAGAAGAATTATTATTCTGCATGTTTTTGCTCTCAAGTGTTTTCTTGGAGAACTTTTCCTGCAAGGAAAAGAGGACTGATTTAAAACTGAACACCAGTTAGGAAACCCTACCTTAGGAGCTCTAATCTACTTGCATGTTGGAGTCTATCTCGAGGGGATCCGAATTAGAACCAAGAATGGTTCCGGGTCATGGTTGGGAGGAACATGGTATTTTCCAAGTGATTTGGTCATCAAAATTAGAGGTCGGATCTGTCTTAAATTGATAATGTTAGTTATTTAAAAAGTGTGCACGTTTAGCCATTAAAGGAGCTTTTAGGAAGATAAATTACAAGTATGATTTCTTAGTATGTCAAAGTTCATCTCTAGGGTAAATGTTGGTTGCTTTATGTAAAAGATTTTATATATATGATTAACCCTGGAATTGATAGTTCTGTCCATATCTCCTAGGGTTACATTTCTTAAAATCTAACCCTACACTATCAAGGCTATTTTCTAGATTATATATTGAATAAGTTAGTTGAATGTTTCCAAGGGATTTACTAACCCTAGGTAATTGATGTTCTGTCTAGATTTTGCTAGGGCTTTTATTCTCTTCAATACTTCCTAGGATGATAAATATTATCATAGGCTATATATAGCTAGGTTTCTATCTCTAAAGATTTTTTTATCTATTCATTTAATACTCAAAAATTAATACTGTAAACTAGGTAAGTCTAGACCTGCTATTTAATGTTCACACATTACTTATATCTCTACTAACATATTACATTTGCTAGTAGAGACATGTTTCATATTATAGTATATTTAATCATAGGAGTAGGTTTAAAGAAATAATATACTTTATACATACCTTAGGGTATTATTTATAAACATAACGATTTTATAAGATATTTATATATACATATAAATAAGACCATCAAGTATAAATGTTATGAAAATTATCTATACATTTATGTCCAAAATTAAATAACCCATCTAAGACCTTTCAAGGTCTATAATCATAATACAAAATTACATTAAAAGTACTCCACATAAATGAAACAACATTATAAATAATCAAAGAAGGCATTGTGACCATCCATGTGGTCCTTTACTATTCTTTGATCATAACCATAAACAAAATTACATAACTCAATAAACATCACCATAGTCAAATTAAATAATATATATTATACATTGAATCATATCATAGTAAAACAACATAGAAATCATATCATAAATCCATATATTGCAAACAGTAACAGGAATCAAATCCTATGGGCATGCAAGCCCAGATTATTTTTATTTAAAATACATTCATTACTTTACATTAAAACCTTGTTGCCAAAAGAGGTTGCGACATCGATTCCCATGGATGTCAATACCCAAGGCAAAACCATAAAACCCATATCGTAACAAATTGAACATGAATCAATCCTGTATATCAATCTATTATTTATATCGCTACACAGGCCATGATTTACACTAAGCATACCAGCTGAAATTTCAAAAACAAATCAATACCATATAATTAACGATGCATATGCTAGTAGTGAGGTTGTAAGACCCTAGCTACAGCATGGCTTCGGCCATTAAACATTTTTAATACATATCCCATTTAAATATACCCTACTATAAGCGTTGGCCACCATGGTTTCCAACCCAATGGTTTTGCACAAACCATTTTACATAAGAGCCGAATACCATAAACAATAAAATACAAGCTATCACAGCACTGTGGGAGAGGCTCATGCCATTTACAGCATGGCCTTACCCACGCTCTCCAATTAATTGCATTATCCAACTAATCAATGGCTTTACCCACAGAGTAATGGATTAGGTGAATGCCTTTGCTTTCAAAACCCCAAACCCCATTTAAATATAGAGCTAAATAAAAACGCAGAAGAAAATTGCATACACCATATATCAAGTTAACCATTACATTTTATAAAACCAATACATATATCTATTTACACAGCGATCCCAATGTCTGTACACAGTCGCCATTAAAGGTCGAGTACAAGCTTTTACACAGGCGTGCCAATGGGCTATGGCACCATTGCAAGCAATGGTGCAGCCCATGGCTATAAAAGCCCAAAACCAAAACATTAATGATTTACATAACTAAAACAAAATTACACAGAGCCGAATGGCCTAAGAAATGATTCATGGCATAACGCCTCAACATTAAAAAGAAATCAATTCTGTATTCATAAGCTCGAAGAAGAAATAGAATTCGCTATAGCATCAAACCCCAACCAAACAACCAGTCGAAACGTAGCTCTTCCCATAGGGTTGAAGGGAGACAAGCATAAGCTAGATTAGCAGGCTTACCATTGCCACGAATGCAACGCTTGGAGCCAGCAGTAATGTAGCCACGTTGCTCCTCCAGTCCTTTCGGCACCTGCAAGGAAAAACCAAGATGGGGATGAGGAGTATGTCATCCTATCAAACTGTAAACCAAAACATTGTGCGGGCATATAGACTCAACACAGGCTTACCTCATAGTCTTCAGGTCATTTCCATGGCCATCCCTCTACATAGAGCCAAAACTAATAAACCCCAAATGACAATACAATGCACATCCATCGTGAGCCAAGCCTAAGGGAAGGCTCTCATGATTTTCAACGAGCATTAAATGCACCAGGCTGGAGTCCATTAACAAAACCCACTCCCATATTCAAGCCTTGTTACAAGGTATCATTTAATGCCACCCCCATACCAACGCTTAAACCCTGGAAATGTATGGATTATACCATATATCATGTCACCCCAAACTCTAAATATCAAACATTAACACATTACAAGCTTGCACTATGATAGTATTACATTAATTCTAGTCCATAGGTTGCGCTAGGCCAAAGTCATAGAACCATGCTTAGTATTTAGATAATGTTTAGACCATAGGATTAGAGCTTAGGGTTTAAGCCCCTTAGTAACAAAGTGTTTACGCTTGAGAACCATGGCATACAAAGTATTCCATGATAACCGCTATGACTATAAAAATCCGAAGGTTTTCCCTTCAAACCAACATAATAACCTGCCAAATAAAGAGCATAAGAGATGTTTAAAAGTATAGTAAAAATATACATAGCACGAAAAATATATTAATGACATATAGAATGACGAATTTAAAACCATAATGAATAATAATTAATATACAAGAAATTTATCCGTAATAGCTAAATTGACGATAACAGCACTTACCAAGTTATAAAACCAAGTCGGTCAGCAACGTAATAACTAGCAGTAGGTTATCAATGATCAAGGTTGTCAACACACTTTACATCCGATCCCATCGCAAGTAATGAACTGCGTAAGTAAAAGAGAGAGGTGCCTTAGTTTGATTGAACTAAGTAAGCCTGTGTAACCAAGTAATACCTTACCTCTCAAATCGTCATGGGAGAACTAGTCCCGCCACTCCACCACTTTATTCCCATCAACAAATTTAAGTTAGTTTTCATTAAATAAACAAAGTACACATGTGTAGGAGTAAAACAATGATCTATACAATTAACTAATTCACTGACAATAATAACTAAGATGTACAAATAGTTTAAATAACAAAATTAAGATATAAGAAGTAAATGAACTAATAATCACTGAAAGGATAAGAGATTAACAAGACAGTAAGGACAGTTTATGAAGAGATCAAAAGAATAAGTAGCACATGTCATTCTGCATGAGTAATAATGATCCCCTTTGGGTAGTTTTTCTCTAGCCTATAAAAAAAATCAATTTTTTGGGATATTACAATACCACTGAAATTTATGATGAATTTCCTATAGAAACTTGCTAACCCATGAAAACTTCTGACTTCAAATATATTTCTTGGAGAAGGCCACCTTTTTATGGCTTTCACTTTTTATGGATCCATTTTTATATCTTCTTGTGAAATTACGAACCCCAAATAAACTAATTACGTTTGCATGAAAGAACATTTTTTCAAATTTATTAAAAGTTATTTTTGATGCAACTTATTCAAAACTAAATTCAGATGTATGATACGCCCCTCTTTTGTTTGACTAAATATGAGAATATCATCTAGATACACAATAACAAACCTTCCTATAAACTCCTTAAGAACTTATTTCATGAGCCTCATGAATGTAATAGGCTTGTTAGTCAAACCAAAAGGAATGACTAGCCACTCATATAGTCATCATTATTTATGAAGGTTGTTTTCCATTTATCTCCTTCCCTTCTCCTAATATTATTATATCTTCTTTTTAAATGATCCTTTGAAAAATATTTAGTGCCACTCAAACAATCCATCAAATCATAAATACATGGTAGAGAAAATCTATACTTGATAGTGATCTTGTTGATAGCTATTGAATCAATAAATATTCTCCACTCTCCATCATTTTGTGGGGTCAACAATGTAGGTATTGTGCATGGGATCAATCTCTCTTTAACCAATATTTTGTCTAATAACTGTTGCACTTGAGTTTCTAATTTATTCATTTTCAGTTGGGTTCATTCTATAGGATGCTTTGTTTGGTAGGCTTGCTCCATGAATCAAATATATGTGGTGACTTATGATTAGAATGGGTGCAATTCATTTAGTAAATCATCTACTACAATGTTAGCCTACTCATCCAATAATTTCTGAATTTCAATTGGAAAATCAGCCAACCTTGTATTTGTTAAAACAACTCTAGGCTTTCCAATCAAAGTGAAGCTTACCTCTTCTTCATGAATCTGATTTAAGAAATCTTTTATGCTAATCAGCAGCGCCTTTAGATGTATTTGTTCTTCAACCTCTTTTTATTTCAAAGGTATGAGGGTATTCTTTTTTCCATCCTTGTCAAAAGTATAAGTATTATTTATGCCATCATAGCTTACACTTCTATCGTATATCCAAGGTATTCCCAATAGGACATGGAAAACATCCATTAGCATAGTATCACATACCACTTGGTCCTTATATCCTCCTATCTGAAATTCCACCTTGCATTGTTCATTAAATAACACCTAACGTTCTTTCCTCAACCAAGAAATTTTGTAAGGAGTAGGATGTGGAATCCTTTTCAACCCAAACTTACCCACCATTTCTACAAAAATCAAATTATCACTACTCCCAGTATCAATAATAAAATTACAACACTTACCTTTTTAATTGCACATTGTCCAAAACAAGCTCTTCCACTAATATGGTTCACAAACTTCTTTCTTCGGATTCAATAACACCATTTTCATCAACAAGGTTTCTCCTATTTTTGGAACTTTAGCATGAGATTCTTAATCTGTAGGTTCATTTTCAGGTTGAACAATTTCTACATTTCATTGTCCTGTATCATTCTCCGGACAGTCCCATGACATATGCTATATCTTACCACATGTGTAACATTTGACTTGATAGTCTCTAACCCTACCTTGGCCTCTAGAGAAATATATTCTTCCTCTAAAATCACTTCCTCTTGTTGGTTGAATCCCTGATCCTCTTTCTTCCTCTTTAGAAGACTGAGCTTTTCCTCTGCCATTAGCCTTCCCTTTTCATCTAGAAAAATTATTTCCCTTATTTCCTTGGCTTTGCTTCCAATCCAGTTTCTCCCCATCCTTCAATGCCAATTGATATGCATCATCAATCATTCACAATGACAACAAACTTATTTCATGGACTATATATCAAATATCAGTCCATTGACATACCTAGCAACCCTTTAGGAGTTTCTTCTATGTTCCCTACTTTAATATTTATATTATAAAACTCCTTCGTGTATTCTTTCACAATCATTAACTTGTGTTTTAAATTCTACATCTTTTTGAACAAAATCAACTCATAATATTTAGGTAAAAAATTATCTTTTAACTTGATCAGCATTTAACTCCAACTTTTAATATTGGCTTTATTCTTGTGTTTTCTTTCCTCCTGCACCCCATCCCACCATAAGGTTGCATGACCTCTTATCCTTGTAACAAAAAAAATCACTTGTTTATCTGCGCTCACCTCATCATAGTCAAAATAGTTATTTAAAGGAGTTATCCAATCTATGAGTTCTTCTGGCTCCAAATTCCCATCATAGGTCGGTGTCTCAGCTTCTAGATTTGAACTAGAGATTAAGATATATTTAAGAAATATCATTTCTATAGTTTCCACGGCCCTTTCTTCTTCTTCTGGATATTCTTCATCGGGTTCACTAATATATGCAATATCAAGACCTTGATATGTGGCTACTTCCATAGCTTCCATTCTTTCTCGTGGGCTCCTCACTTCCTCCATTAATTTTGTGTTGGTAATAGCTCGATGACCTCTTCCTTGTCCTCTTGCAATCCTAGGTGAAATCTCTTAACACACAAACTAATGGGGATAAATTGTTGTCAATTTGTTTTTCTCTAATACCACAATGGTGTAGGGGAAAGGAAGAGTGTCTCTATCTTGGAAATTGTTGTGCATGAATAGTGCTTCAATTTCAAATTCTTGGGTGCAATACTGAGCCCCTAATTATTATGAAAAATATTTATAGGAAATTCAATACTTATGATTCCGATAGTCTCTTGATGCAATGTAATTACTAGAATATCTAGCAATGTTGTGTTCTTGATATTTACTCTGAAAATGCTCGATTCAAAACCAATCTTGGGTGTATTCTCATACCCAACATATCTCACAGTTTCTCAAAGTGAAATTTGAAAACCCATTGTAACCAGCCCTATACAAAACATTCACAAATATGGAAACTACATTGTACACACGGGGGATTCACGTTGTTGACCAATATCTTATAACGTTCATTCATAAAAGGGGGTTTTTAAATTGTGAAAAATAAGGTCAATATATTTTAGGTTTTGGGGGTGTGGGGGGTTTATAAGTATTGGGGGGTATAAAAATGGTATCTAGTAAAAATAGGTAATATCTCATAAAAGTAGGGCTTTTTTAGTTGAAAATGTGTATTGGGAGGGGGATCAAAAAAAATCGGTAGGTATTTATCAATATGTAGTGGAATTAGGGGTATTATTTAACATCCCATGAATGAAAGCATTATGGCATATTTTCACTGAGTGGAGACCCTGTGGTTGTACATGAATTTGTTGTTTTTAATTGGGTGAACTTCTATTAGTGAAATCCATAGACTATATTTAAACAAGAATGTTGGAATTTTCATCAGTAGTTTACCGAAAAGAAATTACTCACAAATTTAAACACAAATTGCATATTCTCCCTTTCCCATGGGTTCTAAGAACTCAGACTTGGTCTCTTTAGTGCCAGATCGGTGGTTGTCTTCCTCTTTCACTCAATCCTAAGAAGTCCCAGTTTGCACTCAGTGAAGGGAAACTCATAGGTCACATAGTCTCAGTTGAACGTCTAAAGATTGATCCAGTAAGGGTGGAAGCAATCCAGAAGCTGTCCATACCGAGGTCAAAAAGGGACATTCAGTCCTTTTTGGGTAAGATAAACTTTGTCTAAGAGGTTCATCCCTAATTTCTCCGAGCTAGTAAAGCACATAACAGCCATGCTGAAAAAGGATTCAGAAATAAAATGGACTGACCAGGCAAGAAGCTCTTTCGAATACATCAAGAAGGCTATCATGGAGGCCCCAACCCTGATTACTCTTGACTATACCAAGAGTTTTTATATCTTCTCTTTTGCATCATGTGGCACAATGGCAGCTGTGCTGTTACAAAAAGGTAATGAGGGTCTTGATGATCCAATTGCATTCTTTAGCAAAACCTTGAGAGATGTTGAGCTGAAGTATGATCCAATTGAGAAATGGGCTTATGCTCTCATAAAGTCATTGAAGACTTTCAGAATTTACATTCTCCATGCAAAAATCCTTGCATATGTCTTTTCAGTTGATCTAAAGGATGTTTTGACTCATCCTAACATTGATGGGAAGAGAGCTAAGTGGATTTCCAAGCTCATTGAGTTTGATATAGAGGTAAATCCCACTAAGCTATTAAAGGGACTAGGTCTGGCCAAACTCATGGCTAAAGAAAACTATGAACTAATGGGGATAAACTTTGCCTGTGTCAAATCAGCAAAAGTGCAAATTGTGGTAGAAGCAGAAGTAGATCAAGATCAGAATGGCATTCCACCAGTGGCTGAAAACTTGTCTTCATGTGAGTGGTACTCAGGTATTATTCATTTTTTGCATAAATTAGAAGTTCCTCCTAATCAAGCACGAGCTCTTAAATTAAAGTCTGTTAAGTTTTACATAGTTGAAAAACTATTGTACTGGAAAGATCTGTCTGGAGTTCTATTGAGATGTCTGGATAAGGAAGAATCAAATCAGGTAATGCACCACTTTCACTACAGCACATGTGGGGGCCACCATTATTGGAAGACCACAGCCCACAAGATCCTAAGGGCAGGATACTATTGGCCAGTCCTTTTTGCTGATGTATGTACTTTTGTAAGGGCCTGTGACCAGTGCCAAAGATTTATAGGGATGCAGCAGCTCAAATCCTTGCCCCTTAGGCCTATTGTGGTGAATGGTCCTTTTCAGCAATGGGGTCTGGATTTCATAGGTGAAATAAATCCATCTTCCAATGGGTAGCATAAATGGATCCTAGTAGCCACAGAATAATTTACCAAATGGATAGAGGCAGTGCCCACCAGGAATGCCACTCATCAGGTCATCATGAGATTTTTGTATGAGAATATCTTTAGAACGTTTGGCTGCCCAGTAAGGTTAGTAACTAATATTTCCCCAGCTTTCAAAGCTGGGGCACTAGTGAGAATGTGTGAGTTAATGGGCATTCAGCTGGTGCATTCCACATCCTATTATCCTCAAGGCAATGGCCTAGCTAAGTCATCCAACAAAATCCTAGTCAGGATCATCAGAAAACTACTCGAGACAAATCAGAAAAGTTGGGATTCTAAGCTTAAGTTTGCTTTATGGGACGATAGGGTAACAGACAAAATATCTATAGGGACTTCTCCATTCAACTTATTTTATGGTACTGAGGCCATTTTTCCAATTCAGCTCATTATGCCAGTGGCAAAATTCTTTCAGGAAGAGGAATATGAACCAAATGATATGGTGAGGAGGATGATGGATTTGGTGGAGTTACAGCAAGTCAGGGAACAAGTGATAGGAAAAATAGAAGCCCATCAACAAAGGATAAAGGTCATGTTTGAAAAAAGGGAAAAAGTAGACAACTTTCAGGTTGGATATTGGGTACTCAAGTGGGATGTTGTCAGACAGGACAAGGGAAAACATGGAAAGTTTGATTCTTTATGGATTGGCCCTTTTGTGATAGCTCAGGTACATAAGAATAACACCTTCAAATTGTAGAATCTGGAAGGGGAAGAGGTGTTTGATGGCCCAGTGAATGGGCGGTTTCTGAAACTTTACTTTATTTGAGGCTCTGAGGCCTTGTCATTGTAAATTAGTAGTTAGTAGATTTTTTTGCTTACAGAATAAACTCCATGCCCAATGGAACTGTAAATGATAGTGTTAAGTTTTTAGTTGTTTTCAGGGAAAGGAATTTTGGTCTAGGATTCTTGGGACCTCACTAGGAGGTTCCCATCCCCAAGTAGGAGCCATATGTTATCTCCCAAAATAAATTTATTTTGATAGTATGAAGAATTCGATTCATTTAATGAAAGATCTAAGGATGACTAACAAATTGAAGGTCTCTGTTTTTTATATGGTTGAACAATTTGGAAGTTATAGCTTTCAGTGGCTTAGGCAAGGTTCTTAACAGCTCATTAGCCACCGAAAGGCTATGTTTCGGCAGCTAACGGTTTAACGCAGGATAAAAGTAAACTACCAAAAGCGAGCTGAAGCAAGTAAAATGCAAAAACACTTTCGGTGGCTTAGGCGAGACTACAAATGAATCATTAGCCACCAAAAAGTGTTGCTTTCAGTAGCTTAGAGAAAATACCAAGGAGGGTGTTAACCACCGAAAGAGGATAGAAAGTGACATGGGTAAAGGCACTTTCAGTGGCTTAGGAGAGACTTCAGACATCCCATTAGCCACCGAAAGGTGATGCTTTTGGCAGCCTAGTGAACAGTTGAATACAGGATTTAACCACCGAAAGCAGGCGAAAAGGCGTTGGGGAAAAATCACTTTCGGTGGCTTAGGTGAAAGCTCTGACATTTCATTAGCCACCGAAAGGATGGGTTTTTGTTGGTTAAAAGGAATATTTGGTGAGGCCACTATCCGCCGAAATCTAGGTTTCACCGCGATGCTGGGAAAAGGGTTTCGGTGGCTTATGCGAAAGGGGTATCATTTCATTAGCCACCTAAAGCCATCATTTCAGTGGCTAGCAAACAAACTCCCGAAGGTTGTTAACCACCAAAAAGGTAAAATGTGGAAATGGTTAGAAAGCGGTCAAATCAAACCCCGTCACCAAGATAAACGATCAGTGAAGGGCGTGACAAACCACCGAAAGGACGTGAGCCTGCATAACTGCGTGTGGAAATAAGTGAAGGAGGTCATTATAAAATTGATAAAGGACTGATAGGATCTGAAACCTTCATTTTTCTTCCACCTGTCCAAAAGAACAGCAAAAAAGATCATAGGGGATCCAGGTTGATTTGAAGTATGATTGCTGGGAAAGGGTTATCAAGAAGATCAACTACATCCATCAACTTATGACCTTAGAATCCATCATCACATCAAAATCCCTCATAACTCCAGTACATTTCACTTTCGATCAGTGCCAAAAACTCCAGTACATTTCACTTTTGATCTTAGCATTTCTCTCCACCAGAAATCCAACTCTGAGAAGCAACCTACTAACACACTATCATACAGAACTCCAACTTGTTTTTGCAGGTACCTAGCAGTGGCATTTAGCAAGATGAAGAAGGGAGGACCTTCTCTCGAGAAGGAGTTGGGAGATATCAGCTATTTGGAAGCACATCCAAAGGTCTATAAAATTTTCCAGGATGTTGGCTACTATAGGTTTTGTGAGAAGATACAAGGTTCACATCAGCAGGTGGCTAAGGCATTTTCCCTCTCATTTGATGACTCTAAGGCAGTCATAGGCAAAGAGAATTTCATATAGATGAAACCCTAATCACTGAAGTGACTGAACTCCCTGGCACAGGAGAAAAATGGTTCAAAACCACCATACCAAAAGATGTAGAGTTCAGGTCTTACCTAAAGCCTGAGCATAGAGGAGTAATGTGGAAGAAGAGTGTGCCATCATCCTGGTTAGAAGAGAGGTAGCAGAAACTGTTGAAGGTCATTGTGGTCTACATAACATGTGAAGGAAGATATAACAAAGCCATGATCTACCATTTCAAATTAATGAACCACTTCACAAGTAAAAGCCCACTAAATTTTCCCTTTTACTTACACAGGAGTCTGGGAAAAATGGCACACCAGGTGAAGGCTCATCCCACCAAGATTGCTGGCAGACTGTCTCACCATGGCCTTATCCAACTGTTGATCCAAGAGTTTCTAAAAAGGAGGAATATGGCATGGCCTTATTTCTTGTTTTGGAATGGATTTGAGACAGGCCTTCAGCCAAAAGAGAAGGGGAAGTCTCATGCCAAAAATTCCAGCACACCAAGGAGTGGGAGAAGAAAGAGAAGGGTTATATCCCCAGCAGCAGAAGAACAGCCTCCCTCCTCTTCCAAAGCCAAGAAGGTAAAAAGGAACTTGGATTTTAGTGAGAAGGGCCAGTAAGTTGCAGCACATAGTGAGAATGTTTTAAACCTACCCTACTCAGAGTCTAAAGAGGAGCAAGGGGAAGGTGCAAACCTAGCTCTACAGATTGTAGTAGTGACTGAAGAACTACCATCCCGTACACAAAAATAGCAAGAGGAATAAGTAGAGAAGGCTTCCTCCAGCAAGCCCAAAACTCAAAGGATAAATCAATTGTTGAGGAAAGTGTATGATATGGAGATTTTGGAAAGGGAAATAAAGAAAAATAATGTTGCATTGACCAGTAGGAACAAGCTACTACATAAGTCTTACCTAGAGCAGAGAGAAAGATATGTTTTCTTAAAAAGACTTAATACAAGGTACCTAAAAGAAAATACTAGATTGTACAGGATGATTAGGCTCTAAAGGCTGCATTTGAAGGAGTCCAAGGCAAACCCTAGCAGCCACCCCATGTTGGAAACCCTAGTTGAAGCTACAGTTAGCCACTAGCCTCCAAAAACAAACCAAGCTGATGTTAACCCTCCTAGAACAGAGCCTACTAAAGAATAAAGCTGAGCAGACAGACCTAAAAGAACATTTTTGGAAGAAACCTAATAATTTTTGGAAAACGGGGCTTTCGATGGCTTAGGCAGACACTGGGGCAGTTCATTAGCCACCAAAAGCGTCGCTTTCGACAGCTAACAGTCCCGATAGTCTGGCCTCTTAACCACCGAAAGCATACAGAGGCTTAAAATTAAATTTTGGCACGTAGGACCAGTTTTGGGCGAATATAGATGGCTCAGGGACAAAGTCTGAAGATGAAGGACGTGGAGGAAAGCATCAAGAAAGATCTGCTTCAGTTTACTATGACATAATAGCAAAAAAGGTCACCAACACCTAGCTATCAAAAGAAAACAATGGCTTAACCAGAAAAGGGCCAGTGGCAGTAATTTCCAGCAGTTACCTTAGTTATATGAAGGTTCATACAGTAAACTAATTCTACAATTAGTTAGACAAGTAGTTAATTAGGGTTTTTTAACCTAATTTGCAAAAAACAATTATTTTGTTTATTTTTGTTAAAACATATCCAAGTTTTCAGGATCTGAGTATTTTGTAAAGGCTATAAATCCTAAGACTTATTTTATTGAAAGGGTTCGACTTCGGGGACCTATAGACCATTACTATTATCAAGCTTCTCATATTTCTCATGACATAATATAAGCTCTTTTGCTATCATATGTTCAAATTCCATTTATTTTATGTTCTGTGCTTATGCTTGAATGTGTTATTTAGGTTTATTCATGTTATTTAATGTCTGATAGCTGTCATCCTATCTGTATATTGATGATTTGAATTGCAAGCACCTTCCTTGTTATGATTAGCCATTTATATATAACTGTCTTCTATATGAATCTGCCAACATGATAAGTTCTCCATCCTTTCACCCTATTATCAAACCTCTAAACAGTGGTAGTTAGAAGACTTGTCCTTGATTGAGTTTCATGCATGTCTTGAGAGTGTGAGGTCATGTAGGTCACCTGACTTGATCCAGTTAGAAAAACCATAAAAACATTTAAGTTACCAAGCATCCTCGAGCTGCAACCTAGAGGAATTTCTTGGAGTAATAACAAATTGGCACCGTTACCGGGGAGAGGAGATTGAAGCTTAGCTTCCGTGGGATACAACATAGATCCATGCTTTGATGATAGACAAAGCTTGGACACTATTCTAGTTGTAATCATCTATCTAGCGACTCCATTGAAATAAGGTGGCTTCAAGAAGACCAAGTACTAGAGCAAACCTTCAGGGGCCACCAGCAACACTGGTTTCAAATCCAGAAGAGATTCTGAGAAGAGTTAGGGCTTCACTAAGGCAGACCAGCAGTGCTGCAAAGGAAGCTACATCAGGTATTTCAAGAAATATTTCTGCTATTATTTCTTTTGTTGAAACACTTAATTCTCAGGAATTTATAAATACATCCGAAAATTCTAGGGTTTGGGCATCTTCAAGCACTATTGCTTGTGAAGATCCAATCCCTGGTGACTCCACTGGGATAAGTTTACCACCACCTTCTAAACTACTAGCTACATCAGTACTGCCTTCCTCCGCCCTTTCCATACCCATTTCCAATATGGTTGCCCCTCAATTAACCAAAATGGAAAGGATCCCGGTAGCTAGGTATGCCCCCCTAAATTTGCCTAACCCTCTCTCAACCATGCCCACTGGAGATTACCTCAAGTACATGCCTAAGTTCACAGGAGAGGGAGATTTCATAGCTGAAGAACATCTAGAGGCATTTTACAGTTATGCTGAGAAAATTAACATAGAACAGGAAGATGTGTGGACTAGGGTTTTTGTACATAGCCTAGATGGTCAGGCTAGGAAATGGTTCAAAGAACTGCCAGCTGGGTCAGTGGAAGGCATTGAAACCCTATATGACATCTTTCTAAAACATTGGGGAGAGAGGAGAGACCACCTCTATTATATCACAGAGTTCAACAACTTGAAAAGAGAGAATGGGGAATCTGTCTCCAACTTCATCAAGAGGTTCAACAATATGTATAGCAAGATCCCCACTGAAATCAAGCCCACTGATACCTCAGCTAGGATAACTTATGCAAATGCCTTTGACTCTGATTTATGCTTGCTTCTTAGAGAAATGAGGTCTACCTCCTTATCACTCATGCAGGATGCTTCCCTAGAGGTAGAATCAAACATTATGGCATCTTAGAAGGTCAAAGGAAAGATAGACAGGAAGAAGCATCCAGCAGACCCTATTAGGGCTTCTTCATCAAACAACAGGATTAACAAAATGACCAAACTGTTAGATAACCTTACTACTAAAATGTCTAAGCTGAAGGACTAAGGGAAGATACCTGTGAGGGGTAAAGGGCCAAGCGATTTAGCTCCCCGAAACCCTAATTTTGTACCTTATAGAAGAGGAAACCCCCCAGTTCATATTCTCAGAAGGGAAAGGAATCAAGGGGAAGATCAGAGAATAAGAGCTCCATTTCATAATGTTGTATTAGAAGAAGATCTAGAATTCATTGAAGAAGAAGGAGAAGTTGAAGACAACATCCACTGCATGGAGGATGAGGTGGACTATTCTTTTCTGACACAGGCAAAATATGAGGAAGCCCTAATTGATGAGTAGATCAATGAAGGAGCTGTATATCCGGTTGATGGTCAGGGAGGGTACAATTTGAGGTCCATGCTGGTTGCTCCTCTTAAAAAAAATGCAGTGCCTATCAAACAATCTACTGCACCAGCTAAAAGGGCTCTTGTTTTACCAAAGAAAATGGTTGTCATTCCAAAACCATTGCAAAAACCAGCACCTTCAGCAAGCCCTGACCATGTCCAACTCAAAGCTCCAGTACATGAGGTAAGGTTTCTTGATAGACTGCATTATTCTTTCAACCTTGAGTCAGAGATTCAGAAATTGAAGATCCCTTTCCCATTAATTGAGCTAATGAAAAATGATGCATTCAAGTCTTCCATTCTGAATTCTCTTCAGCCAAAGGTGCATATTGATACTGAATTTGTAAATCTGCAAGATGACAAACCTATTGTAACCCTAGGCCCCATGCATTAGAGGAAATTTGGGGTCTAAAATGGGCCTTATAAGAAAACGTGTCAAAATAAGTTCTTGTGAGCTGGAATTCAAGAACCAATAGAATTTCAATAAAATGAGTCAACCATAATGGTTGAATTGACATATTTGTCATAACAAAAAATACTTTTTTTGTTCGTATTTTTTACATATCTCCTTGTTTTTTTACTCAAATTTGGAATGGGAGAGCTCGTTGGATGTGGAATTTGATTCAGCATCTAATGAGTACCCACACTCCATACTTTTGACGGACCCCACTACCCCAAAAACAAGAAATACCTGAAAAAGCGTGATGATGATGTCATCATCATGCTTTTTCAGGTATTTCTTATTTTTGGGGTAGCGGGGTCCGTCAAAAGTATGCAGTGTGGGTACTCATTGGATGCAGAATCAAATTCTGGATCCAATGAGCTCTCCCGATCGAAATTTGAGTAAAAACACAGGGAGATATGTCGAAAATACGAACACAAAAAGTAGTTTTTTTCTTTCTTCCTCCAAAATTAATAAATATTATTTTATTATTTTAACTATTATTTTATTATTTTCCTTAGGAGTCCCATTTTAGACCCCAAAATTCCTCTAATGATCAAAGACCTAAAGGACTCTTGCCCACCTTTCTATATATCATTTAATATCCATGATAAAGTCCTTCATAACTATCTGTTGGATTCAGGAGCTTCTCATAACCTAATGCCAAAGGTTGTGATGGATGAACTTGGTCTCAGCATTACAAATCCCTACCATGATTTATTCTCCTTTGACTCCAAAAAGGTCAAGTGCTTGGGCCTCATCGAAGACCTTGTTGTGAACCTAACTCAGCTACCTTCAAAAAGCATCATGATGGACATTGTAGTGGGTGATATCCCTCCCAAATTTGGTCTCTTGCTGTCTCGATCATGGAGCAAAAGGCTAGGTGGCACCCTTCAGATGGACCTTACATAAGCAATGAGTGCTAGCTCTCATTGCTTATGATGTAGGCCAGCTGATTTTCCCTGTAAAGCCTCTTGGTCTCTCCTCCAAACATTGGGTAGACACGGATTTTGCATCATGCATTCTACAAATAGATGATTCTCAGCAAACATCAATCCAAATTACTAATCCCACCTATCAGCAGCCCGAAGAAGTGACCACAGAATTCTGGAACATGTATTTTGATGGAGCTAGCACTCAAAGCTCAGCAGGTGCAGGTGTAGTATTGATCTCTCCATCCAAGGAAAATATTCATATGTCTTATAAGCTTGATTTTAAAACCACTAACAATATAGTAGAAAATGAAGCCTTGCTGCTAGGAGTTAAAGCTGCCAAGGAGATGGGGATCATGTGCATGAGAATTTTTGGGGATGTAGACCTTATTATACAGTAGGTCAATAACACTTTTCAGACAAAAAATGTCAAACTAAAGGCCTACAAGGACGAGGTATGGAAACTCAAAGACTCCTTTATGTTTTTTGAACTGTCATATATACCTAGGAATTTGAATCACCTGGTTGATTCCCTGGCTGTCTTAGCAAGTCTGTTTGTTCCTCCTTTACCTCCTAAGCTCAACTATGATGTTTAGGTTAAGTACAGACCTTCCCTTCCAGATAATGTCAAATTTTGGAAGGTGTTTGAGAATGATGATGAGCTTAGCAAATTCCTTCAGCTAGTAGATGAATTCTCTAATATACATATAGATCAGGAAAACCTAAACATGGAGGAATCCAAACAATTCAAGTTGAAAGATAAAGTGGCTAATCAGAACATTGTCCAATTACCCATCAATTATATACCTCGGGATCTAGTACCTCTAGAAGAGCTTTTTGATCATAATGGCATCCCTTTCAATCATGCCAAAAAGGAGCAAGACCATGTTGTCCAAGAGCAAAACGTAGGTAGCCAAAGTAATCCAAAACTGATAAATCTATCCACTGAGTTGACTGTTGATCAGAGGTCCAAATTTTGCAGCCTGATAAAAAAATTTGCTGATATTTTTTCCTGGGAGTATAGTGACCTGAAAACCTATGACACCCGTATCATCCAGCACAAGATTCCTTTGGAGAAAGACACCATCCCTTTCAAGCAGAAGTTGAGATCCATCAGTCCTCTCCTACTACCTGTAATTGAAAAAGAAACCCATAAGCTCCTCAAAGCCAAAATCAGAATCCCCCTCACGTATTCCAAGTGGATTTCCAACCTAATGGTGGTAAGGAAGAAGAATGGGGAAATCAGGTTGTGTGTGGATTTTAGAAACTTGAATAAATGTTCCAAAAAAGACAACTATCCACTGCCCAAGATGGAACACCTGTTGCAAAGAGTCTCAGGGGCCAGGGTTATGTCATTTCTGGATGGCTTCTCCAGATACAACCAAGTTGTTGTGCACCCTGATGACCAAGAGAAGACTGCTTCTACTACCCCCTGGGGCACTTTCATGTATGTTAAAATTCCATTTGGGCTGATGAATGCTGGGGCTACTTTTTAGAGAGCCATGGACCTAGCTTTTGTTGGTTTGAAAGATAAATTTGTGCTTATATACTTGGATGACCTAACTATTTACTCTCATAGCCATCATGGACATTTACAACATTTGAGGAAGGTATTTCTGAAGTGTAGAAGGTATGGAATATCACTCAATCCTGAGAAGTCCCAGTTTGCACTCAATGAAGGGAAACTCCTAGGTCACATAGTCTCAGCTGAAGGTGTAAAGATTGATCCGATAAGGGTGGAAGCAATCCAGAAGTTGTCCATACCGAGGTCAAAAAGGGACATTCAGTCCTTTTTGGGTAAGATAAAATTTGTCAGGAGGTTCATCCCTAATTTCTCTGAGCTAGTAAAGCACATAACAGCCATGCTGAAAAAGGATGCAGAAATAAAATGGACTAACCAGGAAGAATCTCTTTTGAATACATCAAGAAGGCTATCATGGAGGCCCCAACCCTGATTAGTCTTGACTATACCAAGATTTTTAATATTTTCTCTTTTGTATACTATGACAGAGTGGCAGTTGTGCTATTACAAAAAGATTAGGAGGCTCCTGATCATCCAATTGCATTCTTCAGCAAAACCTTGAGAGATGATGAAATGAAGTATGATCCAATAGAGAAACAGGCTTATGATCTCATAAAGTCATTGAAGACTTTCAGAACTTACATTGTCCATGTAAAATTCCTTGCATATGTCCCTTCAACTACTGTGAAGGATGTTTTGACTCATCCCGACATTGATGGGAAGAGAGCTAAGTGGATTTCCAAGCTCATTGAGTTTGATATAGAGGTAAATCCCACTAAGCTAGTAAAGGGACTAGGTCTAGCCAAACTCATGGCTAAAGAAAACTGTGAACTAATGGGGCTATACTTCACCTGTGTCAAATCAGCAAAAGTGCAAACTGTGGTAGAAGCAGAAGTAGATCAAGATCAGAATGACATTCCACCAGTGTCTGAAAACCTGTCTTCATGTGAGTGGTACTCAGGTATTATTCATTTTTTTTAGAAATTAGAAGTTCCTCCTGATCTCACTCCTAATCAAGCATGAGCTCTTAAATTAAAGTCGGTTAAGTTTTGCATAGTTGACAAACTATTGTACTGGAAAGATCTGTCTAGAGTTCTGTTGAGATGTCTGGATAAGGAAGAATCAAATCAGGTAATGCACCACTTTCACTCCAGCACATGTGGGGGCCACCATTATTGGAAGACCATATCCCACAAGATCCTAATTGTAGGATACTATTGGCCAGTCCTTTTTGCTGATGTATGTACTTTTGTAAGGGCCTATGACCAGTTCCAAATATTTATAGGGAAGCAGCAGCTCAAATCCTTGCGCCTTAGGCCTATTGTGGTGAATGGGCATTTTTAGTAATGAGGTCTGGATTTCATAGGTGAAATAAATCCATCTTCCAGTGGGAAGCATAAATGGATCCTAGTAGCCACAGACTACTTTACCAAATGGATAGAGGTAGTTCCCACCAGGAATGCCACTCATCAGGTCATCATGAGATTTTTATATGAGAATATATTTAGTAGGTTTGGCTGCCCAGTAAGGTTAGTAACTGATAATGCACAAACTTTCAAAGCTAGGGCATTATTGTGAATGTGTGATCAATGGGCATTCAGCTGGCGCATTCCACATCCTATTATCCTCAAGGCAATGGCCTGGCTGAGTCATCCAACAAAAGCCTAGTCAGGATCATCAGAAAACTACTCGAGACAAATCAGAAAAGTTGGGATTCTAAGCTTAAGTTTACTTTATGGGCTGATAGGGTAACAGACAAAAGATCTATAGGGACTTCTCCATTCAAGTTAATTTATGGTACTGAGGCCATTTTTCCAATTCAACTCATTCTGCTAGTGGCAAAATTATTTCAGGAAGAGGAAGATGAACCAAATGATATGGTGAGGAGGATGATGGATTTGGTGGAGTTGTAGCAAGTCAGGGAACAAGTGATAGGAAAAACAGAATCCCATCAACAGAGGATAAAGGTCATGTTTGACAAAAGGGAAAAAGTAGACAACTTTTAGGTTGGAGATTGGGTCCTCAAGTGGGATGTTGTTAGACAGGACAAGGGAAAACATGGAAAGTTTGGCTCTTTGTGGATTGGCCCTTTTGTGATAGCTCAAGTACATAATAATAACACCTTCAAATTGCAAAATCTGGAAGGGGAAGAGGTGTTTGATGGTCCAGTGAATGGGCGGTCTCTGAAACTTTACTTTATTTGAGGCTTTGAGGCCTTTTCATTGTAAATTAGTAGTTAGTAGACAGTTTTTGCTTACAAAATAAACTCCATGCCCAATGGAACAGTAAATGATAGTGTTAAGTTTTTAGTTATTTTCAGGGAAAGGAATTTTGGTATGGGATTCTTGGGACCTCACTGGGAGGTTCCCATCCCCAAGTAGGAGCCAGATGTTATCTCCCAAAATAAATTTATTTTGATAGTATGAAGAATTCGATCCATGAAAATTTTGGAATTTATAGATTTCAGTGGCTTAGGCAAGGTTCTTAATAGCTCATTAGCCACCGAAAGGATATGTTTCAGTAGCTAATGGTTTAACGCAGGATAAAAGTAAACCACCGAAAGTGGACCCGAGCAAGTAAAATGCAAAAACACTTTCGGTGGCTTAGGTGAGACTTCAAATGACTCATTAGCCACCGAAAAGTGTTGCTTTCGGCATCTTAGGGAAAAGACCAAGGAGGGTGTTAACCACCGAAAGAGAATAGAAATCAACATGGGTAAAGGCGCTTTCGGTGGCTTAGGAGAGACTTCAAACATCTCATTAGCCACCAAAAGGTGATGCTTTTAGTAGCTTAGCGAAAAGTTGGAAACATGCTTTAACCACCGAAAGGTGATGCTTTCAGCAACTTAGCGAAAAGTTGAAAACATGCTTTAACCACCGAAAGTAGGCAAGAAGGCATTGGGGAAAAAGCGCTTTCGGTGGCTTAGGAGAAAGCTCTGATGTTTTATTAGCGGCCGAAAGGACAGGTTTTCAGCGGTTAAAAGGAATATTCGTCAAGGCCACTATCCACCGAAAGTTGTGTTTCATCGCGATGCTGGGAAAACGGTTTGGGTGGCTTAGGAGAAAGGGATATCATTTTATTAGCCACCGAAATCCATCATTTTTGTGGCTAGCAGACAAACTCCTGAAGGTTGTTAACCACCGAAAAGGTAAAATGTGGAAACGGTTAGAAAGAGGTCAAATCAAACCTCGTCAGCAAGATAAACGATCAGTGAAGGGCATGACAAACCACTGAAAGGACATGAGCCTGCATAACTGCATGTGGAAATAAGTGAAGGAGGTCATTATAAAACTAATAAAGTACTAAGAGGATCTGAAACCTTCATTTTTCTTCCACCCGTCCAAAAGAACAGCATAAAAGCTCACCGACGATCCAGGTTGATTTGAAGTATGATTGTTGGGCAAGAGTTATCGAGAAGATCAACTACAGCCATCACCTTATGACCTCAGCATCCATCATGACATCAAAATCCCTCATAATCAATTCCAAAAACTCCAGTACATTTCACTTTCTATCTTAGCATTTCTCTCCACCAAAAATCCAACTCTAAGAAGCAGCCTCCTAACACACTGTCATACAAAACTCCAACTTATTTTTGGAGGTGCCCAGGAGTGGCATTAAGCAAGATGAAGAAGGGAGGACCTACTCTCAGGTAGGAGTTGGGAGATATCAGGTATTTGGAAGCACATCCAGAGGTCTATAAACTTTTCCAAGATGTTGGCTACTATAGGTTTTCTGAGAAGATACAAGGTTCACATTAGCAGGTGGCTGAGGCATTTGCCCTCTCATTTGATGGCTCTAAGGCAGTCATAGGCAAAGAGGAATTTCATATAGATGAAACCCTAATCACTGAAGTGACTGAACTCCCTGGAATAGGAGAAAAATGGTTCAAAACCACCATACCAAAAGATGTAGAGTTCAGGTTTTACCTAAATTCTGAGCATAGAGGAGTAATGTGGAAGAAGAGTGTGCCATCATCCTGGTTAGAAGAGAGGTGGCTGCAACTGTTGAACACCATTGTGGTCTACATAACATGTGAAGGAAGATATAAAAGAGCCATGATCTACCATTTCAAATTAATGAACCACTTCACAAGTAAAATCCCACTAAATTTGCCCTTTTACTTACACAGGAGTCTGGGGAAAATGGCACACCAGGTGAAGGCTCATCCCACCAATATTGCTGGTAGACTGTCTCACCATGGCCTTATCCAATTGTTGATCCAAGAGTTGCTGGAAAGGAGGAATATGGCATGGCCTTATTTCTTGTTTTGGAATGGATTTGAGATAGGCCTTCAGCTAGAAGAGAAGGGGAAGTCTCCTGCCAAAAATTCCAGCACACCAAGGAGTGGGAGAAGAAAGAGAAGGGCTATATCCCCAGCAGCAGCAGAACAACCTCCCTCCTCTTCCAAATCTAAGAAGGTAAAAAGGAACTTGGATTTCAGTGAGAAGGGCCAGGAAGTTGCAGCACACAGTGAGAACATTTTAAACCTGCCCTACTCAGATTCTGAAGAGGAGCAGGAAGAAGGTGCAGACCTAGCTCTGGAGATTGTAGCAGTGACTGAAGCACTACCATCCCCTACACCAAAAGATCAAGAGGAACCAACAGAGAAGGATTCCTCCAGAAAGCCAAAAACTCAAAGGATAAATCAATTGCTGAGGCAAGTGTATGAGATGGAGGTTTTGGAAAGGGAAATCAAGAAAAATAATGTTGCATTGACTAGTAGGAACAAGCTTCTACATAAGTCTTACCTAGAGCAGATAGAAAGATATATTTTCTTAAAAAGAATGAATACAAGGTACCTAAAAGCCAATACTATATTGTACAGTATTATTAGGCTCCAAAGACTGCAGCTGAAGGAGGCCAAGGAAAACCCTAGCAGCCACCCCACGTTGGAAACCCTAGTTGAAGCTGTAGTTAGACTTCAGCCTTCAGAAACAAGCCAGGCTGCTGCTAACCCTCCTAGCACAGAGCCTGCTGAAGAAGAAAGGTGAGCAGACAGACCTAAAAGAACATTGTTGGAAGAAACCTAATAATTTTTGGAAAACAGGGCTTTCAGTGGCTTAGGCAGATGTTGGGGCAGTTCATTAGCCACCGAAAGCGCCGCTTTCGGCAGCTAACGGTCCCGATAGTCTTGCCTCTTAACCACCGAAAGCAGGCAGCGGCTTAAAATTAAATTTTGGCACGTAGATCCAGTTTTGGGTGAATATAGGTGGCTCAGGGACAAAGTCTAAAGATGAAGGACGCGAAGGAAAGCATCAGGAAAGGTCTGTTTTAGTTTTACTATGACATAACAGCAGAAAAGGTCACCAACACCTAGTTGTCAAAAGAAAACAGTGACTTAACCAGCAAAGGGCTAGTGGCATTAATTTCCAGCAGTTACCTTAGTTATCTGAAGGTTCATACAGTAAACTAATTCTACAATTAGTTAGACAAGTAGTTAATTAGGTTTTTTTAACCTAATTTGTAAAAAAAATTATTTTGTTTATTTTTGTTAAAACAGATCCAAGTTTTCAAGATCTGAGTATTTTGTAAAGGCTATAAATCCTAAGACTTATTTTATTGAAAGGGTTCGACTTCGGGGACCTATAGACCATTACTATTATCAAGCTTCTCATATTGCTCATGACCTAATATAAGCTCTTTTGCTATCATATGTTCAGCTTCCATTTCTATTATATGATGTGCTTATGCTTGAATGTGTTATTTAGGTTTATTCATGTTATTTAATGTCTGATAGCTGTCATCATATATGTATATTGATGATTTGAATTGCAAGCACCTTCCTTGTTATGATTAGCCATTTATATATAATTGTCTTATGTATGAATCTGCCAGCATGATAAGTTCTCCATCCTTTCACCCTATTATCAAACCTCTGAACAGTGGTAGTTAGAAGCCTTATCCTTGATTGAGTTTCATGCAGAGTCTTAAGAGTGTGAGGTCCTGTAGGTCACCTGACTTGATCCAATTAGAAAAACCATAAAAACTTTTAAGTTACCAGGAATCCTCGAGCTGCAACCTAGAGGAGTTTCTTGGAGTGATAACACCTTGCATCATTTTTCATTCTCGTCTTCTTTCTCATCATATGCAAATATTATGCACTCACTTGAATCTTCTCCTTAAACTGCTACACACATCCAAATGTAGATATGTTTTGACCAATAGAAATATGTTATACTAGAGAATCCTCTTGTATGCATTATTAACACACATCGTAGTTCAAATACAGCATTTTGGAAAACTAAAGTTGAGTTATTCACCATTGCATTGATCTCATCCTCCCATGCACATTTGTATTGTTGGACAACAATGAATTTTGTTGGAAAGATCTAGGAACTAAGTAATAAGGAGAATAATCTCTATCATAATCTCATTCTCAACTCCCACAACATGGTGAGTATTGCTTCTTTGGAATCTACCATTCATGAAGCAACCTCACTTGACTTTCTTCTTTGCATTTTTCCTCCGCTTATTAGGTGTTGGTTATTCCTTCTCATCCATTTAGGCTCCATAACTAGAGATTCTTGCCACCTCAAAAGTATTAACACGACACATAGATGCATTCTCATTCTCCTATCTTTGTTTGGAACCGAAGTTTCACCCTTGGTGCTAGTCAAATGTTGGTGTACCAATGTCTTATTATATTCTTCAAGCCTGAGTGGATTATGGCCAGCATCCTTCGAGACACCACTGCCACTATGTTTGGATTTTGGGCTCTCAACTCCAGAGTTCACGTTGAACTTCACTTTGGTGACATTTAGTAAAGATGACATGGGCCTCTTTGTACAACTCTAATCTCCTCTCCATGATGGAAATCTCACATCACTAGTTCATGTGATCCAAGTTCCCTCTAGGTTCCCATAACCTCTACAGGACACCAAATTTTTCTCAAAGAAACCAAAAGGGTAGTGGCTCTCACACCCTCACCAATTCCCAAGATGTATGTGATTTGAACCAATGTCTAATTTCTCCTTGTTAGGATATTTAGACACTTAGGAGTTAGTTAAGATCAACTTGTTATAATATATCCGTTAGGAAAAGTGTGTGTCTTTCATATGCATTAGTATGCATTTGTAAATATCTAATCTGATGGTCACTATATGTTCTAGACATAGAGCAATCTGACGGTTCATCTTCTCTTAGGTCATAACTACCTTTGATCTGTGACTTAACACCCGATTGGTCCATGATATCTATTTAATGAGCATGGAGGGTCATTGGCCAGTTGATCGATTATGAGAAGCTCATTTGTAACTTTCTTTCTTTTGCATAATAAACTGCATCAAGTAGCTATTTGGCTTGGGTTGTGGAGTGTTTCCCTTTCGAGGGTTTAAAGCACGTGAAAACATCGCTATGTCAATCTGTGATCTGTTTGTGTGAGTGGATGCTCTAGGTGTTCGGTCTTTTGGGTGTACCCTATGCACCCGAGCACTCCTCTTCAAGACAGTGATCCCAACCATTAAGCTTCTTCAATAGGAATTGTACACTCGAATTGCTCAACCTCAGGTTCTTCATGTCTTTTTTTTTCTTCTACGAATCTTAGGTCAATGCAAAGGAACAACGAGCATAACCATTATTTTTTCCCTTCATTGTGTCAAATGGTTGTCCTTCCTTCATGGATCTACCTTCCTCCCCTTAAATGAAGCTCAACTCGCCTTCCCACTCACATGAATGATTTAGGGTTTCTCTTGGACTCTATGCAGTGTATACTTCCTTCTTTTCTTTAGTAGCAATGGCCTTTGATCAGTTCAACCTTTGCTTCAAGTTCCATAACCATGGATCAACTTACACTCTTCCTTACCCAAAAGAATACAAGCTCTTATGGCCCTCATAGGAATTTTCCTCTTGGTAGCAATAGCACAATTCCTTTCACTCCACTCTCAGCGTCGTGCATATCTGAGTAGATCAATGGCGACAAATCTGGTTGACAATCTCACAATTGGCTCAAGCCCTTATATTAGCTCTAATACCAATTTTTAGGATTTAAATGAGAATATAATGCAAATGCAAGAGAATAATCATAGCAACATGAACACACAATTTACCCTAGAAAACCCCATGAGGGGAAAAAACCAGCATCAATGAAGACCTTCATTACTCTTGGCAAAAATCAGGCAACCTAGGCCAAGTGAGCTCACCCACTTACCTCCAAGCCACCATACAATGAATTATGCCACGCTTCTGTATCGAATTCATTACATACAATACCTTGGGCCAATACTATGGGATACCAAATACCATTGTCCCAAAATACCACTTAATTAACCTAAACCAAGATTAGTTCAATAAATCATTTACCAAATCAAAGTTAATATAACAACCATTTATAAATTTAGCAAAAATAGAACATGTAGCCATGAACTTCTTTCACCATCTAACATTAAAGTTCATAATGTGTTTTATGTTTCGTTGTTGAATAAATATATTCATGATTCTAAGCATGTTATTGCCTAGAATATGATTTATGTTTCGTTGTTGAATAAATATATTCATGATTCTAAGCATGTTATTGCCTAGAATGTGATTTAAGTTCCACCTATAACGTACAACAAAATCCTAAAAAATAAATAAATGTTTCTATCTTCACCTTATCGTTATTACGTACAACGCCATTGGCGTTTAATTCTACTGATGTGTAGTATTTCTAGATTACGATATAATAGCTCGTATCCGTCCTCATCAAATTCTATGATCTATACATCTACCATTCATATGCTTACTTGTCCATAGCTATTAACTATCTTTGTTGTAATTATATACACCCCCTCTTAAGGTAGTTAAAATACCTTTATTTTATTAACCCTTCATGCTCAAACTTTAAATGTTATTACATTAACCCTATGTCTAAACCCATTTCACGCTCTATAATATAAACCATACCCCCATGGTGTTGCAAAACAGTATCGTGTTAGGAGTTCTATAATATAAACCATACCCCGATGGTGTTGCAAAACAGTATCGTGTTAGGAGTCCATCCTCCAAGGTTACGATATCCTTTATAGTTATATACTATACCATGGTCATTTACAAGTCGTGGGGGTGCTTGTACTTATGTCACCGGTGGTTAATAGAATTTAGAGGGTCATTTAATATAACGTGATGTTCGCATAACCTAGTTCATTCTTCCACATCATTGTAAACTTGGGATTATTGTGGGGTCCTCCTACATTCAATGTTGCTTGCTCTCATGGATTCCATGTCCAAGTAGTAACTAAGTAAATTTCTTCAATGTTTAATTTATAACAAGTAAAAGAGATGCAAAATTAATCCATATAATTTGAACAATAAAAACGGTGTAACAACAATACGAGTAATGGTGCTATTTATATATAGAGATATATATATTGCAAGATTGGAATAGTCTTGAACATTTAACTTGGAGAATATAAATTACTTGCATATTTAACATCCTTCGGAATAGAAGTACCTTGAACATCTAACTTGCGAAATAGAAAACAGTCTTGAGCATTTAACTTGCAAAAGGTAAATAGCTTGCATATATAACGTTAAGAATATAATTCTTTGAACATTCAAAGGTATAGTAAATAAATAAGTTAACACATATCACATCTGCAGTAGTTGTAGGAAACATAGTTGGAACAACCACGTTCCACCCAACCATATGCCACTGAACAACAAATCTTCTTGCTTAGTAATAAACCCCCTATCATGAAACATGACACCACAGGGGCTAACGCCCTTCTCTATAACTACAACAGTTCATTCACAACAAAATTCCGAATATCTCAAGGATAGAACCATCTCTTACTTAACTCAACAAAGATCACACTTCTCATAAATTTTCTAACACATATCAATACTCAAATAGAAAATTTATCATGCATGCTAGACACCATCATGTCCTCACATATATGCATATGTAGAATCTATTTCCTACATCATACATAAGGCCCATCTTTCCCTCCTTAAGAAATTCATTGGCCTTAGCTCCCCTCCTAGATTTTAGGGGGGTTATTCAAGGAAAATGCCACCTAACACTTGTCTTTCTCATCTCTTGGGAAGAAGGAAAGTGTTCCCTCTTATGGGGTCATGGTTAATCTTGTTCTAACATGGCCATTCCAACTACCCCCAACATTTTATTAATGATGTTAAAAACAGTATTCTCCATCTACCCTTTCATGAGGACAAGTGGAAAGTTTTTATCTTGTAAATGTTCAAAACAAAATAATACAATATTAAAATATTAACTAATTAGTCTCATATTTGAATTAGTACTTAGTCACAAATTAAAGTATAAACATGGGGGATATTACAGAACTAGAAGGAGAATTCTAACCCAAACCTCTATGTATACTAGACAAGAAAGTAAGTTTGCTCTGGAATCAAGCTATCACTCTAGTAAATGTGCAACGGAAGCACTTCAACCATGAGAAGGCTAATTGGGAATTATAATATGTTATGAGGGAAGCATATCAATTCCTATTTGAAAGCATTAAATAATTCCATGAACACCAAGTACGATGTTATTTTAAAGGGGAAGGGGTGTAATATCTTGATATTTCATCTTCCAAAGTTGATTAGTTATTTGGTATTACATGGTGATTTAGGTTTGTATAAAGTACTCGAAAGAGATGAACACCATTAATAATGATTAATTGTGTGATTATAAATATGCTACTTTTATTTTAAATGATTTTTCATAAAAAAATATATGAGCAGTGTCAAATTCTATATTAAGTCATAGGAAGATCTAGATTAAGAAAACAAGCTTCACCTAGAATTTTCCAAAGATAGACCATAAAACAAAAGTAATATTAAGAAAATATTAAGCAAAACACAAGAACATAACACTCAAGTGGATTGATCTTCCATTGCATTATTATTCAACAACTAAGTACAATATATAGATGCCCTCAAGAAGGAAAATTGAGAGGCTCACAAAATGGAAGGCTTAAATTGGACCAATTTTCCCCCTAGCCCCAAATCACAGAGGACTCACCTTGTTGACCAATATATTATCATTCATAAAGGGGGGTTTATTAATTATGGAGAATAAAGTCAATGTATTGTAGGTATGGTGGTTTATAGGTATTTGGGGGATATAAAAATGAGTATCTCATAAAATTAAGGAATATCTCATAAAAATAGGGTTTTTAAAATTGGAAATGAGTATTGGGAGGGGGGTCAACTTAAGGATTTTGGTAGGTATTTATCAATATCTAGTGAACTTAGGGGTATTCTTTAATATCCCATGAACGAAGGCTATATGGCATAATTTAACTAAGTGAAGACCATGTGCCCAAAATAGGACAAGTGTCACACCAACTCCCAGTGAGTGGTCATGAATGGGATAAATGACAAGTGGTGGACCATGAGTGTACCAAATAATGGCAGGCAGTGGATCTAGGAGAGAAATTAGGGAGTAGATGGTGCATGGGAGGTGGCCATTAATACGTAGTTTGACCAAAAGACAAAATACAATGCATGTGTGCCCTTGGTCCATCCTTATCCCCTAAATCAAGGAAAGAGGGGTGCCTTCCCCATTAAATGCATCAAGGTGGCACATTTGACCCTTAAAACATGGAAACCAGGGAGCACTTGTGGACAAACAATGAACTAGGGAGCTAACTACCATACACTATACCACTAGGAAAGCAAAAATGAATCATATCATAAGGTAAGGATGGTTAAATTCCTCCAAGAAGTAGAACCAAAGTATGAGAGGCCATAATATCATCAGATCATAAGCCTAAATTAGGTATTAAACATAACCTGGAAATGATACTTTATACCTTAGATAATGTAATGTCCTCTTCTACTTAGGCAGTGAGGACCGACCCGCTAACCTATGTGATTCCTGTGGGTTCGAGCGGGTACCGATAGTCAAGGATTCAACTGAATACTCATGCCATCTACAAAAGATCTAGGGCATCAATATTATATCACCATTGGGTAGAAGTGGGCCACCAGAGCCAAAGGCAACCTGCATGCATAACATTTGAGCATTATTTAATGATACATGCACCCGATTGAGTCTCCATGCGCATGCATGCAAGTCAACTGCAAATTAGAAGTTAAAGTGACCTAATTAGGTCAAAAGTTAGGTTATTCGCAATTGAAAGTTATAAAAGAAAGATAAATTGAATGGAGAAGACACTCATGATTATTATTGGTTTGGAGCTTCTTGAGTAGCAGCACAGCGTGCGGCCACGATAGTTGGGATTGAAGATGACATCTTCAGCTAACGAGGTTTCAGCAGTGAAATATCTGCCCTAGTCTCATTCATGGTAGATCCTCCAAGTCCACCATCCACTCTTCAACTTACTCATCCAGTTGTAGTTATCTAGTACCCATCAGAAGATTGTTTGCAGGGGCACGTGTGCAGCCGTAGGGGGGTTTTTAGCTAGAAAAACCCAAAGCATTCGCGGGGTCCTCAGATCTCCATTTATCTTTGGAATACTGGAACCATTCTCATCATTTGTATCATCCTTCAGTACCCGGTGAGTATCAGCTTCCAGTTTGCTCATCCGGAGCAGTTCTCAGCAGTTTTGTGAATCAGGGGGCGTGAGGAGCTAAACCATCAATTCAATTAGCTAGCCTGCTTATTGAGCTCTGAAATCCTGCATGTGTCAGGAAACCTCTCCGAAAAGGGAAGACTACCACACCCAGAAATTCTCATATGCATCAGACACTTCCTTCACTGAAAACGCCATCTTTATCTGATTAAAGGTTCATGCTGCTGGGGTATCACCGGAGGCAAGGAGCACCAGTTCTTCACCAGATTAGTTCTTGATGCATGCATATTCACTCTGGAGAATTATCAGTCGGATTATCAGTGGTAAGTGTTGATCTATCATCATAAAATTCTCTGCCCTAGTTAGATATAAAATAGGGCCATTTACCCGACACTTTGCATGCAAATTTATTTTCAATATTATTGTAAATCGAGAGGCTTAAGCAAGACCTAGTGTAGAAAATAGTTGAATATACGCATCTGGGATATTACAGTGGTATCAAAACTATTTTCCTTGCCAGTTGTGGGCATGCAAAATAATAAATGAATTCAAAATACCCTTACAACATTACTTACCAGAGACAGAGGTGTAGAGACAGAGAAGAGGAGTTAGAGGACATAGATTTGGGAAACCGAGAGTATCAGTTTGGAAAATGCAAAGAAACAATGGCCAAGGATGATAAAACAGCTTTCAACATCCTTATATCATCCATAAAATAACTCACTACTAGGCAAAAATAAATGATGAGCACCTTCAGGAAAATGACTGAGAAGAATGGGCGCACCCCACACAGTCCCTTATTTCCCAACAGTGATAGGGTATCCACCAGCAGTAGTAGGGACCACTTACATACCAACATGCAGAGCCATCCACATATATACAAGCCTTTTCGACCCACCATGCCTCAATTCTTAGATAGTCCAGCTGCAATGCCTCTAGCACAAGCAGAACCAGAAGAATCCATGAGTACCTATCTGAGAGAATATAGAGCTTTAGGAGAGGAATTCCATTCAGCCATGACCTTCACTGACTTCTTCCACTTTAAAAGTAAGAACAAACCCAAAGCTTACAATAGGCCATTCACCCATAACTATGAGTTACAACGCACCATAGGGAAACTGACTATCCCTACCTTTGAGGGCACCCGAGGTGGCCCAGCCAGGAATTGGGTGCAGAAGTTGGATACATACTTCCAACTCAACCCCACGATTGAGACAGATGCCATTAAATCAGCTACTTTGCATTTGGTCAGAGAATCACATGAGTGGTGGTACCACGAGTTAGTGACACTGGGTCACAACACCATCACCTCATACCCATATTTTACATAGAGGCTCATTGAGCAGGTTGATTATGTTTTTCACTGAGGTTGTCACTGAACCCTTGCGAGGATGGGTCAATTCTTATAGTCCCATCACCCTAGAATATGCCATCAGCTGGACTAGAGACTTGTAGGGTGCAGTGCCCAAAAATAGGTTTCTTCCCGGGACCAATTTTCCTATTAAAGATAAAGAAAGGAAACCCTTCCAGAAAGAATGGATGGACAATGATACCTGACAGGACCTTAGAAGAAAAAAGTTATGTTTCACTTGCCGGGAACCATGGATACCAGGTCACAGATGTTCAGGAAAAGGAAAGGCCTACTACATAGAGGCTTATTCTGATAGTGAGAAGGATAACGATTACCAGGATCAGGAGCAGGGAGAGACAACAGAGATAGTTGCTGAGGGACAGGCCTCGGGAGGTACCATTTCTACCATGACATGGGTTCCTAGATTCCACACTCTTCGGATCAGAGGTACCGTACAAGGCCACAGAGTGGGAGTACTGATATATGGTGGGGAATCCCACAACTTTATTGATGTTGCATGGGTTAAAAAGAGAGACATTCAGACTGAGAGCTTTGATGGGTTTTCAGTAGCAGCAGCAGGTCACACCATGGAGTGTAGTCATAGGATTCCTAAATTAAAAGTAACACTTGGGAATTATACAGTGATAGAGACATTCTATGTGGTATATGTACCTGACATGAATGTGGTACTAGGAGTTCAGTGGCTGTATTCCATAGGGAAGTATTCCACAAACTACTAGACTATGGAGATGGAGTTTACAGGAGCAGAAGGACAAAAGGTAGTATTGAGAGGGATGAATACCTATCCTCACACAGCAGTGACATCACACATGATGGATGCAGTACTCTGACAGGGAGATATTGAGTGGGTTGCAGAGTGTATGGTTACCTTCAAGAAACCACTAGATGAGGCCACACAACATCCAGCAGATATAGAGGGCCTTACTGCAGAAGCACAAGGCAGTATTTGGAGACCTTCCAGCAAGTCGACCTCCAAATAGGGGATTTGAGCACATTATTGAGTTAGAGGAGGGGACCCAAGTAGTTATCACCACTACTTATAGACATCCCAAGAGGTATAAATATGAGATAGAGAGTACAATCAAGGAACTACTCAAGCTAGGGTACATCAAACCTAGCTCTAGTCCCTTTGCATCTTCAGTAGTACTAGTGAAGAAAAAAGATGGGACCCTACATATGTGCATTGATTACAGGCAACTCAACAAGAAAACCATAAAGAATAGGTATCCTGTCCCTAGGATTGATGAGTTGATGGATGAGCTACAGGGGGCAAAGTACTTTTCCAAAATTGATCTTCGCTCAGGGTACCATCAGATTTGGGTCAGGCAACAAGATGTCCCAAAGACCACTTTTCGTTGCCACTACGGACATTATGAGTTTCTAGTGAGTCCATTTGGACTCACTAATGCACCAGTGACTTTCCAGTCATGCATGAGCCATATCTTCGGGACGTAGTTACGTAAATATATTCTGGTATTCTTCGACGACATATTGATATACAGTAGAACTTGGGAAGAGCATTTGAAACATCTTGATGAAGTACTTGGCATTCTACAGGAGCAGTCACTATATGCCAAAATTTCCAAGTGTGAGTTCGGCATGTAGGAGATGTTGTACTTAGGGCATGTGATAGGGCCCAACGGGGTCCAAGTGCACTTAGAGAAGATTCCGACAATTTTGGTAAAAATGTGACAGAATTGAAGGGATTTTTGGGCCTTTGCACCTACTATAGGAGGTATGTCAGTGGATTCTCACAGATGACTACACCCCTCACAGATCTTACAAAGAAAGGGGCATTCAATTGACGAAGGCAGCACAACAGACCTTCAAGAAAATGAAGAAGGTAATGAGTTCATGCCCAGTATAAGCTTTACCAAACTTTTCTCAATCCTTTGTGTTAGAATGTGATGCTTCGGGAGAGAGAATTGGGGCAGTTTTGATGCAGAACAACCACCCCATTGCATTTGAGAGAAGGAAGCTCAAAGACTATGAGCATCGCTATTTGATATATGGCAAAGATATGTTAGCCATCCTCCATGTGCTAACCAATTTCAGGCGGTACTTAGTGGGTTCCAGGTTCAAGGTTAAGACAGATCACAACAGCTTGAAATACTTCCTAGAGCAAAAAGAGCTAAACGAGAGACAACATAGATGGGTAAGCAAGATCCAGGCCTATGACTTCAAGATTGAGTATGTAAAGGGAAATAAAAATGTAGTGGCCGATGCACTTTCCAGGAGACCAGCTACTTTATCCCTTATGAGCATCTTTTCAGATTGGAGATCTCATCTTTTGGTTGAGTACTCCAAAGATAATTTTGCTTGCGATCTATTGGATGGAAAGAGTCAGGATGATAGGTACAGGGTAATTGATGACATCATATACTAGAAAAATAGAAAGTTCTTGGTTCCAGAGTCTCCCCTTAAGAAGAAAATTTTATAGGCATCGCACGATTGACCACTAGTAAAGCATCAAGGGTTTCTCAAGACCTACATGCATATTAGAGAAAGGTTCTCATGGAAGGGCCTCAAGAATGATGTGATACAACATGTGAGAGAGTGCAGCTTGTGCCAACAAAACAAAATAGAGCACACCCACCCGGTCGAGTTACTACATCCCTTACCTATTCCTGAGCAGAAATGGGAGAGCATCTCTATGGACTTTATTACTGAGCTACCCAAGGTTCAAGGCAGATACTGCTTGTACGTAGTAGTGGAAAGACTGATCAAGTTTGCTCACTTATTTTTCATTTCTTCAGATTATTCAGCAGCACAGATAGCAGAACTATTTTTCATAGAGGTATTTAGACTCCACGGGTGGCCCAAGACCATTGTCAGTAATAGGGACAGCAAATTCACAAGATCCTTTTGGCAAGAGCTTTTTAGGTTATTGGCGATCGAGTTAGCCATGAGCACAAGTTATCATCCACAAAGTGATGAAAAGACAGAGATTGTCAGCAAGTGGATTGAGGGTTACTTGAGAAATTACGTAGTAGGTCAGCAGAGGACATGGATCAAATGGATACACTTGGGTGAACATTGTTACAACACCCCCTACCATATGACCATTGGGATGACCCCTTTTTGAGCTCTGTATGGGTATGATGCTTCCACTTTCACAGACTAGATATCAAGCGATAGTAGGGCCCCCAAGGCCAAAGAGTGGATTCAAGAGGGTTAAGATATCCTTGAGATACTCACGGAGAACATACAGGCTACTCAAAATCAACAAAAGATATATGCAGACAGGCACAGGGTTGAGCGCAGTTTTGAGGTAGGAGACTTTGTTTATTTACGCCTCTAACCTTATTGACAGTCATCTCTTAAAAAGAAAGGAGCGAAAAAACTCAAGACTTGCTTCTATGGTCCATACAAGATAATCCAAAAGGTTGGAGAGGTAGCATATGAGCTAGAACTACCCCTAGAGAGCAAGATTCACAACGTATTTCATGTCTCCAACCTCAAGAAGGAACTTGACTAGCAGATTGTTACATCTTTTGAGTTTCCCCCCCTTGATGATGAGGGGTAATTGATACTGATTTCGGAGCGCATCCTAGAGGTGCAAGAGCAGAAATTGAGGAACATAATCATCAGAGACTACTTGGTCCAATGGAAAGATCTGCCTATAGAGGAGGCCACCTGCGAGGCAGAACATGTATTACAGCACCTATTTTTACAGTTGCTTAAGGACAAGCAAATTCGAGTAGAGAGGACTGTAATGTCCTCTTCTACTTAGGCAGTGAGGACTGACCCGCTAACCTATGTGATTCATGTGGGTTCGAGCGGGTACTGACAGTCAGGGAATCAACCGAAGACTGATGCCATCTACAGAAGATCTAGGGAATCAATATTATATCACCATTGGGTAGAAGAGGGCCACCAGAGCCAAAGGCCATCTGCATGCATGACATCTGAGCATTATTTAATGATGCATGCACCCGATTGAGTCTCCATCCGCATGCATGCAAGTCAACTACAAATTAGAAGTTAAAGTGACCTAATTAGGTCAAAAGTTAGGTTATTCGCAGTTGAAAGTTATAAAAGAAAGATAAATTGAATGGAGAAGACACTTATGATTATTATTGATTTGGAGCTTCTTGAGTAGCAGCACAGTGTGTGGCCACGGCAGTTGGGGTTGAAGATGGCGTCTTCAGCTAACGAGGTTTCCCCAATGAAATATCTACCCTAGTCTCATTCAGGGTAGATCATCTAGGTCCACCATCCTCTCTTCAACTTACTCATTCAGGTGCATTTATCCAATACCAATCATAAGATTTTTTGCAGGGGCACATGTGCAGCCGTAGGGAGGTTTTTAGCTGGAAAACCCCAAAGCACTCGCTGGGTCCTCAGATCTCCATTTATCTTCGGAATACTGGCACCATTCTCATTATATGTATCATCCTTCAATACCCACTGAGTATTAGCTTCCATTTTGCTCATCCGGATCAGTTCTCGGCATTTTTATGAATCAAGGGGCGTGAGCAGCTAAACCATGAATTCAATTCACTAGCCTACTTATTGAGCTCAGAAATTTTGTATGTGTCAGGCAATCTCTCTGGAAAGGGAAGACTACCACACCCGCAAATTCTTGTCTGCATCAGACACTTCCTTCACTGAAAACGTCATCTTTATCTGATTGAGGGTTCATGCTGTTGGGGTATCACTGGAGGCAAGGAGCACCAGTTCTTCACCAAATTAGTTCTTGATGCATGCATATTCTCTCTGGAGCATTATCAGTCGGATTATCAGTGGTAAGTGTTGATCTATCATCATAAAATTATCTGCCCTAGTTAGCTATAAAATAGGGACATTTTCCCGGCACTTTGTATGCAAATATATTTTCAATATTATTGTAAATCGGGAGGCTTAAACAAGCCCTAGTGTAGAAAATAGTTGAATATCCACATCTGGGATATTACAGATAACATAAATCATAGTGTTACTACCATTTCATAACCCTAGAATTTAGTGTAAGGTGTCTCACTCACATTACATATGTAAATTTTCTAAAAAAAGTATATCTACAATATAAAAGATTGAAGAAACCAAGAAATGGTTACATTTTCCCTTATAGGTGAAGAATCAAATAAAGACATACACAAATTACCAAGGAAACCCAACACTCCGAAAAATCGAGAGTATTGATGAATGATAGAAACTTTTAAGGTTGGGTATCTATATGAGCAAATGACATGATTTCAAGTTCATCTGGGTTCAAGGAAATAAACATCTATGGTCGTAGAGTGAAGAATTGGAGGAGATGTGAGGAAATAGGTGTTCCTATGAATGAAACTTGAAGGACTTGTAACATAAAACCTTGAACTATTTAAGTAACATATAAATTAATCCTTTTAGGTTTCCAACTATTATGAGCACTAGAGAAAAGTGTGAGGTGTGGAACTATAAGGTATGTCTATTGGTTCATTAAGGACTATATTAGTCTTGATCATACTAAGACTAAGACATTAATGGAAAACTACCTGACTACCTTAACTCTAGTGTGATTATGGTATGACTCGGGGGTGACTAGAAGGAGAGAGAGGTTAAAGTGTCCTAGTTGGTACTATGGTAGGGTGGTTGGGTGGTTCGAGACTTCCCATCTAGTTTGCTAGAAGATCTATTTGAAGGAACATATAAGTTACCTAACTCTATTACTTATCATAAATTACAAAATTTTGATTTTGTGTTTGTATATTATTTTTGTGGAAAAATCTGTAAATGAGTAAATGATTTGATCTAAAAAAATAATAAGATGTTATCCTAGAATTATTTATAAATAAAATAAATATAGAGTTTAGATTATTACTTCCCATAACTTTGTCGATGTTTATTATCAAAGTATTTACCTTATGTATAAAGAATAATATAGTATGTGTATGCCGATAAAAAGAAAAACAAAACAAATGAATTTATGCTCGACAAATATTCAACAACAACAAAGTGCATAGATTAACTTTAGTCAAAAAGTTAAAGATACAAATAGATCAATCACTAAATTCATATCATGACAAATGAAAATACATCGATAACTAACAACGATCATGATATAAGGATAACTAGAAATATTTGATTTCTAAGTGTACTTTTTCTTTACCCTAAACCATTTAAACAAGAAATTATAACGAGATATAGGATTTACTTCCTAGAAGCCAAAAGGAGAATATTTATTATCAACAAGGATAATGTGTATTAAGCACGTGATTTCCAAAACTATATTAAGTATACGAGTTTATTTCAGAAGTTTGAACCCTCATCCAAAAACATAGCATTCTCATTATACTAGTAACTCCCAAAATTTTAAGGCAAGACGAAGAGTAAAACCTTTATACAAAATTAGCCAAACGACAATTGGAGGATGTGATTATAACTCATATCTTATATAAATCACTATCGATAACTTACAAGGATCAATATAGGGTGTTGTAGGAACCTAGTTCACCGAAAGACTAGGTCCTCCCGACCAACCACCTTGTTGTTGTCTAGCCTAGTAGAGTCAGTTAGCAAATTGTATAGGTAGTTTTCATATTCGTAATTGTTTAACCAAATGTATATCTTATATATGTGTTAGTGAGTCATGGAAAAACATAGATTTTTACTTCTTGTACAGTTCGATTCTAAGATGAAATTTTTGTTGGCGTTACTATTATTTTATTTTTTATGTATATATGTTTTTGGCACTATCATTATTTTACTTTTTCTTATGTGTATATGTTTTTTTATATGATTATAGGTTTGTGATGCACTGTTGGTAACCTCATGTAATCCCACAGATTACAACATTGGTTATATTGCCAATAGTAATAAATTAAGACAAATGATGAGTATCTATGCATAAATGTTGAGTGAGCAATAAATTCATGAATTGTGTTATAGAAAAATTGCAAACTATATAAAAAAATTATGCCAAAAGAAACAAGTAAACACTTGTGTAACAGGCCAAAACTAAAATTCCAATCAAGTTGCATGAAAACTTTATAGAAGTTGTTCTTCAAGAAAGAAAAAGACCCCTCGATAGCCATACATGACCAGGCTAGAAGATCACGAAGACTTGTTACTGATGCACAAGTTATGCAATGATGGTCGAACAAACCTTTATAAGTAGATTGAAAAAATAGCTAACAACTGTTGTGAAGAACAAGAAATAGAAGAATGTGCTATGCTTGATACATAAAATCTAGGTTCTATAACTGAATTTCATTACATTTGTTTTTGTACAATTCTTATCTTGCTCCATAAAAATTTAATTGAAAAATGCATTATCCACATTGTCGAGCCTTGTCCACCACTATGAACTCCTAACTGTACAAACTGGGAACAAAGAAAAAAAGATAGGGAGTATTTCATTAGGTAAAGAGAGTGGGAATATTTACTTAGCAAATTATTTTGATCCCTGAGTCCAACCCTACCAACCAACAGTTATTTGGCTCAGCAACGGGGGAGTTGGCGACCATGAGATGAGAATATATATGTGTTTCTAGTTGATGAGCAAAGAAGCAGAGAAGCCAGTGGAAATTCAATCATGAATTCAACTAAATAAAATGTTGAGTCATGAATACATTATTGAGATTAAAAGATTGGAACAATAAAAGCAAAAAAAGTGATGGGAAAATATACAAGAAATTACAAGTCCACTTTGGAACAAAAGAAACATGAGAAAAAGAAAAACAAGTTGAACATCCAAAATATCTACTTTCTCCAAAGGAAATTCCACTAGGGCACAAGAAGGATGAGGCTCTAACACTAGTCAAAGAACTGTAATTGGTAGAGGAAAGCTTGAGATCCCTACAAATTGCAATCCCTAAAAATAATATGTGTTTTGCTAAGATACTAAACTTATTGACTTGTGATCCATCCATAAGGAAAATAATGTGACTTGTAGTATGGACCTAGCCAATCAGCCACATGGAGTTGACTATATAACTATGAATGATTAATGGGTCGATTGATTATATAGAAGCCATTATAGGGTAATTAGGTTACCTTTACTCATAAGTTTGAATAAACATCATCATCCTCTTTTATTCAAATCATATGGAAGTACCCATGTTCAAGCAAAAATATTTATTGAAGCTCATAATTCATCAATTGATAGTCAAGATGAAGAAATGCAACTTGAATAAGCTTGTATGATGTGGTATGAAGATCGACAAAAATAAGCACGGGGGCTTCACTTGTTGACCAATATCCTATCACGTTAGTTCATATTGTGGGTTTTAAAATTATCAAAAATCGAACCAATATATTGCAGATATTGGGGGGATGAGGGGTTTAAGATGGGGGTGGGTAGGGTGGTTTATAAGGATTGAGGTATAAAAAGGGGTGGGGAGGAGGTTTTAAGTATTGGGAGGGGGTTTCAACAAAAAGAGTTTGGGTCAATATCTCTCGAAATTAAGGGTATTCTTTAATATCCCATGATCGCACGTGCTATGTGAGAGGTTCACTAAGTGAAGTCCTCGTGGAAATAATTAAGTGACTACAATCTAGTATTTCCTATTTAGTACCAAATCAAAATTATTTCGAAATGGATTATTCCACCCTACTCACATCCCATTGCATGTGGGTGACGAAGATTCTAAGTAGCATTGGTTTATCTATGAGACCATATGGGATTCCAATGTTGTCACTGATAAAGATAGGAAAATTGATCAGTTTGATGGTGCTCTTCGGAAACATGCACTCACTTGGTATATGAATTTCACAAAGAATCAAGCTAGAACAAATAAAATAGATCAAGGAAAACTTTCTTGCATTCTTTCGAACACAATAAATTAAGCATTTGATCACTAAGAAGCTCAAGGAGATCATACAAGCTCCATGCAAATTGAAACAAGAATACGAAAAAAGGTTCAAGGATATGCTTAGTCATATATCATATGAAAATGATAAACACCTTATCATACAATGGTTTGCATTAGGAATACTGCACAAAAACAGAGCACCTCTAATACCACAAGATTTATCAACATATGAAGAAGATGTAAAGAAAGCTCAATAAATTGTGTTTGATGGAGACTATTTTATAGCTCCCATCAACAAAAATATTGAAGGGAATCTTGAAATTATGAAAAGTTATAGTTGTGACCTTATGTTGAAACATACATATTTATGGTGTATGGAATGCATGATGGAAGGCCACCCTAAAGATAATTGTTAACTGCGATATGATAGACAAAAATATGTATGGCTCATTCACACTGAATATTATTGTGAAATATGCCAAGAGTTTCAATTAGACTCTATGAATTGTTTCCTATTTAATATGAATAATGTGAGGCCCAAATGGTGTAGTATTTGTGAACATAACACACACATGTTGAATGTGCCTTAAACATGAAAAACAATTCAATTGTCAGTCTAACTATCAAATCCAATATTCCATTTACCAAAACAAAACGATCGAAATAACATAAATAATGACTACAATCGACAAATAGGATACAACAATTGAGGAAGATATAACAATTGAGGTAATTAACCTAGTGGTCAAGGAAGAAACTCTACAAGTTTTATATGTTTTAGTGAAGGCCATATGAGCCTAGACTATCCATGGAAGAACAAAATTGATCTCAACTTATGTACTAAATGTGTAGTGGGTGATCAGTCCCTAGAATATTTCCCCGTCATACTTGAAAATATAATGAATAAGAAACAAAAATTAATCTCTTGTTTGGCATTCCTAAGCATGAAGTCATAAATACTAAAAATTTGCATGTGTTATAGCTTAAATTGGCACTTCTCCATCTGTGACGACAATTCAAAGATGACACTTCAAAATGTCAAATATTGTTCATTCACACAAAAGGACAATTTTATATGGAAGATCCTTGTTTTGGCATCAGTTCCCATGGCCTAAATTATTGGATTCATTGCTCAATTATCTCCCTTTTACCCTCAAACATGTAAAACCTTCAAAAATATCATAATCATTCCAAACGTTTATGCGCACTGTGATTTACTCACCCATTGCATGTAAATTGCAAGTGATTTCCATTAAAAGATGAAATCATCTGCAATATTATATTTGCTTGGAGTTTAATCTCATTATGCCAATAATTTAAGAGCAATTTCCCAAAAATACCAAAAAAATACATAAAATTTCGAAAATAGGGGAGTTGGGGTTGTTTTGGTAACTACCCCCCTTCATGCATGAGGAGTAATTTCACAGTAATTTATGGGTAATTTCGAGTCAGTTATGGTTGGTTTGAGTCGGTGTTGAAAAAATTGAATTAATTAGTGAGTAGGAGTGTGTTTCTTAGTGCTTTAGAGTCAGTCTCAATGGATTCAAGTTACTATGTTGAGAACTTCATGTTAGGATTAATTAATTAATCATCGAACTATGATTATTTCCACACTGAGCTACCTAACCAATCAGTTTGAGTTGGTGAATTCGAATCTTAACCACGGTATTTGAATTATATTTATTGTATGACCATTGTATTATTGATTAATTAATGAATATTGATGTTATAATAATCTAAGCAATACTTGTCATATTTATGTGAAATTTTTGTCACGAATCTGTTGTTCAGTTTACATTGATTTGATAATTCCACTGCATACTTTTTTTTAGATGGCTCGCATTTTGGATTGTAGATATATGGTTCATGAAATTTAACATGGTATCAGAGCCTATGTTCAGGCTAGAAACAAACTTCTGAAACCTCCATGCTTGCACCAGAAGCAAATGATTTTCCACATGATTCATGGAATCATTGCATTGCTCCCTCTGGATTATGTACAGAGAATTCTATCCAGGTGTGACGGATTTTGGAAAAATGCACATGTCGAGGTGGAAAGGTTTGAACTAACAAATGTTTGTGAATTGAAGTTTCTTTTGCAATGATTTTGCAGGTACCTACATAGCTCTTGAAGATTTGTTGATCAACATATAGTAAAATGGAGAATTCGGCTCATTAATCACCCAAAATCCTTACACCCTTCAATTACATTGATTGGAGGGAAAATATGCAGATAGCCTTACGCAACAAAGGATTGTTTAGGATGAAAATGGGAAGACATGTCAAGCCCCAGCAGTATGTTGAGAAATCCAAGTTTCTTAATAGGCTAAATGAAGCCTTCATCTTCATGTGCATCTACATCACCAAGGAGTTGTTATTCCACCTTGAGGGACTCAAAACTTCGAAGGAAGTATGGGACAAGCTTGAATCTTTGTTTGGAAAACAAGATGAGACTAGAGGCCATATTCTGGAGAATGATTTCACTGCCCTCCATCCCAGCAACTTCGAGATAATACAGTCATCCTTCTCGAAATACAAATCCTTAGTATTGCAATGCAAGAAATGTGGTCTAGAGAGGGAGGATGAACAGCTTATACTGTCAATTCTGAGCAAGATTGGTGGCTCAGAATTCTTATTATTTTCATCCACCTTCCAATCCGGAAGAGTATCCATCCCAAATTGGAAAATTCCTTCTCTAGATGCATTTGCAGAGTCATTGATCCAAGAGCAAGACAAATTTATTCAGATGACAGTGCTCATTACCTCCAAGAATCAGGCCCTCTTAGTTGGAGACTCTGGGAATGCTCAAACTAAAGGGAAGAAAAAAGGAAAGGAGAATAAAAATGTTGATTCGAGGTCAAAAAAGAAACATAACCATTTTGATGGATCCTCAGGTTCCAAGAAGAACAAGAACAAGAAATTTGGGAAAGCTCAATACTCCTACTGTATGAGAGGCTTTCATCCAGAAAGTCATTGTATGAAGAATACCATTGATCAAATGGAAAAACTCCTTGAGAAGCAGAATACTTCCCTCCCTGAAGGCGCGATGAAGACTGACTCTAGAGAAAATTATGAAGATCATGATGAGAGATGCCATGCACTGAAGGCTAGCTGCTCAAGAAAACATGCCTTCTTCATTAATTCAAGAGCCTCCAATCATATGGTTGCATCCAGGGAATCATTCTCTTCATTACAAACTACTAATGGTCCAAGTATTCACATGGGTGATGACACCCAAATTCGAGTTGAAGGAAAGGGTTCTATCAAGTTAAAACATGGAGTGTTCAAAACACGGGGTCTTCACTTAGTGAAACCATGCCATAGCACGTTCGTTCGTGGCATATGAAACAATACCCCTATTTTCAAAAAATATTGGAAAATACCTCCCNCTCAATATATTAATTTTTAATTTTTTAATTTTAACCCCCCCAATATGAACGGACGTGATATCGTATTGGTCCTTAGGTGACGACCCCGTGGTTCAAAAATGTACTCTATGTGCCCTCTTTAGTTGCAAATTTGTTATCTATATACCATATGACACATACTGGCCCACCAAAGTGAGTATTATTTGGTCTTGACCCAATGGAGATCACAGATATCTCAACTGGGAATATTATAGTGAAGGGTGTTGCAAACCATGACTCCAAACCATATGAATTCTCACACTTTTTGCCATACTCAGATCAGAACAGCCTCAATAGACATTCAAAAGGGGAAGTAAAAACATTCTATCTACACCTTTTGTTAATGATGTATTGTCTAATGTTTCAAATTCATAAGTTGAAGAACAATATCAACATTATCTTAATATTAAGATTGAGCCTCAAGAAGATCTAGATTTAGATCCAACTCCTATTCCAAATCAGAAGCCTAAATGAGCCCAAAATCTCATTTAAGCAGCTGGGAATGTTGATGGGGATCTAGATGACAAAAGAAGAATGAGGTTCGAGTATCAGAATGAACATGTTGTGCTCTCTCATTTAGTTTCACTTCCTTTATTGACGTGCAACAAGCTTCCTGAGAGATGCTACTTAATAGTGAGGACTAATTCACTATTCGTCCCACTGAAGAACAAGTTGGATCAAGTCATTATTCGTCCAGAAAGAAGAGACAAAGAAAACAAACCTTCTCCTATCTATCATCAGATTGGAAGAAGATGGAAAATTTCACTTGCACATTCCCAGGATGTTGGTGCATAGAAGAAACAAGATTTTGCATTACTGCTCCATAGAGTTGCAGATTGCAGCAATTGTTTCACAAGTTTTTGCTCAAAGAGAAAAAAAATATCTTCTGTATGGAAGCTTGTTTCATAATAACTTGTTTGTTTTGAGGTGTGGTTTTTCCCATGAGGTTTTCCCCATTTTCCTTGTTTTATTAAGTAGTATTTGTTAGAAAAATAGGATCGCAAAGCAATAACAGATATACACTTAAATAATTAAACCAAATGAAAATAGTAAACATAGTACAAGAGAGACACTAATATAACGTGGTTCACCCAAGATGCTATGTCCACACAGAAATTGCCATTCCTTTATTATTATACCATCCAACAAAATGAAGTGATACAACCTACAACAACCCAGTTGCACTTCCTCTTCACTCTCTCACAACCTCTCTTACACAATCATGGACATTGTCATGCAATGCTACAATACCATACACAGTCACATTACAATGCATTTCTTGTATAAAGGGAATACCATGGGAAAATACCACGAGTTTCTCAAATACCATGGGCTCCTAAATCGCCCATTATTGGACAAGTCATGACTTTGAAATTACAACATTTTACCAAGCATTTTTTCCTAAATTTTCTCTACAAGGGTGTTTCACCCGAAACCTCGCCATGGGGGGGCTTCCAAACCAGTCACCTTCCCCCCTCATGGGCCCCCCTGACGACTATAATGGGTGGGAAATCCCCCCCCCCC
>LPNX010244415.1:87657-132530 GCA_001517045.1 Pseudotsuga menziesii
ATATTATATTCATTTAGACTATATGGATGACTTTTGGGTCAGTTGCCAGGGCCCAATTTATCCAAAGTTAGGATTAAGGGGGGTGTTATGATTAATTAATCCTCCCTTTACCCACATAGTCTATTTGAGTCATTTATCCTAGCTTAGTAGGTCATCATCACCACACCTAAGCGACATCTACCACTTACTGCACCTGGTTGCATAAGTTTATGAGCCCTAGGGACCAATCCCTACATTATAGGAACCCACTCTGAGTTCCACCAGTGGTCACCTTCATTTGCTTGTGGTAGGTAATCAGTGATGCTTCAATTACCATCAATTAGATCACATCCAGTTATATTAGCACCAGTTTGCATAATTCATGGGAGTGTAGGTGCCATTATTCACTTACCCTCACCTACCATAATCAATTAACTAATTGTAGACTGATTTGGTTATCTGGAGTTAAACTAGTGAGCTCTAGTTGTGATTATTTCCACATTGAGTTAGCTAACTAGTCAATTTGATTTGGTCAATATGAATCTTATCCACAATATTTGAATTCTATTTATTGTATCACCATTGTATTACAGATTAATTAATGAAGATTGATGTTATGATAATCTGAGCAATACTTGTCTAATTTATCTAAAAAATTTGTCATGAATATGTTGTTCAGTTTACTTTTTTCCACTGCATACTTTTTTGTAGATAGCTCTTATTTTGGTTTGTAGATATATGGTTCATGAAATTTAACACCTATGCATTGATATCCATTTCCTAATGCATTTGGAGATTGGTTTTTATTTTTGGAGGAGACAAGAAGGATACTTGGAGTCTTGGTTTCATGAGGTGTCGAAGCAAATAAAAGGTAAGATTGTGCTTGTTTCTAGTATTCAATAGAAATTTGACCTCTTTCCCTTCCCAAATTTTGATTTAATTTTATGTTTGATGAAGAAATTAGCATTTTATATTGAAAGTTGATTCATAGGTTTATGTTCTTGTTTTCGTATTTAAATTTATCAATAATCTTTGTTATTGTCAAAAGTGTTTGAAGAAGGTTCTCTTTATCAAATTTTGCAGGTCGTAGCTTGGGAAAGTTGGAGAATATTTGAAGTATAGCAAGGAGTAGCTTGGATCGACTGTAATTAACAAGATGCATAAAATCCTCTTTCCTTAATCTCTTTTAATTAGAATCGGTTTGGTCTAAATGTGGCCATGTGCATGATTATGAGTTTGTTTATCCTATTGATAGAATATTTTATGTCAATTGCTCTTGACCTAGTATGCTAGTGATCTCACCCTAATTATAAGATTAATTTTCATACAACAACATGTTATAACAAGATAAGGCACTAATATTGGGGGTGATAATCTAAATATTAGTAAAATTCCAAACAAAACATTTAATTATCCTAATCCTAACAAGCAAAAAAAAACAATGATGCTTCAAAATAGTTGAAGATTTAGCTCTAGAAGAGGATACTCGGGAAAGCATTAAAAAACACTTAATGAATTACAACAATTACTTACAAAATAAGATTTCACTTCATGCTTAATTGATTTAATGTATATGGTAAGACGCAATCAACTAAATGACAAAATACCTAATAACTTATGTTGTCTTAATAAAGCAAATAAATATGGCATAAACACTTTACTTGATCTTGAAGTCGAAGGGTTTCATATACACAGGTCATTCTTGACTTCGGTTTGCAAGTAAACATAAATTCAAGAAGCACTCGATACAAATGGATCCACCACAACTTTCAAGGTCTAGAATGAACCTCAAATTGGAAGACATGGGCCTAATTGATCCCATGGGAATATGGAAAAATGTAAACACCACAATCATGGGTATCTACACAAGTTGAATTACAAAATATTTGATCCCAAGGAAGGACCTAGATTATTTCTATCATTAGTCAGTTGACCTTAGGGAAGGAAAATTAAAGATTCCATATCCCTAGAAGAAGATAAGATAAACCTAAAAGGGGACCAAAAACAAGGTTATCATACCCCTTGACTAGACTGAAGGAAAACCTTAGGCTGAATCAGATGACATTGAAGCAGTTGTAAGATGAATATATCAATTCATGCAAAGCAGTGAAGAGTCAATAGAACCAAATGAAAATGGAGAACTACATTTGGGTTCTCCTATTTTAGTCGTCCAAGTCTCATATTCTGAGCTTTACAACTAGTAGATTGAAAATTATAAGACCAAATCCTGTGAGTGCTGGGAAAATGAAGCTATTCCACACCACTATGTGTGTAAATGATTTTCTATCACAGATATTCCTAAAGTATTTGAAAATAAATATTGGAAATAACCCACCCTTTTACCAACAAGTAATGAATCGAACATACTACTCCTGCTACAATATAAAGAATGAGAATCACCATCAATACATATCAATGAAGTATCCAAGAACATAGGTGAACAACGATAACTGCATAATATAGTAGAAGCTTTCACAATTGAAGCTATTCATTGGTGGGATACACATCAATATCGACTACAAACATGGATGACATCCTCCACATACTTTGTCAAACAATTTGGCAGAAAGAAACTAATTGCATAAACACAAATCCCAAAAAAATTTCAACGTCGGGATCCCTCCAACCATGTCAGCCACTATGAAAAGGAATGGAAAATATAGGGATATCATGATGAGCGAGCATGGTCGCACATGTTTTCAAACACTTTAGATGACCTACCAAATAAATGGTACAAAATTGAAGAAGCTTAGGGTTATACACTCAATAGGAAATATCTAAAAGAAAACTTCATTGAAGAATTTTCCTTTGTCCCTACCTGATTTCACATCAAATAATCCATAAAAAAATACAAAATTTTATCAACTGACTAGGATGAGAAGAGGTTGTTGAGGGAACATGCATCGACCCCTGACTAATCTCAAGTTGCAACAATGTATCAACGGACCAAAAACAACAACTCCATCTTCTAATCCACTTAGATTTAGAAAATGAAAATGTCCTAGGTAATATATTTAGATTGAAAAGAGACCATCCTAGTAGTGTACATCTAGCTAATTCAGTCATGAAAGTATCTACGAAAGTCGAAGAAGAAAATACAAAGCTAGGACAAAAATATTTCCATGTGTCCTTTATAGAATTCAAAGAAGGAGAATGGCATATCAATGAATCACCATCCCTAGAATGGATGAATGCAGAAATCAAAATAAAAGATGTAGACATTTCTATAAATGATAGACACAAGCTAGCCAAAATAGGAGTCTACTAGTTTGAACAAAAAATTGCAAAAATAGAAAACCTTCTTAGAGAACACCATGATGTCTTCGCTTGAGATTACAAAGACTTAAAAGGACTTGTCCAAGAAATGGGAAAAATCAAAATAGATCATTTTCCAAACACAAAACTAGTTAAGAGGAGACCCTAAAAGTTATCCCACAAGTACAAACATATCCTTAAGAAATAAATATAAAATATGCTAACCATAGGAATTATATACCCATTGAGCCAGTTGATTGGGTATTCAAATGGTCATTCAACATAAAAAGCATGATCCTAATAATCTCTACATCTTTGTTGACTTTATATGGCTAAATACGATAACCCTTATAGATCTCTTTCCCACACCTTTTTCTAAAAAAAAAAACATCAATTAAATTGCAGCACATGAATGGTATTTATCCAAAAATAGATTCTCAAGATACAACCAAGTACCCAGAGCTAAGCAATATCAATCCAAAAGAACCTTTGTGAATTTTGTGACACCCAAAAAATTTATGCCCCAAAAAGTGATGGAGCCTTTTATTTTTAATTTTTGGGAAAATAAATATTATGTTTGATTATTTATTAGGTACTCGAACATATGTTATGTTGAATTAAAGGCTACACTATGCTTAGGATATGTGGAAAAACCCAAAGTAAGAGGGATCCTGGTCTCTATAGGAAGTATATTATTCAAAATATATATATAATTTTAGTAAACATAAATTCTAGAAAACTAAAAAGAAAACCACCCTTAAAAACATGGTTGACATGATACATATCACAACCCTATTTACACCCAAACCCATGCTAAATTTAGACTACCTACAATACAAAAGTCTCATAGGGAAATGTGACCATGGAACTTCTCGAAGAGGAGAACCCAAGAGAAAAACACAAAATGGATGTGTCAGCTAAGGTATCTAAGCAACAAATTACCAAAGTCCAAGTTTAGGATGGTTATAAAAAAAAAATCTTCCATGGAGATAAAGGAGGAGAACCTTGAGTGCTAAGATAGGAGGAATGTTGGGCTTCTATGATTGGAAGGAGAAATACCTGTGTTTTATGAACCAAGCAAAAAAACTGGTAAAATTAATTCTTGGACTGCTAAGTACTAGAGATATAGATTCCTCTAGATTTGTTGGTGTGACTACATGAACAGTGCAAGGTGGAAGCTTGGATGGGTGTATCTGTTGGGTACTGAAAACTGGAACTAAAAGATGGGACTTATCAATTATAGAGAAATTCATAATCTAGATCCTAGGGAGACCAACACCTAGCTCATGGGTGACTATGTGAAAACATAAACATAAAGTTTTTTTCTATAGTCTATGGTTTTGAGATTCGAGGTTTTCCCAACCATTTGTTTCACAAAAGGAGAAATTTGAAGGAAAAAAGACAAATAAGAATATTGTCCTAGTTCTATGTTTATACATTGAATGTATATTTTTATTGAATTTTTAAATTTTGTTCACTATTATTGTTTAAGTGAATATGAGATTTATTGTTATTACTCATATGAAGATTGATTGTTTAATCTATGCAGATCATGGCACTATTTATAACTGAATATAGATCCTCATGGAAGAAAAGCAGAAGATTTCATTTATTTAAATACTAAAGATAGTGATAAATTTTCTAAAATTTTATACACTATTAGAGAGGGATCTAGTTTAACATAATGTGTTAGACCTAGAGGAACTCTAGGTTGAAAATAGAATACACCCAAGCATGATAAGGGCTCAAATTTTATAGATATTAGAGTAGGATATTTAAAACTTGTAAGGTGTGCATTTACTTTACTTCATGAATCTCTAGTTTTAAAGTATTATGGACCGAAAAGGAAACAAACGACATCATTTAGGAGGAATCTTGCATAGTTAACACGGTATTTGGAATATAATGAGAAATGAATTAGTAGTGGAAACAATTTAGAACCTTAAAGGTGTATCTAGGATCATTTCTTTGATGTTCGATGGAAAACAAACATATTGAGCTTTCAATTCAAAGAATTTAGCAGTTGAATGCACAGTAAACATTTCAAGTCTTTATATGAATTACAACAACACAACATGTATGTAAACAATGATAAATGAATACTTTACGCACAATCATTCACGTACAAATCTGGAAATCGGTCCATAGGTAAAAAAAAATGAATATATTTGTAAACAATTTTACATTCAATTATATTTGAATTTACAACACAAATAGAAATGGGAACCATTCGGTGCCCTATTTATTAGCTCATTATCTTCAAACCTCTCTCCAACTGTTGCAAACTAGTCATGGATTTGTGTGACGTTCATTAGATAATTAGTGATAGTGTCTAAACTGGCCATCTCAGCATATCTAATCTCGTTGTGCTATATCATCTTCCTGTTAATGTTCTCAATCTAGTAAAGACTAACCAGGGCATTAAACATACCCTTCAATGTCTTCTTCTCGGATATGAGGGATCAGATAATTCTTTATATCATCCACTTGTCTCTCACTCCTTTTTCTTGTGAACATAAAAAAAGTTGCATATCTTTTAACAAAGCCACCAAATCCTTAATCATATTCCAAAGGTCATTATCTTCTAATAAAAAAGTTAACCTGACTTTCCATGATAGGAAAATCAAGGCGCCATCCAATATGTCCTCGAACCTAAGGCTAGATAGTGCCATCTCTTATTTAATACACAAACTTCTAGATATAAAAATTAATACTTCAAAGGAAGTAATGAAGCCTTCTAATTGTTGGTGATATCTAGCAGTTGATTCACTACTGTAAAACTTTGAGAATATCAATCAATGAACCAAGCTCTAACCATATAAAATTTCAAGCCCTAGATGATTGTTGTCATATGTTTCTCTTTAAATAAATAAATAATTCTAAACTTAACAATATAAATAAATATTTTTGAACATGCAATAATCACATATAGCTAAAAATGAACAGAGGAAGCATAACATGATACACTAGAATTGTGTCCTTCAAATTATCTTTAATTCCATCAAAAACTTCAAGGACACCTCAACCTCAGGCTTATACCTACTAAAAAGAAACAATATGCCTACACAAAAATTTTAGAAACTATTATTACCATGTACGACATCGTATGGTATTATCCTTGCAATCTTCCACCTTGCTAATCAATCATTTTCTTGTTATCTGTATTGTCTCCTTTTTGGCTTCACTTGTGTGTGCACACAACTTCCTTGGTGTGTTCAACAACTTTAGCTCTCATATTGTCATATTTATGTTTTGAGAAAGATAATTAATCTTCTCAATTCTAGCAACCAACTCCCTTATTTCTAATAACCAACTTCTTGATTCTAGTAACCAATCTCAACTAATATATTTAATCCTAGCAACTAACTTATCCCAATAATGAAGTGTACAACTAAGATTATATCAAATCTAACTCACTAATATTCTAGAATCTCTAGAATATTTCTTTTAGATTTTTAAGACTTCGAGATCAAAAGAATTTAGGTTCTCATTTTAATTTATTAAGTGAAATTACAAGATAGCATTATTTCCCTCTTTTACTAAAATACTTCTCTCCTACCTTGTGTGAAAAACTTGTTTCAACATTAATCACATTCCTTATAATATCTTAATTTTATTTGATCCTCTAATTAATCAGTGCACACCTTCTCCTACATTTAAATGTAATGATGATTTTAATATTATCAATATTTAATAGAGTTACCTTTTCCTCAACTCTTCAATAATTCAACCAAGAATTTGCATTTTTATGTTAACCTTGCTTAAGCCACAGGTAGTTTTCACTAAAGTTTAAAGCAATCTTAGGAAACCTCTTGTCTCCCATTTTATCTTGTTCTTGTATATTAAGTACCTAGTCATAGTGATGCTTTCAATGGGAGAGAAATTCACTTCTATGAAGAGGATAGCATAGGGTGTATTGTCTTTATTTTAAAAATATAAGTTATAAAACATTTAAGACATACTCTATCCTTCTCCACGATTCTCTAGAGACATTCCAGCCTCAAACCTACAACCATTTAAAATAACGAGACTAACAAGTCTCAGAATGAGGTTTTTTCTCATCCCAAAGCCAAGGTCCATTGATTTACCATTGTTTTCAAGTCCATAATAAACTTTCAACCCTTCATTTATCATTTTCTCCATGCTTAAAGTCTATTTAAATTAGTAATGAAGATTAATTCTGAGAAATAAATATTTTAAACATGCAATAATCACACATACCTAAAAATGAACAAAAGAAGCATAAACATGATACACTAGAATTGTGTCCTTCAAATTGTCTTTTATTCCATCAAAAACTTCAAGGATACCTCAACCTTAGGCTTACAACCTACTAAAAAGAAACAATATGCCTACACAGAAATCAAAGACTATTATTACCATGTACGACATTGCATGGTATTATCCTTGCAATCTTCCACCTTGCTAATCAATTATTTTCTTGTTATCTATATTATCTCCTCCTTGGCTTCACTTGTGTGTGCACGCAACTTCCTTGGAGTGCTCAACAACATTAGCTCTCATATTGTCACATTTACGTTTTGAGAGATAATTAATCTCCTCAATTCCAGCAACCAACTCCCTTAATTCTAATAACCAACTCCTTGATTCTAGCAACCAATCTCAACTAATCTATTTAATCCCAGCAACTACCTTATCCCAATAATGAAGTGTAGACTAAGATTATATCAAATCTAATGCACTAATATTCTAGAATCTCTAGAATATTTTGCTTATATTTTTAAGACTTCAAGATCAAAAGAATTTAGGTTCTCATTTTTATTTATTATGTGAAATTACAAGATGGTATTATTTCCCTCTTTTACTAAAATACTTCTCACCTACCTTGTGTGAAAAACTCGTTTCAACATTAATCGCATTCCTTATAATATCTTAATTTTATTTGATCCTCTAAACAATCGTTGCACACCCTCTCCTTACATTTAAATGTAATGATGATTTTAATATTATCAGTATTTTATAGAGTTACATCTTCCTCGACTCTTCAATAATTCAACCAGGGCTGCATTTTTACGTCTACCTTGCTTAAGCCACAAGCAGTTTTCACTAAAGTTTAAAGCAATCTTAGGAAACCTCTTGTCTCCCATTTTGATTGCATTCTTGTATATTAAGTACCTAGTCATAGTGATGTTTTCAATGGGAGAGAAATTCACTTCTATGAAGAGGATAGGGTAGGGTGTATTGTCTTTAATTTTTAAAATATAAGTTATAAAACATTCAAGACATACTCTATCCTTCTCCACGATTCTCTAGAGATGTTCCAGCCTCAAACCTAACAACCATTTAAAATAACAAGACTGACAAGTTTCAAAAGCCAAGGTCCATTGATTTACCATTGTTTTCAAGACCATAATAAACTTTCAACCCTTCATTTACCATTTTGTCAATGCTTAAGTTCTAGTTAAATTAGTAAAGAAGATCAATTCTAAGATATTTGTATAAATTCAATTCCTTCAAGTAATTGTTGTCTTACATTAAATTAAAATAATTGATATCTTGGGATTTGATTGTCATAACCTTTGCTTTGTCATTGTTAACAGTGATACCCATACTAGAACAAAATTCCTTCAGATTTTTTATTTGTTTCTCAAGTTCATAAGAACTCATCACCATAAGAACAACATTAACATAAGAAAAAATGATATTAAATATAACTAGAGCCTTGTCAACACAACCTACTTCCAAACAACCCTCTAACTTGTCAATCTATACATAAAAAAAGGTAGATACAAAGGACAACCTCGCTTGACACTACATTAGGATTAATTTCGTCTTACTAGCTCTCAGTTTTCTTAAACTTGGCAATAGCATTCTCATAAATAAATCTCAGTGTACAAAAATGTAATCTCTTCTAATTTATTCCAAAAGTTAACATCGAACACTATGTCAATATGCAAGTGAACAAGTATCATGTTTTAACCTCCCAATAAATCTTGAAAACTATTTTATACATGTAGCATGTTCAGTGTGCATCTTTTTTTAATCTCTCCTCGATTGAAATATAATGTTTTTTTTAATATTCAAAACTTAAAAAGTAACAAGAGAATAAAAAAATAAAAATTTGCATAATAAAGAAGAATAATATTATCATAAATAAGATAAATTTAACACAATGAGATCATCTATCTTGTATTTCTTAAAGAAAAAAATATATTATCAAAATAGGATATAAATATAAAACATTTTGTTGAAGGAAACATATATAATCCAAAATGAGATAAATATTAAACACATTGAGATATTTTGTTTTATATCTATTAGGTCTTAACGTGAAAGAAACTCATTTGAAAAATCTTAGTAACAATTTCAAATCCCATTTAGAAATGTTTATACTGAAATCTTTGATCCCCATGTGCAAAAGGGATCAACGATTATGTTGCAATGCAGAGCAAGTTGTGCTTGGGCTTGTAACTATAGATTTAAAAACTAACAATGCTTAATTGCATGGATGCCACCATTAAATAAGGAGGGCTAAGAATAGCTCGCGCAAAGAATCTTCCATTCAATCTCGTCTCTAGATAAGTGGCAACCACAACCATTATTGTACCAATCGTTGAGAACCCACTCTACGCTTTGGTGCAATAATGAGTTGATTGAGATCAACCATATTCCTTGTGTATCCAATAAGGGTGGTGAGAGCAAAAAAGATCACATCTAATGTCACCAAGGAATGAAACAATAAGCATATATATNTGGTAAGCATAATCAACTTTTATGGAGCAAAAGTTTACAATCCCACATATATATACATAAGTTAACCTTTATAAAAAGTTAATAGATACAAAAAAAATTAAAATTAAAATTTATTTTCCTATGTTTTTACCAAAAAATATCTAATAGTTTTTTCTAGTAAATATATATATAAAATAAGACAACAATTTTATGAATGTCCAACCAATGAGCACAAAAGTAAGTAAACAACTACTAAATACAATGATGTCATTACAAAGCCGAAAGGTCTCATATAAAAAGGCAAGATGTAGACCACAAAGTAATGTAAGATAAAGTAGAGAGTGAGCAAGGTTGAGACATGGACAACTCTATGATCCAAGTCCAAAAGTTTGCAATGGGACAAATATGTACAAGGGGGAATATCCAAGACCAAGAAGAACCAAAAGTAACAACTCAAGGTTATCATGGAGTATATTATGATGTGTATAAAAAGAGCTGGAAGGATATCTAAGTTGTCCACTACAATGTTGTCTAGACTAGTATAGATACATCTTAACTATAGATTTACCAATAGGTGGAAACCCTTTTAAAGTATGGTAGATCCAGAATTAAGATGGATATATACATGATTAATATGCAAATCTTTCGCATGTGCTCACCTTCCTAGTATATAAATCCTAGTTTAATGATGGCTCAACTCCTAGTTTAACAAGTATCCAAGATTTGTTAATCTTTATAGTTTAATTAATTGGAATATATATATTTCTTTGGTTTTGATCAATAATTTAAGGCCAATATTATTAAAAAAATATTTAATCAATAGTTTAAGGCCAATATTATAAAAAAAATTTAATCAAAGTAAAACAAATATTTACTTACTATTTGTATAAAAAAAAATTAATCAAAGTAAAGCAAATATTTACTTACTATTTGTATCACATGGGCAACATGCTAGGTCCCCAAATCTCGGAACCATAAAGGACATTAAGTTTCATGATTGTGTGTAGGAGGTGCATCTTGGATAAGATGTCGTGAAAGTGTAGCTGAAATAACTCTAGGTCCCCAAATCTTAGAACCATAAAGAACATTAAGTTTCATGATTGTGTCCAAATCGTGGAACCATAAAGAACATTAAGTTTCATGATTGTGTCCAAATCGTGGAACCATAAAGGACATTAAGTTTCATGATTGTGTGTAGGAGGTTCATCTTGGATGAGATGTCATGAAAGTGTAGCTGAAATAACTCCCTCAACCAAGGAAAGTGAATTGTGTCCGTTGTTATATGGACACATCACAACAACCCCACATTGAGCATGGAATTACACTTCTCCCTCTTGTATGTTTTGAACTTAAACTTTAAGTCGAGGCCATATTGTAAAATTTATGTTTATTTAATATGTTAATAAATGCCGTGTTAACTCCATGATGAGCACAAAATTACACTCCTTCATATTGGACTGTAAAAAGCACATCTCGTCGCAACAAGGTGGCGCATTGTTGAGGTCTAAAGGATCTCATCGATGATTATTACTCTCGCCACCTAAATTCAAGCTTTGTAAGACATTGTTCGTCCTCCCCATACAATGCAACGGTTGGATGTAGTGGTCCACCCTGCCCTGATCTCTAGAAAGTGAACTACATAGAAAAAAACTAATTATATTATTTGTTTAGACTATATGATGGAACAAAAATTTTGAATTAAAATTTAATTTATTTTGAATTTCACACTTTACAAACCGTGCATTATTAAATTTTACATTATAATGAATAGCTATAAAGAAAAAATAAATAAAAAACCGAAAGAAAACGAAACATTATTTCTCTTAGCTCCCCATCCTAACATTATTTTTCTTAGCTCCCCATTCTTCCCTTTTCCTTTACTTTTACGTTCTAATTTATAAATAAACAAAACAAAAAAATCTTAATTAAAAACAATACAATACAATAATGCTGTCACTTAACATATTTAAATTTTAATGATTTCAATAATAAATTGATATATTAATCTCATCCATAAATATAATTTTTTTTAAACTTCTTAGCCAATAAAAAAACAATGTCATCGCCAAATAACATGTTATGAAATTTTAATTATTTAGATAATATCTAGGACCACGGGGGATAAGTTTACTTGAACTGCTGGCATCCACCACAGGGTAAATCACGTCTCTCGGACCTCTCCGGCTGATTCTACCAGTGGCTAGGCCTTTCAGACTGATTCTACATATAGAGGCCAAGTTGGTCAACAATAAACCCCCCATAAACACAACTCGCCACTTTCATTGTACTGTGCTCTCGAAAGAGGCCAAATCTTCCCATAGATGCCAAAGAAAGACGATAAATCCCAACGAAACACAACTCGTACCTTTCATCATACTGTGCTCTCCAAAGAGCAACTCTTCCCAAAAGGTGATGAGTTCTGGGCTATCCAGTTACAAGAAAGAAAAAAACGGAGGCCTCTTCCTTTCTCCACAATGATCTTGTTTCTTCATGAAAGAGAAATAATCTTGTCTCTAAAAAACAAACCAGAGTAGTCTAAGGACGCGATGATTTTGCCATCAGGTGACCAGAGGTCCGTCGCGTCCAGTGACCAGCCCAGCCCTCTCTGTCCGCCATTCTCCTTTTCCGTTTCCATTACCCCTGACAGCAGCCGCCGATGGGGTCCCACCTTCCTACCTGCGTCGTCTCTCTCGCCCACTACATCCTGGATTACATGCAGTAAATGCATGGCCAACTACCAACTACTCACTACTCCGGAGGTCCGATTCAAACCATCCCTCGGCTCCTGCCAACGTCTGCTCCGAAAAAAAACCATTACTGATCTTGTCTTAATGAAAACTAAAAAATACAATGGTATATTTATCGAAAATATTTTGAAACTCATGAATGAGATTATTAATATCTTTTTAAACTGTGATCAAGGCATAGGTTTGTATTTATTTAAATGAATTTCCATTCAAGGTGAATCGCCAATCATTTCTCTTTCATTCATCTGTATATTCTCACTGTAATTTGACATTCCCCTCGTGTAACTTTACTTTAGTGTCAACCAGATAACTTTATTTATATAGAAAAAAAACCTGAGAACTACTATTAAAAATCTGTAGGCTTACAGCAAGGAAAATGTCATCCCAGAATGGCACCAAAAAGTTTCTTTAGAAAAACCTTTAGAACTTCACATTTTCCTGTATGTATAAATATCGGTTTCAACATATGCACATCATCCTCCACAAAATCGCTGCCGGAATCCATAGAATAAATATATACGAGAACTTTCAACTGTATTAAACATAAATTTGAACATGCAAACCATCCGAGGAATTACAGCAGAGATGAAGATCAGAGGCTTTTTCTTGACACCCGAGCTTTGCAGTTGGCAATAGACTAATCACCCGAAGATTCGAAACCAAAAAATCTAGCAATATCTGAGATCTGCTAGTCTCACGAATGCAATTATCGCTTGAATTGGAAGCGTACCTTCAACAGAAACTGCAGCTTCACCTGAACATCATGAAACAGAAGACCCTTTTAGTAAAATGTCATCCAAAAGAGCAATTCCACTAATCCGGACTACATTTTTCAAGCAGATCTCTTATCTAGAAATCAAACTGCAGAAGACCATCTGCTGAAATTAAATTGAAGAAGCTGAGACTCGAGTTTGCACCTGAGCAGTATCATATACAATATATTCATTGTATAGTAAATCACTGTTCTTAACACCCGAAGGTACAGGATGACCACAAGGTACAGTCACATCATCGCCCCAGCGTTCATATTCTGTTTCCAATGGCTTTGTCTTACCCACGCCCTTTGTTGAATGCTTTCCTTTGGGAGGTTTGTCCATATACTGTAAAATGATAACATCAAAAAGGTCAAATGCACGAAAGCGAAAAGTATCATTTTGAGATGGTCACAGAAGTCTGCATCATCTCAACTTCTTTATATGCATGTGACCAGAGACAAAAGATCTTGAAAATAAGTTCAACGCGAATAGTTGGCATACCTTTGCACTTTTTAGCTCATGAACTTCTCCTAGTGCCACTTCACTGAGCAGCATCAATCCCATGGGATTCTTCTTGTGTGTATAGCAATACTGCGCACTCTTGCTCACTAGGTCCGCAAAGTAAAGACCTTTGCCAAACTGCAGCGCACTCGGAACGAGGCAGCCACATTAGTTCTCAAAAGTTCTTATTAGAGAGAAATGAATTATACTAATATGGAAAAAAATTACCATGTATCCAGTTGCTGGAGCCTCTGGTGGAGCTATTCGAAGTCCTTGACTCAGGATACCAACAAAGTTCGTCACGCGTGAACCTGCAACAAGCAAAAACAAATATGGCTAGAGCAAAGTGTCATCTGCAATAAACCGATAGTGTACATTTGAATGATATGCATTTCCAGAAAACGTCTCCCACTAAAATAATATCCACCCACCAATCCACCAACAAGGCAAATTAACTAAAGCATGTTTCCAAACAGCGAAAAAAAACTCAAAGTCAACTCACCATGCCAAAGCAGCATGCGGTTTCTAAGATTGCTTTTATGAGAAAAGTATGCATCATATTCTCCTTCTCTATCAATTGCATAAGCGTCCTCCAGTTCAAGGGTCCAATCCTGGAGAAGCCAAATTCATGCAAATTACTTAATCTCCAACTTAAAATTCATTTATCAAAAAGAGATAGAAGGACTTAGAAAAGCCTTCAAGAGCGAATCGAATTGAATATCATCATATTCATGTGTTAGACCTTACCTTGTGTGTTGGGGCATGGGTAGTTTCAAGGTATTTTTTAATAAGTTGATAATCAGAGCTGTCATGAGGTAATGGAGAGATATTGCAGTTAAGTTTCTTATAATTGGCATCCAGAGGATCCTCGTCATTATTTTCAAAGTTAATAAGACCAGAAGCTATTTCAATGTCCCGAAGAGTCTCCAACATTTGAATCTACGTCAGCACCACACATAAAAACAACAGATATCTACATCAGCACCACAGATAACAAAATAGACATCAGCAGGCAAATGGTCAAATGTGACTACTCGAGAAGACTACTATCAAGGACCATTTTATGGCTCTTGGGCATCAATATGGTCATTTTAAAGGAGAATGAAATTCAATCCCACTTTATGGCTTCTAGGCCTCAATGACATCATTTTAAAGGAGAATGGCATTCCATACTTGCAAAACCATTGACTGTTTCCAACTCCACTGGTTAGTCAATAATTCACTATGTTAATAGAACAACCTTTTTCTCTTTTGAGGTTTAAAAAAAATAACTAGAAAATTCAAAATTTCATGTAGTATGATCACTCCTGGTGGAAATGGCCATCATAGCTTTAAACATGACAGTACAATAAACGAATTCGTAAAATAATAAAAGCTTAAAAACCCATGGAAAGAGAAACTTTAACAAGTCCACTTACTTTCCACTAGAATAAACATAGTATCGTATTTAGAATGCTTACAACAGATCAGACTTTTACATTAGCCAACATTCAGAAGGAATAGCCAACAAATCTAAAGTACCTTTGATTTAAGGTCATCTTCATCTCGAATAATATGGGGATGCACTGATGGAATAAGGGTAAAAAATCGATTGCTAGCATCAATGATCAAGCTCTCTTTGAGACCAACATCAGGTTCATTCAGTTTGATCAAGTTTTGCACTTCTGTCAACACCTCAAACCCTGAAACGAATGAGAGCAAATCAACATAAGCAAAGTGAAAGTGTAAAACTGCCATTCCTGAAATTTGGATTTTTTTCAAACATAAACACAGAAACAAGGATATCATTCCAGTTTCCTACTTCAAAGTAATTTTTAAATATATTTACAGAAAAATATTTACAAAGAAACACAAAAGTGAAACGGAACATACAATGCACTTCAAAGCAATTTTTAACTCTATTGTCATGTCCATCGCTTCGCTCCATTTGTGTCTTATAAATGTAATTAGAGCTTCATTCACCTTTTCTGGTCTCCATTGTTCTTATTTGATTTCTTTCAACATAACCTCCATCCAAGTCCCAACTTAGAGCAAACCATATATGGCATAAAAGAGGAAAGATAAGTTTCCACTTGCTTGAAGGAGAAAAGAGTAATAATTGAGTAATCAAGGAAAAGCCGTGTTTTGCCATGCAATGAGCTCTGTTACCGGTTGAAATGGCAGTCCAAGTCACCAGTAAGCATGTGGGGAGGAGGTGACCACTATCACCTTAGTCAACTTCTCCCGACTGCTTTGGAAGTCTAACCTCCTAGGGGAGAGCCATATTAAAACCCTGAGAAGACACTAGAACACCAAAAGATATCTCTTTCGAGGATTGTTAGTGATCAGTGCCTATTGGAGTCAATCCCAAGGTTGAACAAATGTATTATGGGCATAGATATGAATAGTGCAAGTCTTATTGCAGCAGTGCATTCATCCAAGGTAAACCAATGATATGGCTAAATATGCGATAAGCAAATATTAGCAGAGGTATAAGTACTACACCACAACTTACTACTCCAAAACAAGCATTTGCATCACAACATATCAGTTATTCGTGGATTATATCCAAACTACATTTACATGAAGGCAACCACCAGTACAACTCTGAAGACAATGTCTTAGCAACAATATAGTATCAGTTTTGAACCAGCATTCATGATAGCATTCAACATTGATTATATGTGCATTTAGTTAATCCAATTTGATACTTGCAATAGCTAATATAAAGTCGAGGTAAATGTGTATATTTGCAGACTGTGTATTCAATAAATACAACAATGTGGTGCTATTTCAGTCCTCCACGTAAAGTTTAAATATGCACATACAGTTCCTTAATATTACCTTATCAACAGTATTTTATATGAGTAGAAATGATGTCAACAGCTCATTTTTAATGATGGCCCAAACTAATAATTCATATCAGCATTTAACTGACCTCATATGTGTTTATGTGTAGTTCAAGGAAGAGATATAGAAGCAAAGTATGGGAGGGCTGCCACTGTAAAAGGCAACCAGGGTATAGGTTTAGGCTGTCACAAAGGAGCAGCAACAAGAGACAGGCCCGTGGATAAGAGGAGAAGGAAAGGGACAAACACAAGAAGGGAAGAGCCTTAGGGCTGCCACAAAGGGATGCCCCGAGAGTGAGGAAGGATAAAGGAAGGGAAGGAAGGGCAGCGGAGGGTGAGGGGAGGTCTTTAATAAGGTGGAAAAGTTGCAGCGAGGGTTTATGGAGCAGCGAAAGGGATGCCTTTATAGCAGTGAAGGTAGGGAAGGTTATAGGAGAGTGGGCCAAGGAAGGAGAAGGCCTTATAGATCTAGACTTGAGCAAGTACTTGTTTTAATAATTGCAAAATTTATTTTTTGAGGTACTTGAACTTTTATGCTAAAATGTTATGTTTTTAATTGATTAACCCATCATTTTTAGCATAATTTGCTTGCTGTTTTGCAGCAATTCAGGAACAGGTAGAGAGGCACTCTGGTAAAAATTTGAAGATTTAAGCCATCCAAGAACCTTTCTTGTTACTTATTCTATAAACATTATTCGAGCCTCATTTTCATAAATCTGTGTTTCCTATTCTACAAAAGAACACAAATATTATTCATTGTAATCATTGTACAAACAAGAGGCAAGTGGGAAGCCAAGTGCCACAATCCCATCCCCCAGGGAAGATTCGCATATTTTTTTTATTTTTTCAATTTTTTACTTTCCTGCATTAAAATTAACGAATCCAACTGAGTTCTCGGAAACGAGAGTATCGATTATATGATTTAAACAACTCACATTTAAGTTTAAAACTCTTAAATTTTACGAGGCTTCATTTCCCGTATGCTCTTGTGACCATAAGAGCAGGCCATTGGCTGGATCGATGGGACTATCAAAAAGGAATTGAAGTGACTAATAATTAGTTTCACACTCCAATTAAATCCCCCAAAGTGAAAATCTGGCACTTCTCGAAATTACTTGTTAGTGGAGAAATTATGCAAGTGAAGCGAGAACTACTAGAAGGTGACCATGGGGCCCCATTAGGATACACTCTTGTTGGTGTATTGTTGAACACGAACCCACGACTACATCTAGCGCACATGTCACTGTGAGAGCCACTTCCTAGTAAATCCGAACATATTCCTGTACCCCTCTAGTATATTTGGAATCCCTCGTTTCCTTAACAATTAGATCATTACCACATTTTAATAAAATTGACCAACAATCAACCCACTCCTTAATCACTCATCTAATTAATTTAAAAGGAACCAACTGAGCAACTGCAATACTTATTGAAACATAACTAGCAACCCTCATTCCCACAAGCACTCCATTAATCTGCTCTATCTGGCATTCTTATTTATTGTTGGTATTTAAGTTAATCAATGTGTTGTATGGAATGTTATTTTATATGCTAGTTATTTAAATCATTTGCAGTTCATCTTAGTTTCAATATTTTATATCATTACATCTCCTAGATTAGTCGCTTTATTTTCATAGATTAAAACAGCCTTAGATTGTTTTACTAGGAACCACCCCCCTTAACTTCCCTATGAAGATGCCTAGACAAAGGAGTCAAGACCAAGTGACAGCACTTTACTCTTGCTTGCCCCCAAGGTCGCACCCACTGACTTGACGATTTCTGTCACGTGACCCGAGGTGCGAATTAGGCGAAACACGTATCTTTCAACAGGGTCTTCCTAAGTCATGTTTTCAATATCCCTGCTAGAGCTAATTGAAAGTTCTTCATTCCAAATAGTGTTAAATTTTGGCTCAACCTGAGTAACTTCATCAAGTTGTTCTTTTTTACTGCGACGTATGGAGATATGTCATAAGGAGTCGATGTATGTTGGAAGGGATAACTCACCCTATCATTTTGTTCTTCAACCTCTTCAACTAGGACTTCTTGATCTTAATATGTAGGACCACAATCATATTCATGTGGATGAAGAGTTTCATCTATTGTGCTTGAGATATCATCATTTAGACCTTGAAAAATGGTTGCTTCGACCTGATCCTTGTTTTGGGTTTCCTTACTAGACAAGCCCCTTGTGTAACTTCGGAAGATATTCTTCTTCTATTATCGATGTGTCATTGTTGTATTATTATTGTACTTCTTTCGAGAAATGTTCATATTGTAATTGATCGTGTAAAACCCTGAAAGAATTCAAGTTAAAACAATCAAGTCGTCATCACAGAAATCACTGGGCAAAACTTCCCTAGTCACTGAATAAAACTGCCCCAGTGAAGTCGGCCAAGTTAAGGAAGTTAAGTCAGCCCCACCAAGAAAAGTCACTTGGAAAATAAGTATAAATAGGGGAGGCACCCTTCCCATTTGAACACATCAAGCAAGAAAGCATATTCGCTAGAGAGAGAATAAGAAGAAGTTCACTTGGGAGAAGAGTAGTTGCATTAGTGAAGACATCTTATATTGGGGTTTTCTATCTTGTCTTATTCTCGGGATATTTTTGTGCCTGAGCATTTAGCTCTTGGATTGTACTAGAAGTCATTGAACTTACGGATGAATCTATACTGAAGAGGTTTACTGGGTTTCTCTCCTGTGAAGGGTTTCCCAAAGGAAAATTTGTGTACTCCTGTTTGGTTGTGCTTGTCTTTCTTTTAGTGACCCTATTATATATGTTTATTTTAATATGCTACAAATTGATTAAAGATCAAATATAACCATTGTTAAAGTACAAAATTATAACATGGTATCAAAGTCGTGCTGAAAGAATTCAATCCAACAACTACAACAATAGCAATAGTTACTACTGCCAGAGATTAGGGATACATACTTTAAGACTTTCTGTCCACCAATTGGGTTTGACCCATACATTCTCCAACTCGCCCTAAAAGAATGCATCTTTCTATGGAGGCAGAACTCATATCAGAGGATTTTCATGTTTTTCCATATCATTGTTGCTCGAGGAAAACTAGGGTATCAGTGTTTTTACAGTTCTATCCACAAATCCGAAAGAAAAGGTCCATTGTCAAACTCGCCTTGGGGAGGCACATCTCTCTCTTGAGTCAGATTTGTAAGATTCCAAAGTTGAAAACTTAGGGTTTCTATGTCAAGCCCTGGGTCAAGCAGAAAGCAGATTCCACAAGGCAATGGACCAAGCACTTGGTTGGAGCACTCTTATTGATAAGAACTATTATCAATATTTCCATTTGAGGTTCTCATTTTATCAAGATGACAAACAATACCAAGCTTGAAGGAGTTTACAACTTTCGAGCATGGAAGTATACACAACTTGTCATATTAGAAGAGCATGACTTGGAAACTATGTTATGGAAGAAGTTGCAGAGCCAGAGGGAGATGAAAACAAGGCTAAACATAAGAAGAATACGGTCAAGACTAAGAGGATCATTGTCAACTCCATCAAGAATCACTTGATCCCCCATGTTTCATCCTTGAAGACCCCCACGAAAATGGTTAATGCATTAACCAAGCTATTCGAAGGAAAGAACATCAACCAAAAGATGACCTTGAGTACTCAACACAAGAATGTGAAAATGCAAATTTCAAAGACAATTTTGTTGCCACCTTTCACACACCTGGGTTATGTGGCAGAAATCTTCGAGCCACTCGGTGTGTCCCTGGGGGCAAGTCTCGAGTCAAGGCTGTCACCTTGTTCTTGACTCCTCTGTTTAGGGTCAACTCCTAACGAAGCCAAGAGGGGTAGACCCTATTTACTAAAGACAAATACTTAGTGTGATGGTGTTAGATTGATTAAGTTGTTTAGGAGCTTTGAAATTAACCAGTGGAAACAAAAAATAACAAGATGCAAGATTTAAAGCATATAAGCACAGTAATGACACTCAATATATATATATAATCGAAAGAAATAAATCACCAGTGCCTTAAATGGACTCAACAGATAAAATAATGTGCTTGCATGCGCTTGAAATAATGTTTTGCAAATGTCTCTTGGTAGATTTTAAATTAATGTGGAATGTGAATGAATTAAATTAGGCGAAAATGGGACTCTAGACATACCCGAGGGGTACTTGGAGTATGTCCAAAAGTGAACTTTCACGGCTACCCGCAAGGTGTATGTGCGCTGGAACAGAGTCTCGAAGACTATTGTTCATAACGCACCCGTCAGGGTGTGACAGAGATCGACGCCTCGAGGTCCCTTTCCAATTGTTCCCACTCCTTTGGGTATTTGGCCACCGCTTACAGTTTGTTTGAGGCGTTGGATTTTCGCCTGATGGTTTGTCAATTGCGAGATGAAGACTAATTAATCTAGTCACTCAAGTGCTTTTGATGCAACTTACTGATCGAACGAACCACAGCCAAGTACAGAGCATACACACTGGAGTCTTCGTTATTTTTAGTAGATTTTAAGATAGATGCTCTTGTTAAAAAGAAAACCCTTCGAGAACCTCTTTTGATCCAAGTGGATCTCAATCGGGGAATCAAGGAAGGGTTAATTTTATTATCGCTAACGAAACAATTGATGAAAAAAGAATCAAAAATACACAATGTCGATTTTCTAATTAGTCCTGCCACGCATCTCTTTCCCCTTGCAGATCAATCGAGAAGTCGTGAGGTAAGTAGTATGATTACTTTTGAAATTAAAGTATGGAATAGTGCAAAATTATATCAAAGTATACAATCCTGCATGTCAGTATTAAACTCGAGCAAAAAAAAGAGAAAAAAGCACAAAAGTGAAACAGACATAGACCCCCCCTGGGGGGGGATGGGAAGCGGGCTCAAAAGAGCCTACTCAAAAAAAGATTCTTTTATTATTATTGGTTACAATATCAGCAAGCTGAAATATCAGAAACCTTTTGGTCCTTATACGGGATGAAACCAAGATCTTACAACTTTGCAAAAAAATTTAGTGAAAGGGGAGACCCTTGGGGAGATTTGAACGCTCCTGAGGCCACTTTCGAACAGCAGCTTCTTTTCTTTTCTGTTACACCTGCTAAAAACCAGCAAGCATGTTAGACTAACATATGCCCAAAAGCACTTTAAGAGTACCTTTGGATTAGGCTACCTCAACTCAAAAAAGATTAAATTAAAACTAACTAAACAGGTGAAAAAGGAACCAAGAAAAGCAAGCTTTCCTTGGGATCTTGGCTTGTTGTTTGTGCAACCAATGAAACATGCACTGATTGTTGGATTTAATACATAAAAGGAAATCTAGAACATGCAACCTACTGATTTTCTTTAAATTGCCATGCAAAACGGATGATTTCCTTATCCTAGATCTAGAATGCTTAATGATACTTTTCAAAATTGAGATCTAGACTATGAGCTTTGAAATAGCAGATCTATGTAAATTTTACTTCGATATAATAGATCCAAATGATAACAAAGCTTTCGAACACAGTAACCAGGTAAGAAAATTGATCTTTTGAAGGAGAAAGAGAGAGAAAGAGTGTTGGATGCCTGGAAATGTTGGGCTTTCGAGTCTACTTTGGTGGAACACCGAGGGACTATGTCATTCAGAAGATCTTGAAGATGAAGAAGATGCAAACCAGCTCAACCTCTTCTACAAGCAAGATCACCTGCAACTTAGAAATCCTTGCACAAACAGATGGTTAAAACATAGGTGTTGCTGGAAGAGATAATTGGAAAGCATGCAATTAAACTTAAAATACATAAAACTCCGATAGATCCGAAACAAACAGCAGTAAGAGCATAAATCAAACTAGAATAGACTCTTACCCTAACAGGAGGGAGCTCTCTCCTTCAAGGCCAACAATTAACCAGCAAAAGCAATAATAAATAACACAAATTATACCCCATAAGCATTTGACAATCACCATCCACACATGAAGAGCATTACACCATAGATCTTGCCTCCAAAGCTTCTTTATTCCAGAATAATAAACAATAACACAGTACAAGAGCAACAACACCTCAATCCCCGTTCTAACTATCTTGGAAAACGCATCCTGAGCTTTATTTATACAAACAACAAGAGATCCAGCCCAGGGGGGGCACAAATCCCAAGGAGACAGACCACTACAGCTAAGGGGGAGTCAATTAATGTTGATCTGAAGCCGAACTGAGCCTACTTGTCAATCGGGGGGTTGATTGAGCTGACACATCAACCCACAGACTGACACATCAATCCACAGAGCTTCCAGGAGAGCCCACACGTGTGGACGAGAGAGAGAGTGCGCAATTTCCCATAAAGGATGCTGAAGATCAACTCTGGATCTATCCAGATCACCTCCTTCAGTTAAGGATTTGTCAGATCCAGTCAATCTGGTTCAGATCTCACTGATTTCAATCAAATCGGCTGAGAATCCACTGATTTAGGATTTTGGATTTGCTCCATTATTCATTAATTTATTAATTAAAATAATCAATAATTGATTTTTTGGGGCTTTCTGACCTGAGTGATGGAAAATCACTCAAAACTAGGAAATAGCGCGTCTATAGGTTTACCGGGTGCTCTTAGCTTGAAAATGAGCACCTACATACGGAAACTGATTATTTGGCCCACTTTTATTACAAAACCAATTTTTCCAATTAAACTATTAAGAAATAGCCTAAGTTTTGAAAAAAAAAAAATTTAATAAAAGACACTGAAAAAAATAAAAATTGAAAAAATTGAAAAAACCTAGGGGGACTTGGACATGTTCATATGACTCGACCATGATGCCTAGCATGTTTATACATTGACACATAGACTCTAATAACCTCAATAGGCCTAAATGCCAAGTCGACCACTCCAACGTTGGAGGTATGGAGTGAAAAACTCAGAAATTATCAGTCGTTTATTCAACAACCAATAATAACCAAAGGAAAAAACACCTTGGGTTGATCGTATTAACAAACAAAGTCTAAGAGACCGAGTCTTTTACAGAAACTATCATGCTAGAACATTTATTACAACTCCCCAAAGGGGATATGAACAGACATTATCATGCTAGAATATTTATTACAACTCCCCAAAGGGGGTATGAACATGTGATATAGTACAACAAAGTTTCTCAAAAACAAGACTAAAGGTCTTCTGAACTCCGAACAAGTTATCCTTGTCCGGTTCACCAGGCTCACTTGATAAAAAACCACTAAGTACAACTCAGGTGGTAACAAATCCAATCCCACTTTACAAGGGTCTCAGATAAAAGAACAGCTCTAAGTGGTTGGAAATCAAAATTGAATAAGTTAGATTGGTAACAAGAGAAGAGAAGATGGGCGAAGATGACAATCAAGCCTAAATTGCTCATGCAAAGAAAGAAAAGAGCAAGAAAGAAAAACACTCTCACAAGAAGCCTAGAAGATTCCAAAAGAATCATAGACCTCATAAGGACTTCTCAAATTACAAATGTTACACTTGTAATGAAAAGGGACATCTTGCAAGAGATTGCCCCAAAGGAAATGGCCATGTAAAGAAACGAAAGAAGAAGAGGTAGCATGCTCATACCACAAAAGATGATGAACATGTTCAAAAGAAAACAAGAGAAGATTGTTCAAGCGAAGAGTAATATGTATTGTCTCACAAGTTGAAGGATTCACCTCATAAGGTGAACCTTCGGATAATCGTCAAGGGTAGGAGAAGCCTCCTACAAAGTTGCATTCTGAAAATCCCATGAAGATAAAGAACATGCTATATGGACCTAATTTAAAGAAGAACCTCCTATCCATCTCAACATTGGATAAGGGATTCGGAGTTTCTTTCATCGATGAAAGAGTTTTCATTAGTGATGCAGTCGTGATTGGTGTTGAAGAAGAAGGGACACTCAGATTCAACACCAGTACACATACCCAATGAACTATGGCGTAGAAGACTTGCTCAATATTGTCGATCATGTGCAAGATGGACACAGGCCCTTAGGATCAAACAATGGAGTAGAGCATGTTGTCAAAGGCTCTAGTAATTCCTGCAAAGAGGCAAAGATCAAGAAGGAGTCAACCAAACATACAAAGGAAGATCATGTGCTATCACCTACAAGAGAAGAACGATAAGACTTGTTTCGAAGAACAAGTGATTATTCAACAACAACCTCCACTTAAAAGATCAAGCATTCTACAGAAGTACAAGACAAAAATTATGGCTCGTGGCTTCTCCCTAAAAGAAGGCATAGACTATGAGGAAACATTTGCTCTTGTAGCTAGATACACTTCGATTAGAGCTATACTGGCGATAGTTGTAGTGATGAAGTGGAAGGTACACCAAATGGACCTGAAGACTGTCTTTGTGAATGGTGTAGAAGAAGAGGAAGTGTATGTGGAGCAGCCACTAGTATTTGAGACACATGACAGAGAGACACGTGTGCCAATTGAAGAAGGCCTTGTACAATTTGAAACAGACACCCAAGACATGGTACAGCAAGATAGATGGATTTCTAACAAGCTTGGGCTTAACCAAGAGTAAAGCAAATTTCAACCTTTACTTCAAGGTTGAGGATGGAAAACAAGTGATACCCCTACTATATGTAGATGACCTGTTCCTGACAGGTGACGAGAAGCTCATTGCAAAAACAAAGAGGAAGCTTGTCGAAGAGTTCGAGATGAAAAACTTTGGTATGATGCACTACTTCTTAGTCTTCAGGTGTGGCAGAATCCATAGGAGATTCTCCTTAGTCAATATGCAGTAGAGATCCTGAAGAGATTCGGGATAATGGATTGCAAGGCCATTGCCACACCAATGGCATCGAACTTAAAGTTGTTGTGTGATACTACTTCAGAGACAGTTGATGCCACTATATACAGGCAAATGATTGGTTAATTGATGTACTTAACGAACATGAGGCAGGGTGTATGCTTTGCAATGAACACATTGAGTCGGTACATGGTAGAGCCAAGACATGTTCACCTAATTGCTGCAAAGCATGTGTTGAGGCACCTGAAGGGTACGATTGATTATGGGCTCAGATATGCAACAAATCAGAGAATTAGACTACAAGGCTATGTTGATTTAGATTGGGATGGAAGTGTCACAGACAGGAAGAGCACTTCAGGGTGTTGCTTCAATTTGGGGGTCTGGCATGATTTTCTAGTTTAGTAAGAAGTAGATGAGTGTGGCACTGAGTACAGTCGAGGTAGAGTACACTGCAGCTTGTTCAGCTAGCTATGAGATTGTGTGGCTTCGGAAACTACTTGCAGGATTGTTTGATCTCAAGTTAGAGGTGACTTGTGTATTCTACAACAACCAAAGTTGTGTGAAGTTGTCCGAGAACCTTGTTTTTCATGACAAGTCGAAGCACATCAAGATCAAGTACCACTATATCAAGGATATAGTGCAGTGAGGAGCAGTAAAGCTCCAGTATATTGCAACAGACGAACAAATAGTCAATGTGTTGTCCAAGCCTCTAATGAGAGTGATGTTTCAGTAGTTCAAGGATAAGATTGGAGTTGTATAGAACGATGTCCGTAAGAGGGAGTGATGAGTCCCAGATGCAAACTAATGGTCTTCACATCCAACATGAAAAAGGGTTGGCTCTGTGGAAGAAGTATGATCTTTGCATCCTACATTAAAAAGGAATTGCACTGTAAATATGTGCATCCAGCATGAAAAAGGGTTGACACTATAAAGATGTTCATCCAACATGAAAAAGTGATGGCACTGCAAAGATGTGTGTACTATACATCCAGCATGAAAAAGTGTGTGCACTGTAAAGATGTGCATCCAGCATGAAAAAGAGTTGGCACTGCAATGTGTGTACTTTACATCCAGCATGAAAAAGGAATGCCACTGTAAAGATGTGCATCCAACATGAGAAATGGTTGCCACTGCAAAGATGTGTACACTTTACATCCAACATGAAAAAGGGTTGGCGTTGTAAATATGTCCATCCAGTATCAAAAAGGGTTGGCACTATAAATATATGCATCCAGCATGAAAAAGGGATGGCATTGCAGAGACACGTGAGCTATTCATCCAGCATGAAAAAGGGTTGGCATAGTAGATATACATCCAACATGAAAATGGGTTGGAACTGTAGCTATAGATCCTGCATGAAAATGGATACGCACTGTAGAGATATGTAGACATACATCCAGAATGAAAAAGGGATGGCACTGTTGACATATGTAGGATCTAAATCCAGCATAAAAAAGGGATGCCACTGTAGAACTGCTAGTGATGTATAGATTAAAGTGTCTTGAGAAGAAGAAACAAAAGACAAAACAATTCAGCAACGACTACAGCAGTAGAAGACTTTGCAGCCAAGTTCGAGTAGGAATTTTCTCTGGTCGTTATTGACTCTAGTGTAGTAAGTTCTTCCTTTGAGCATGTCTAGGTTGCTAACAGTGTGTCAACCAAAGACATGACTGGAGTCTATGATGGCTTTCAGATTGTCATGAAATTGGGACCAGGACACTATGTTCAGACAAATATAGACAGTCCATAGGTGGCGATACGAGGGTTTGGAACAGTTAGGTTCCAACTAAACCTTGGTGAGGTTTTGGAGATACAAAGAGTGCTCTTTGTTCCTGGGATGAGAGTTAGCAAACTCTCGATGTCATCCTTGAGGATGAGGGTTATAGGATGATGGTGAGATATGGTCATGTTTTCCTATATCGAAGAGATGAACCAGTTTGTACTACCATTCTGTTAGGAGATCACAGGGACAGGTTATATGTTTTAAGAGGGCAGATTGTATGTCCAAGCATAGGGGGTGGTTTTCAGAGTCAAAGGTTGGAGCAGGAGATGCACCTAATGGACATGTGATTTACATTTCTTCTAATGAGGAGAGTGGTTCTCTCCAGAGAACTGGTTGGAGACTTGGCTAGTCCAGTGATGGTGATGATGGGCAAGTGGATGAGGCTCAGGTCAAGTATCGGGCTTCAGAGTTCCAGGAGAGAGTTCGACACTTGTATCTAAGAGAGATTCCAGAGCAAGGGGGGCTGCATCAGAAAACAAAGCTGGAAATACAAATGGTGTTGTGGACCTTCCTCACCAGGAGGCAGTGTTGGAAGATGATAACTGGACGAGGGTTATAGGATGATGGTGAGATATGGTCATGTTTTCCCGTATCAGAGAGATGAGCCAGTTTGTACTACCATTCTGTTACGAAATCGCAGGGACAAGTTATATGTTTTAAGAGGGCAGATTGTACGTCTAGGCATAGGGGGTGGTTTTCAAAGTCAGAGGGTGGATGAAGAGATGCACCTAATCGACACATGATTTACATTTCTTCTAATGAGGAGAGTGGTTCTCTCCAGAGAACTTGTTGGAGACTCGGCTAGACCAATGATGGTGATGATGGGTAGGTGGATGAGGCTCACAGGTCAAGTATCGAGCTTCAGAGTTCCAACATAGAGTTGGGCACTTGTATCTAAGAGAGATTCCAGAGCAGGGGGAGCTGCATCAGAAGTCAAAGTCGGAGATACAAATATGGTGTTGTGGATCTTTCTCGCCAAGAGGCAGTGTTGGAAGATGATAACTCTGAAGGTCCTTTCTCATATTTTTGGTGTGAGTGTGATGAGGACTCGTAAAGGTTTTGTACTTTGTACTTATGTAACCATAACTCTGAAGGTCCTTTCTCATATTTTTGGTGCAAGTGTGATGAAAACTTGTAAAGGCTTTGTCCTTTGCATTTATGTAAAAACTGTCTTTTATATAAATAAAGTGACTTTTGCCCTTTACTTTATAAGGTGGGTCACTTTAAGGAGGATGTATTTCATAATTAATAAAGTTAATTATTAAAAATGAATGTTCATTAATTATTAAAAGTGAATTTTAATAATGACCCTTGATCTTGTAACTAAATCTCAACCCTAGATTAGGGTAGTTAGGGAAAGTAGTTACAAATTTGAAGTATAAGACAAAGTGAAAGGACATTGATGAAAACACTCACCATCAAAAAGGGAAGGCAAAGAGAGTGAAGAAGACTGCAGAGATACCCTAGCAGCAGTGGCACGATTTTCTAGAAGAGGAGCAACAACACATTTTCCAAGACAGCCAATAGGTGGTCGTACAACAACAAATGGGCAGGCCATACAACAACACGTGTGGGACAATTTACCAAGGCTTCACCGTAGTGTTTATTGTAGACTGACAAGGTCGTATAGCAGCATTAATTCTGGCACGTGTGGCACTAAAAACGAGGCAAAAGGTAGAGCAAAAAGTACTGGGCATACAGCACATCTGAGCAAGACATATAGCAAGGCATAAAGTTGTTAGTCGACACGTTTTTCGAGGTACTTGTTTGATGTTCTAGTTCACTGAAATTTTTTCAATGAGGGTTAAAGAAATGATTTCTTATGTTGTAGAAAAAAAAATCTGAGTACTCTTCTTTAATGAGAAATTCTTCTTCAAGGTTTTCCCCAAGTTGGAATTTTACTCAGTCATTTGACCAAAATATCTGTGTATACAGTGTTTGCTTCATCTTCAGTGTTTGAGAAGTGTCTTTGGATTTGTGGTTTTAATTTCCAAGTTTATGAGCAAATTTTAATTAAAGCCCTAGACATTCAAAGTGTTAGACATAATGCATGTGTGAGAAATTATTATGCTTATGCCAAGCTTTTCTTCGCTAACAGCGTATGTCATTTCAACTAAAAATTTAAAATCAACCCCCGAATCAAAAAGAAGTGCTACCAATAACACTACATTCTTCTGTCAAATTAAAATTATAAGCATTTTGAAACCACAACATAAAAAAAGTATTTAATTTTTTAAACCATTATAAAAACCAAAATTGGCCCAAATAGCATTTAAATTTTTGAAAATAAAACAACTTTGAATTTTAAAAAAAAAAACAGTAAAATTTGAAAAAAAAATGGACAAAAAAAATTTAAAATAATATAAAACAAACTTAAAGGAAAAAGAAAAATTAAATAAAATTATATTAAAATAAACAATTATAAAAAACCCTTTCCGAAGGTTTTTTCCCATGCCCCCTCACAAAAAATCAAGGCAAAGGGTAATTATGTTGAGGACCGTCTTTCAATTCAAGGTTGATTTATGATTTTGATAGCAATGGCATAGGCCAAGGTTTCAAAAAAGTTGTAATTTTGGCCGTGAAAAAAAAAGGTACTACAGGTAACAACACTTTTCAATTCGTAGGTTGATTTGCAGTTTTAATCGAGATGGCACCAAATCATCAATCATCATTTCAAAAAAGTTGTAATTGTAGCTCTTAAGAAAAGAAAAGGATGCTACTGATAACACCACTTTTTTATTCGAGGGTTGTTTTGGGTGTTTTTGGCGCATAAATATGAGTTTTATGGCTAGAGTTCTTGTTTTCAATATATAGTTCTTGTCAAGTTGTAAAATGTGCTTTTATTGTAGGTATGCCAAAATGGAGATTCTTAAAGTGATACCAAACTAGCAACTTACTACAATCTACCTAGGCATCTTGTGGAGATGAAGGGGTCTTTAGCTTACCACAATTATCACTAATATTTAGGACAAGAGGAAGCAGTCTAGCTCATATGTTGTTATGGAGGTGAAGCAATTGATTTTGGAAGATCAATTTTGAGTTGATATCTAATTCATTGAAGAATTTGTAAAGCCAATATGTGATATGCTTCGTTGTGCAAACATAGATAGTCCATGTTTAGGTGAGATTTATGAAAACATGGACTCTATGTGTGAGAGGATTAGATCCATCACACCGAGGAAGGTTGTTAATTTATGGCCTCGGTTTAAACCATTCATACATGGATGGTGGAATAAATTGAACACCCCACTCCATATGGTAACTTGTGCAATTAATCCAAAATGGCATCATCCCTCGACGGAAGAAGGATTCCTTCCCAATATAGAGAGGTGATGAAAGGGTTTGTGGATGTTGTTAAAAAAATGTATGGTTTTACATAGCATGCCTCTAAGATACAACCTTAATTTGCCCAATTTTCAAATGGACAAGGTGTCTTTAGTTCACATGGTTTTAAAACTTATCAAAGCAAGAAAATGAATCCACTTGATTGACGATGGCTTCATGGTCAACAATTTTCCATACAACTACTTTAGCAGATAGCTAGTTCCTCAAATTGCGAGAAAAATAAAAGCACTTGTGCTTTCATCCATTCAGTGAAGAGAAACCAATTAGGATCAATGAAGGCAAAGAACTTAGTCTACATTCATTGCACACTTTGTCTCATACTCGAAACAAGCCACGCTACAAGGAGGATCCTTTCAAGAGATGGGACCAGTATACAAACAATGCCATATTTGTGGACACAAAGATAGAACCAGACAACCTTGTCGACATAACTCAAGTTGTTATGGATGACGAGGACCATCTGCTTGAGAGTGATTCTTACCTAAAGAGCTTGATGATTGAGGACCTTAGTGATGTTGATGGCAATAATGATGTGGATGTATTTGGCCTAAAAAGCATGGCTTGAGGAAGCCAAATCAGCTATGTTATCCATTGTTCAATGTTTTTTAAACTTTCTATTTCATACTTGGAAATGCCATTAAACAAATTATGAATGTTGCACGACAATGGATATATATATATATATATATATATATATATATATATATATATATAAACTTTAGATTTTATAACTAAATATGAAATAAACAAAGTGCATGTTTTAGATAGTTAGTGTGTTACTTATTGAAAATAATTTCATATTTATATATTCAAATATTTAATGTACGCTGGACATATATTATAACATATATCTATAGAACCCTCTACATACACAAGTCCACTGTTTCAAAAAGTGTCATCCCAATCCCCAAACCCAATCGCAGAGTGAATCCCCGATATCTCAAATCCATGAAGGAAGGATACCAATCAAAAAAGAACCTCAAGGCATAAAAGGTGGGGCCCTGAACTCTGCTTGGACAATGTTGAACAACCTTTTGTTTGCACCAATTGATACACTAAAGAAGAAGGCACTAAACTCACTTCGTCTTGCCTCAATCAATTTAATGGAAGGCCAACGCATGAATGTCGACTATGTTGGGCAACCTTCCATTTGCCCAGAATAATACACTAAAGAATAAGGCTCTGAACTCACTTCATCCTACCCTAACCAATTCAAAGCAAAGCCAACACCCAAATGTTAGGGCCATAAAGGACAATGGGTCTAATGAGTGTCTCTAAGGGATGTGTCTTGAACAAGATATCCAATAAATGGTTTTGGAAACACTACCTCTCCAATAGTGCAAGTGATCCATATTCCTCGTTAAGTCAAAGAGCATGTCTCACAATGAAACAAAGCTTTAAGAATTGAATACCCAAAAAAGAATAGGTCATGGTGATCTTCATTCTACATCTTTGAGATAAACATGAAGGTAAGCAAGGGTATGTTTCAATGCGTTGAAGATTGCAACATTAGTTTTCCAAAGTTCATTATCAATTCTCAAAGATCATAAAAGTTAGATAGGCATCGATTTGTGTCTATAGTTTCGTAGCCATGAAGGCCACTAGGATCAACTCATCTTCAAAAACAAGAAATGACATCAATAATGATGTACATAGGAAATCGTCCCCATCCTAAATGTACTCCCTAAGAAAACACTCCAACTCATCAACGTAATTCCCAAAGAGAGTCAACAAGAGAGGGACCCCCACTTCACCTTGATGGTACTTCTAATGAAGCCTGGAAGGCCATGGGTAATGCACGGTTAGTTTTTCTAACCCTAAATATGATTTATCATCTCAATTATTTTATGCCCAACCATTTATATGTAACACAATAAGTTTGCCTAAAATAATAATGTAAATACATTTGAATTATAACCTTTGCACAACAGGAAACACACAAAAAATTCAAATTTGACATGAGTAATTTACCCTAGAAAACGCCAACATGGGGAAAAACCAGCAAAGCATTTCTTTATTATTCTTTAGCTTCACGAGAAAATTACACAAAAAATAGAACAGCAAGTACAACCTTACTTAGCTATGGAAATCCATTGAAAAAGGGAAGCCACACCCTTCGTCATCACTGAAAACCCCTTGTTCTTCCCTGGCGAACTAGCAACAATTTGATAGGTACACACAACTATACGGCCTATTATACGAACATCGTACATATCCATACAGAACTGTATAGACTTCTCTCTTAGCCATGTACGACCTTGCTCTCTGAACAGTCAGTTCTCTACATTGTTTTGTTAGCTCTCCAAAAGATTATCTTGCTACAATTTCTCTTAAAATAATAAAAAACATGATGTCACTCAAAATCCAACCTAGTATCAATTATCACTTTCTATTCATTAAATGCTAACATTCTTCAAGCTAACATATCTAATATGAATCATGCATCCATTTCAAAATAATAATAATAAAAACAAACTACATAAACACCCAACACTTAGCTCTAAAGCATTCTTTATGTAAACCCTCCACTTATTCTCTCTCTAAGCACTCATTATCTCTGATGAAACATTCACATTCGTTTCCTTATAAGATCTATACCTTATTAACATGTGAGATCTCAAGAATTCAATGCTATTCTTTAATAAAGACACTTATTTCAACTTAATCATTCAGACACAGATTCTCATGTTAAAAACCAAGGTGTATATCCTCATCTCCATGACAACTGACAAGATATAAGTGATGGCAATAATCAATCACAAACCCAAGGCCCTTCAACACACCTTCAAACGCGACTTCCTTTTACAATATCTTGATTATGGTAGTGTGGGACTTACAGTTTCAAACATAATTCAAAAACCAACTCATTGTTGAACGATTTCAAAGCAGCTCCTTATAGAAAGAGTTTCCATTCTTAGGCAATGCAATTTCTAAAACCATACCCAAACAATCTTACATCAGCGCAATTTCCAAGCTCACAACCTCTGTCACACCCCTGCTCGCTATTTATTTACTGTACTTGAATCAAAAATATAATTTCGGACTGAATTGAGGATATTAATCAAACTGAGAAATGTTAATCCACTCTAATGCCTCACAATAAGTTCCATTCTACCAATACATATTAAATCGCAGGGAGGAAAAAAATACACAGGAAATTATATTTGCAACACACTTCATTATCAAATTCAAAATATAGAATCTACATCGCCTAGAACATGGGCACACAACCCTGGCCTTCTTGTCCTATTTAAGACAATCACACACATATGCACACCACTCTCAACCTCTCCATTACAAAACCTGAATGCCCTCTTCACTTTAATCCAGATCCACATGAATAGGATCTATTAAACTAAAATAGAAAAAATCAAATCGACCATTATTTCCTAGACTAAAATTCAATTGTTGTTACATATTGGATAACTCTCAACCCTATGGATGATCTCGAGCTCCACCTGGAAGCAAAACCATTATTCAAATACAACTAATTTCTTAAAATCAAACTCCTCCGTGACACTTCTAAATTTCTAGAAGTCAACTAAGATGACCCTCCATCAAAACACCTTCCCGCTTGGCTTAAACACTAACCCACAACTTCCTACATGAGATTCTCACAATCTAAAGGCTTCTTTTGTCTCCTTATTTCTCTCTCTTGCTTCTCTTGAGAATAAAGCCTTTCTCAGAAGCAAGAGTATTCTAGACCTAGAGAATGTCTTTTACCTCTACTTACATCTCCCCTTTATAACATTACAATGACTAAAACCCTATCTCCAAAGTGATTGACGATCTAGATTTAATCTTGATCGCTTGAGATCAATGATCACGATTTAACCTTTCGTTGACACAACTTAAGTCGCCGTTTAACCATTATAAGATAAAAGTCACTTTAACTTTATAAAATAAAGTTAATGTCTAGGGAGTTTCTTTCGAACAACTTCTACATGCTAAACACATAGCCAATGTGGAAGTACCTTTCTAAGCTACAAAAATCATCATGGAAATTAAAATGGTCTTGAAAATGCCAATGTAACAAAGCCCCTAAAACAAGACCTCTTCAGAACGAGTCAAATGCCTTTTGAAGGTCCACAAACGAACAAAAGACTTTGGAAGAGCAATGACAAGCCTTCTCAAAAATGTCTCAATGAATGATGATATGATCAAAGGTATAGTACTCCAAGCGAAACCTTAGCAATCTCTTGGCCTTGAGGTGCCTCCTCTTGAGCTCATCAAAGAGACATATATGAAGGCATACTTATTGGAGGTGACAATAAAAACTCTATCCAAAATCAATAAGGCATGCTACCCCACCAAAACACCTAATGTTGTCGAAATAGTGAGCCTCATGTAAGTAGGTCAAATTGCAATGATAACCTATGATAGTGCGTGGTTTTCACATTACGATGGCATGGGTTTCAAGCATATCGAAAATACTTCTAAAGAAGAAAAAAGCAAACCATTACAATTACAAGAAGCAATTCACTTAAAACACCACCTAGCATCACCTTGACAAGGACATCATTTGGAAGGATAGAGACAAGACCAACCCAGATGGGGCTTTGGAAATTGTGTGACTTCAGAAGTTATTCTTACTGTACTTGTATTGTATTTCCTTGTACCTCCTACGGGAATTCATATTGATGCAACTACTCATGTAAACCCTAGAAAGAATCAATATAAACCTTTGGGAAAGAATAAACAAGAAAAGAATAAAATAAAATTATTTTTGTATTTTCCCCAAGGTAGGTCGGCCCCAGTATTTTTCCACTTGGAAAATCAATATAAATAGGAGGCGCCCCTCCTCATTATTACACAAACATAGCAAGTCACTCAGATAGAAAAGGTGTGCTACTGCAGTCTATGAGAGTATTTTCCTGGGGTTATATCTTAGAGAAACATTTTCTCTCTTTCTCTTCTTCTCTCTGTTCTTAGGAATCATTATCTCTATGCGAAGGTTTGCTGGGTTTTTCCCGATTGGGTTTCCTCGGATAAATTCTTGTGTTCTTTGTTTCTATGCTTTGTCTTTCTTCTAGGGATCCTATTGTTTATTTGCAAATAAGATATACTGCTATAATCTTGTAAAAACTAACATGGTATCAGAGTAGTTCTAGAAGAGGCCATTGTCGGAAGCTATGTTTTGACCCTTCCCTCATCTCTTCAACAGAAAAAAGGTTGTGGAAACTTCACTCTAGGGGAGGCGCATCTTTTGGTGAAAGAAAAACCAAACTCCAAGAAGTTTCAATTTTTTACTGTGGGACGCCGCGTAAAACTGCGGGAAGAAACTAGGGCGTCAAGTTTCAAAGGTTTCCCTCCACTATTTTGCCTCGACCTCACCTTCCCTCAATTCGTCTTGATAGGGTACATCTATCTGTGAGGTTTAAGATCGTCTTGATGGGGCTACAAACTTCATATCCTGGAAGCCTAGGGTTCTTCTCATTCTAGAAGAAAATGATCTCTTGAAGTTTGTCAATGGTAAAGTTCTAGAACCAGAAGCGAAAGAAGCCAAGACCAAGTGCAGGAAGTGTGATGCGAAAGCAAGGAGTCTAGTGGACTTGGTCAAAGATCACTTGGTTCCACAAATCTCAAAAAAGAAGACATCCAAGAAGATGTTCAAGACCTTGAAGAAGATATTTGAACACAGCAGCATCAATGTAACTCTCACATTGAGGAACAAATTGTCAAATATGAAAATGATTAAGTCAGAATCTATTGTCTCATATTTCATGAGGATCATCGAACTACGAGACAAGCTAAGGTATAGTGGAGACAACATTGAAGAAAAGGAGCTTGTCATGACCACTCTAAATGGTCTTCCACCGTCTTGGGAATCCTTCATCCAAACCATAAGCGATCAAACCAAGCTGCGCAAATTTAACAAGTTGTGGAAAGACTGTTGTTACACGTTGAAATGGCAGTCCCAGCCACCAATAAGCATGTGATGATGAAGTTACCACTGTCACCTTGGTCAACTTCTCCCAACAGATTTGGAAGCCTAAGCCTCCTAGGGGAGAGCCCTATTCAGACTCTGAAAAGACACTAAAAGTTATCTCTTTCAATGATGTTAGCAGCCAATGCCTTATGGAGTCGAATCAAATAGTTGTGTTCACTGTTACGTGTGTACATGGAGTAAACTAGTATGGTTATCATAAACTAGACAAGTTACGATCGAAATATATAGGAGTTAGTAGTACCACATACCATCACTAATTAACCAATCATGTGCAACAATGGTGTATGCATATATTAACCAGTGGTGCATCCACCAAGGGTAATACAATAATATGATAAGCAAATACAAGTACTTCACCACACCTCATTAATCAGTGCAATGTGTCATTTATTCATGGAAGTACTCATGACAGCCCTTTCTTACTCAGATGTTCGAAAAAAATGCACATGTATATCAGCATTTATTACAGCAATATAAGAAACAATAACAGTCATTAAGGCAGCCTTGTCATACCAAGTCTAAATTATAACAGCAGTAGTTCTCATCTTACCATAAGACACTAGGACCACTATGGTGTATTAAAGCTCACCTTTACATGTATATTTAGGTGTACAGCAGCATGCATTCAGTCATCTATTTATAGCAGCATTGTAGATATCAGATATGCATTTCAATGACAATACATGACAGCAGTATTCATTATCATATTACAAGGAATAAACACCATTAGTTGTGTTAAAATCATTCTCTTTTTACGTATGCACACAACATGTTCAGCAGTATATACCAGTATGGACTCAGTCACTCACACACAGTCATATTTATAGCAGCTTTATTGTGTTAGATCGCACATTGAAACTCTAATATTAATGTTTATGTGCAAGGATGCAAGCAATCTAATTATATCAGTCCTTTAAAATCATTATCATTACTCTAGTATGCAACTATTAGTTTCAGACATTAATTAACACAAGACATGGACAGCAACATAATAATGGTATTCAGACATTGATTACATGTGCACCTCGTTGAACCACTTTCATGTTCACAATGATTAGCAAGAAGATTGAAGTCGATGTGGATTTGTGTTTTCGTTTGCAGACTGTGTATGTATGATGATAAATAGTGTCAACGGTCCACTTTCAGCGTTATATCATTATCTAACCACTGCTAGTCTGTTTGTGTGCAGGTGTTAGGTGGGCAATGTTTGGGTAAATGGGAGTGCTGCCATTGTAAAAGGCAGCCCTGTAGGACAGGGAAAGTGTCTAAGGGTTTGAGTTGTCACAAAGCGAGACCCGAGAGGTGAAGAGAGAGAGGACTAGGGCAGCAGTGAGGGTAAAAGGAAACTACAGCTTTTAGGGCAGAATTAGGACTGTTTTAGGGCCTTTTAGGGCAGATTTTGAGATTTTTGTAATTTTTGGATTTTTAGGGTTCCTTATAATTCCGCCTTAGGGTTTTAGATGCCAGAGCGAATTTATAGGGAAGGTGGCCGAAATTTTAGGGAAGCCAAAAATTGAGAAAAAATATATTTTTATTCTTATTTTTAGGGTTTTCAACATAAAAATGCAGACCTAATTATAACCCTACTTTTACCATGGGAATGCAAATTTACACATGCAAAAGGCAATCTATCTAACCCTATTGACGGTTTTGGAAAAGAGGGAGGTTTGAGACCTAGGGAGCAAAACCCTACCACAATCCTACCCTAACCTAGGGCATCTAAGGAGTGAATAATTAGCCTCTAAAGAAGATTAACCTAGGTTTACAACCAACCCCTAGAGCCCTAAAGTTCTAACCCTAGAAGTACTCCTAAAAGGACGTTCTTCCACAACCAAGGTGCCTAAAGTTGACAAAGATCGATCCAAGACAAAATGCAACCCTAAACACTACCATTCAATATATAAACATACATCATTCATCAACAAGTAGCAAAGAGAGATCAAGATGCAAACCCTAGGTAACTCCTTGTGCATGTGTTAAGCAAACAAATCTAGCATCACCTTAGCAAGAGCATTGAACCAAAGAAACTCCAAGCATTGATCATCAAACCCAGAAAAATTCCTTTCTCAAGGGGTGCGCGTCCCATCCAAAGAGCCCTAGAAGGGTAGAAAAGTAACATCGTGTTTTATCCCATAAATTTTGTCTTTAAAATGAAAGTGAGAAGATCTATTTATATGATCTCACACTCACTTTTTAAAATATCCAGGCCTCCATGCCTTAAAATAAGTCAATTTGAAATTATAAAATGTCAACTTAAAATTAAAAGAAAATAATAATAAAATATAGCCTATTAGGCTCAAGGTAGGCTACCTAGGGTATTTGTATCCCCAGGTGCCAAAACATGCTCAAATAAGTGAATCACTCCGAACGAAAGGTTGGATTGAGCTTGAGGGAGGGCGTAATACCCCATCTAACCCCTAGAATGTTGTAAAATCCCTCAACACCCTCCTCAAAGCACGAAAAGACCTAGCATGGAGGGTGTCTTTCCTCTGAGCAGATAAAGCCAGGGAGAGCAGGTGCCCACTGACTGAAGGGCCATGAGGGTGTCCAAAGCGGTTGTGAATGAAGACAAGTGTCTCGTAGCTAAAGGAGAGGCCACCAGAGCTCGTAAACAGGATATGGAGGCATGTGACCCAATTGTCAACCCTTAAGGGCCCTAGACGCCAACCCCAAGATTAAAAACTCCAATAAAGGGTAGTAAGCAATGCCATTAAGCCATAGTACCCCCACGGAAGGACCAAAGGGCCCAGCCATAACCACCATTACTCTATAACATCCCTCCTGGTCGAAAAATTTGGCCCTCTCTCCCTGGGGTACACCTGAAGGTGCGTTGGGTACAAATGCAACGTAACGACTGCACTTAGAAAGAAACCAGGATTGCAGCAAGGAAAAGACTCCATGGTCCTCAAGTTGAGGAGAATCAAGCCTTCATCACTCATGCCAAGAAAGGCAAGGGAAAAGAAAGGAAGTTTCACAAACATAATCACCAAGCTAGGAGACCAAGCTCTTCTCCAGATCAAAGGGAGAAGAAGGATGATTTATCACATATACAATGCCATAAGTGTAAGAAATATGGTCACTATGCAAACAAGTGTTTTAGTGCAAATAAGAGGAACCATGAAGACTCAATCGTTGCTGTTGATGAAGACACTCCTTACAAGAAGTCAAGGAATGATGATCGTTTAGAGTTCTTCTTCTAGTACTCTCCATACTGAAGAGATGATATGAAGATCCAAACTATGACGATTTTCCAGCAAGCATATGAAGATCAACGGACTCTGGCTGTGAAATCCCATCAACAAAACAACAAAAGATAAGTACTTGATTTTACATGCTCTGGTTGCTTTGAATATGTTTTACACAGATCTACATTCCTAGATTCAGGAAGTGGTTGAGCATGTGATATTGTTCCTTTATTGATGAACAGTAGGCTTATGTAGTATTTGCCATGCACATGATTGTTTAAATAGCCTGTCATGCTCCACAACCCGTCTATGATGACACCTCCTTTATAACATACTTCGAGTAGCACACACTCTTGATAGTATGTTATAATGGAGACCATAAGCATCCAAATAATGACCATATGTGTGTTGTGTCAAAGCATTGGATAAATTATTGTTGATACATTGATTATGAAATGTTGCTAACCATATGACGGGATTTAACTTGTAGGTAATGCCATGAACTACAAGGACAAGTGATCCCATTGATATACGGATGGATCAAAAGCGGAAAGCCTCTAGAAGCATGACTCTTAGTCCCAAAATGATCTCATGTAGAGATTTGGTGATTATAAGCACAAGGCTTTTATAGATGTCAGACTCTCTGCTACTTCAAATGATTATGGAAACCAATTTCTTTCCAACAAATAAATCCTAGAGGACAAAGTATACCCAGTCAATCTCTGAGACACAGAGGGAGTTATCCCTCAAAGATGAGGACCCTGGTTTATTTCATATGATAGAAACCTGATGAAGTCTTCCTAGGTCAAGGAAGAACAAAGTTAAGATCCTGAGCAGATCAAGCATGATGACAGTGAGCAGATCAAGTATTTTTCCACTTGGAAAATCAATATAAATAGGAGGCGCTCCTCTTCATTATTACACACATTCACAGCAAGTCACTCAGACAGAAGTTATATCTTAGAGAGACATTTTCTCTCTCTTTTCTTCTCTCTGTTCTCACGAGTCATTATCTCTATACGAAGTTTTGCTAGGGTTTTCTCGATTGGGTTTCCCAGGATAAATTCTTGTGTTCTTTGTTTATGTGCTTTGTCTTTCTTCTAGAGATCTTATTGTTTATTTGCAAATAAGATATACTGCTATAATCTTGTAAAAACTAACATTGGNGAAGCTAAAATAACTACCCATTTGATCTCATTTCACGCTGGCATAACATGCTCTATAGACATTTGAACTTGTTAAATTAAAAGCTAGAAGAGTCTACTTCCAGATAATTCCTATGCAAAAGGAAAGTTAATCACCTTTAATCCCAAAGGACTCTATGTCGATCACGTAGAGTCCTATAGTGATGTAAAAAGCATAGAGTTGGCTCCCACCAAAGCATGCTGGTCATTCATGTCCTTCAAACCAAGGTATCATGATGTGAAGTAAAGCACTTCTGCAAAAGATCAAAAGTGAAATGATGGACCCACACACTCCAAGAATTAATGATTTCATCAAACTAAGACGTTCCTCAACAATTTTGTCTTGCACTACTACCTCTTCAAGTGGGGGCGTCTTCTCCTTCTCCCAAACCACCTATAACCAAGAATTCAAACTCTATTCAATTATATTTCATGTTTGAACAACATGAGCTAAAATTGCATTTCCTCTTGCATTATCAATCTGTAGCAAGGTTGAATCCTCAAGCGAGAATTGAACATAAGGTTTCTCGATTTTTTATTTCGATAACCGAATGTTTCAAGTTGAAGTCTTCAAATTCCATTTCCACAACACTATTAATGAGGACATTAACCTCATTATGTAGCATATTGTTTTCAGCATTATCTGTCAGATTCTCTACTAAAGAGGCGGTTGTTGGACTATATTTATCCGTTTGGTTGTTATCTATATTATCTTTCCCAAAGAATGTCAATGCTAGAAAGAAAAGGAGGTCATCAAAGACACCACTATAGATAAAAACAACTAAGTGTAAATATTCCTTTAATATTCAAGCCAGGGCTAAACAGTGCATGCAAATTTCTATTGATAACCACACATGAATATCTTTTACAGTATGCAGCAGAATATAAAACTGAGAAATTAATCACAACATCACATCACAATATTGACACTATTATTTTGGGTATGGAAACCCCCGAAAAAAACCAAGATGGGAAAATCGATGCAATAGTGAGATATAGATTTTATTATGAGAAAATATGGAGCGTTTACAACACTGCAAATTCACCCAAACCTGGCAAATGCAGTCACACGTCATAATCACTGGGCAAAACCCCAGCTAAACCTCAGCACCCTCATGTGTGAGTGTACAACCCAATTGTACGAAGCTTGGTGATCCTGCTACTCGCTCCTTCGTCTTCCCAACTAAATCCTCTGTCTAACTTTCTCTCCATGTCTCTGTCGAAATACAAGTGTGTGTCCTCTCCACCAATTGATCTCTCTTTCATAACTTTAGGTAAAGCGAAAACCCTAATTTCACTATCACTTTAACTAGTGTTTCATTAGAGTTAATTTAGATCACCTTAATTTATTTTCCAAAGTAAACTTAGGAAAAGTAAATTAAATAGAATTGGTTTCCTAATTTAAGTCTTCTGCATGCAAGAACACATGCATGCAGGAAGACCTTCCTTGTTGTTGCTAGTTTAACACTCCCTCTCAACAAGGAAGGGATTCGGTAGCAACCCCAACTTACCCCTGAACTTCACAAAACTCTATCTGCAAAGTACCTTGGTGAAAATGTCCGCCACCTGCTCATCTGTCTGTATGTACTGTAATAATGATCCATGATGGCTCATGATGTAATAATGATCCATGACATCCATGATGGCTCATGATGTAATAATGATCCATGATGTATCCCAATCTGACTGTCTGGCTCAAAAAAAATAAAGAGATCAATCTACCTGTTACATCATGGTATCCCAGCTACAATATACGTGATAACATCTGGCTCCAATTGGGACAAGTGCTCTAAGGGAGAGAGCGCTTGAGAGCCTCAGAGATCTCTGGTTCGTAGCAACATCTCATCAAGAAATATCCAACACTTCCAGCTTCTTGCTTCCTCTCCAAATATTACCTGTTATTTGCGCACATGGAAGCAAGAAATACCAGAGCAACACTTATGGGAAAAATATATGCGAAAATAAACCGACAAAAATAATGCTTAAACATCAAATGCTGAAGAGTAAATTCTAATCTAATCAATTCAAATACATTAAAAGAACTAAACACAGACCAAAATCAGTAACAAAAAGATAGATGCATCAATCAAACAGAGAAAAGACTCAACTACTGCTCAAAAGAGCATATTCAATCCTACCTACCCTAACTGATGATGATAAATCATTCAAGCAATTGGTGGGAAATAATGTTTTAGAAACAATCCATTGACAAGAAATTCCAATTCCTCCCCATCCAATGTTTCTTACCATACTGACCCTTTTCCAGCTATCCTACTTACTCTATAAGGACCCATCCAAATTTTCTCAAGTTTTCCATGGTTTCTTGGTTTTTCTTTATTTTTATCTCAGTGTAAGACAATGTCTCCAACATTAAACTTTACATTTTTACTCCTTTTGTCAAATGTGCCTTTCACCCTTTCTTGCTCTATGACTGCCTTATTCCACGCCGCTCTCCTTTTCTCATCCGACTCTACTAGCCTATCGATTCGAGCTTGCAAGGCTTCTTGATCTGATGAGCACTGATGAAGTAACTCATAGACAGGGATTTGCAAATTAATTGGGAGCCTGCAATCCTGCCCATATACTAATTCGAAAGAAGATTTTCCTTTGATTCGTTTAACAGTTGTCCAATCAGCCCACAACGCATACTTCAATTTACTATCCCAACTTCTCATGTTTTCACCTACCATTCTCTTAAAAAGTCTTACCAAGTTCTTGTTACTAGACTCGGCTAAACCATTTCCTTGCGGATAATAATTAGAAGACTGTGATTAAAAGATGCCATGATTAAAACAAAAATTATTCATTTCTATCTCGCTGAAAGCTTTGGCATTATCAGTAGTCAATTTCAAAAGACAATCATACCTTGATATAATATTTTCTTCTAGGAACCTGATTATGACTTCAGCCCTAGCTTTCTTTGTTGGAACAACCTCAACCCAACGGGTGAAATAATCAATGCACGTTAAAATGAATTTGAACCTGTTACTTGAGTTTTGAGCAAATGGCCCAACAAAATCCATTCCCCACTGTTGAAAATGAGCTTCAACGATTATAGGGCTATAAGGTAAGGCAGGCAACCTTGGCTTTCCTAAAAAGAATTGACATTCTCAACATGAACTAACAAAATAATGAACATCTTTAAATAACATAGGCCAATATTATCCTGCATGCATAATCTTAGCAACGGTTGTTCTAGGCGCATAATGCCCACCGCACCAGACATCATGCATCTCTCTTATAATGACTTTAGATTCTTCTCGATTGACACATTTGAGAATGATACCATCATGATTCTTCCATCCTAAACTGTCTTGCGTCAGAATATACTTTGATGCTTTTAGGCTCAAGGCCCTCCCCTGATGGTCAACAAGATAGTCAGGACAGGTTAAATTTTACAAATAATTCTTGTCCTTGTACCATTCTTGTTCTATATTTGGGTTTCCATGGTTTTCTTCAACACAATTCAACGAAACCTCCGTTTTTGTTAGAAGCTGAGCAAGTCCCTGTCCTTTTACGGTCTTAATGGGTTTAATCTCTAAATCATACTCTTGAATGCGTGAAATCCAGTTTCCTCGTATACATATACCATCAGACTGGGATAATACATCTTTTACAGCCCAGTACGACACATAAGCCTTGATTTTAGAAAAAACAATGCAAGTCCTGAAATGCTTCAAAGCCTTGACCAATGCATATGCTTGTTTTTCAGTGGTAGTGTATTTTAATCCCGCATATCTAAGGTTTTTACCAGTGTTCCACGGGGACGCATCCCCTAGGGTGGGGAACGTGCCCCCTCGCTCCCCCACGCTTCTGGGACTAGGAAACTCCTGGGGACACGTTTTCGACGTCCCCCTTTTCGGGGAATCTCGGGGAAACACGTTCCCTTGCATTTCCCCAAGTGTAGAACGTGTTTCCCCCTAGGGGCGGCTTCTAGGCATCCCCTAGTCCCCCGGTC
>LPNX010244415.1:132575-204678 GCA_001517045.1 Pseudotsuga menziesii
AAGAGTCTAAGACCTTCCCAAACACTATCCTCTCACAATTTCATTTCATAATCATATTGCAACTAAACTTCGAACAGTCGTCACTGTTCTAACTTCTAACTTCTCTGTGTTCATTGTTCGGTATCTATTTGACTATTCAGACTTCAGCATTTGTTGCATTATCTGTTACAAATTTGAAATTTGAATATAGATGTACATTGCATAATGATAATTATGAAATTTAGTTTTTAGTTTTTACATGGGTATAGTAACATAGTCTAGTGTCATTTACAAATTTGAAATTTGATATGCTAATAACTAATAGATGTACACCCCATAATGATGAATTTAGTTTTTAGTTTTAATTTTTAAATGGTAATAGTTACTGTTGGGATTTATCATTTTTATATTTTAAAGTAATTTTTATGACTCTGACGTCCCCCCATTTCTCTGAAATTTCCCAAAAATTTGGGGTAGCTTCCACACATCCCCCTTGTGCATTTCCCTGCTCCCACACTCCCCCACCCCGAAAACTCCGTGGAACATTAGTTTTTACTCATGAAAGTTGTGGGTTGCTCGTGGTTTTCATTGTACTTTTGCAATAAAACTACTGCTATTATATCTTCTGAAGCATATGAGTAAATCATGAATTCTTTGTTATAATCAAGGCACATCAAAACAGGGGAAGTTGATAAAGCCTTCTTCAATTTTGAGAATGAAATGTCACAATTTTTATCCAACACAAACTTTACATTTTTCTTAAGCAAGGCAGTCAAATTCTGCTAGATTCAAGATGAATAGTCGTACAAAATTATTTTTTCCAAAGAATGATTGGAGATACGGAATATCATGGGGGGGGGTGAATGGTGTTGATAGCCTGAACTCGTTCTGGGTCAATTCGGATTCTGTTTTTTGAAACAATATGCCCTAGTAACTTCCCCTCATTAATCCTAAAAGTTGATTTCTTTGGATTTAAGAAAATTCCAAATTTACAACATCCATCAAAAATCTTCCTCAAACGCTTAACATGGTCACCCCTTTCCTTAGAAAAAAACTGTCAAATCGTCTTGATAGATTGCAATGATTTTACCAATTAGATCATTAAATGTCTGATCCATAGCCCTTTGAAAAGTGGATCCCGCATTAAGCAATCCAAACGACATCCGTATATATTCATAGGTTCCCCAAGGAGTGTTAAATGTTGTCTTTCCCATGTCTTCCTTTCTAATTTGAACTTGGTTGTACCCCAAAAAACCATCTAACATGGACAACATCCTAGCTCTTGTAACACTTTGCAGCAAATTTTCCATATTGGGTAAAGAGTAGTTATCTTTGAGAGAGGCTTGGTTTAAGTTTCTGAAGTCTACGCAGAATCTAATCTCACCACTTTGCTTTCTTACTATTACAGGATTTGACACCCAGGTCGTATGTCTAACAAGACGAATGATTCTGGCAGCTAACATTTTTTAAAGCTCCTTTTTTATTAGAGGAGCCAACTTAGGATTTACGTTACGAAGCTTTTGACCATAAGGCTTGGATCCTTCTTTCAACAGGATAGTATGTTCTATGATAGACGGGTCATCTGTCTTCAAATCATCATAAGTCCAGGCAAAAATGTCCTTATACTCACAAATGCAGTTTTCAATGTCTTTTCGTTCTTTGGGGGAAGCGTTCTTTCCGATCTTAACCGTTTTAGGCGAGACAGGAGACCCTATGTTTATCTCAACAATCTCATCAACAGGTTCAACCCTTCTTCCTTTGTACTCGTCATGCCTATTAAAATTCTTCTCTAAAAGGATTGACAATTTGATGGTATCTATATCACATAGTGATTGACTATGTATATGATCTTCCAGAGTGATAGCGTTGTTTTGCGGATAATCAATGGATTGCAAAAAAGGACTATTTGAGCATCATTATCAAAAACTTGCCAATGATCTTATCATCAAGGACAGAGGGTCTAAACAAAACTTTTACCTTGCGACTCTTCTCTTTCAGGCATTAAGGAATCTCAAAGGTACAAGCTGTTACAGATAAAGCATCAGCCAGAGTGTTTTCCTCCCTAGAGATTGCTCTAATTGAGAAGACATCAAATATCTCAATAGCATCCCATACTGCATTTCGGTAATTACGCAATCTATCATTCTTGGCTGCAAATTGATTTCTTACCTGAGAGACTCCTAAATCAGAATGATTCTGGTAGCTAACATTTTTCCAAGCTCCTTTTTTATTAAAGGAGCCAACTTAGGATTTACGTTACGAAGCTTTTTCCTATAAGGCTTGGATCTTTCTTTCAACGGTATAGTATGTTCTATGATAAACGGATCATATGTCTTCAAATCATCATAAGTCCATGGAAAAATGTCCTTATACTCACGAATCAGGTTTTCAATGTCTTTTCGTTCTTTGGGGGAAGCGTTCTTTCCGATCTTAACCATTTAGGGGAAACAAGAGATCCTATCTTTAGCTCAGCAATCTCATCAACGGGCTCGGCCCTTCTTCCTTTGTACTCGTCATGCCTATTAAAATTATTCTCTAAAGAGATTGACAATTTGATGGCATCTATATCACATAGTGACTGATTCTGCATCTGATCTTCCAGAGGGATAGCGTTGTTTTGCGGATAATCAATGCAATGCAAGAAACGAACTATTTGAGCATCATTATCAAAAACTTGCCAGTGATCTTGATTGTCATGGACAAAGGGTCTAAACAAAACTTTTACCTTGCAATTCTTTTCTTTCAAGCATTCAAGAATCTCAAAGTTACAAGCTGTTACAGATAAAGCATCAACCATAATGTTTTCCTCCCTAGGGACTGCTTTAATTGAAAAGGCATCAAATATCTCGATAGCATCCCATACTGCATCTCGGTAATTACGTAATCTATCATTCTTGGCTACAAATTGATTTCTTGCCTAAGAGACTACTAAATCAGAATCACTGATAACACTCAAACACTTAATCTTCATGTCCCTAGCAATTTCTAAACCTAGAAGCAAAGCTTCATATTCGGCCAAATTGTTAGTGTAGTCGATTTTTAACGGAAAAGAATATATGCATTCTTCTCCCACCGGCGATATCAAAACAATACCAGCTCCAGCACCATGCCTAGACCTAGCACCATCAAAACGCATTTTCCAACTATTGCTTGGAGGGAAAGGATGTGGTCTAGCTTCTTCCCAATAATTTTCCTAACACCATAAAATTTCTAACATCTGTAGCACACATGACTTCATCAAACAAATGATCAAGAGTTTCTACGTGTTCGATCATAGGTGGCTCATTCATTAGTTTAAACAATGAAGTTTTACTGATAAGGACCGTTGCGTATGCTAGATCTAATTGAATGCTACCTCCCAGTTTTGTTGCCCATTCTCTAGACAAGAGCATACCCCAAACATCAGGAATATCAATGACCAACACGTTCATAGTTATGTCAACATCCGGATAAGCTACCAATTTCATTTTCAAGTTTTCAATCACCCCCTTACATTCCACAGGTCGTGAATCCATGCCACAAACATTTCCAAATTGTCGGGCCGTGGTTAACTCAAGTTGGTTCATGAACTTAAATGGCATCACATTCACTTCAGCCCCAGAATCTAGCATACAATTATGACGAATCAACTGGTTTATTTCTAAGGCAACATAGAAAGGAGAATACCCGTCTCCTTATTCATTACACTTTGAATCATGACAGGGGGATCCTTTGTTATCTTGGGCATTGGTTTTGGTATCTTTGTTTTAGGTTGTATTCCCAAACACCTTGCAGCCTTATTACTTATTGATGGTACCTTTAATAACTCCTGTAGAAACACAGGCATACTTAGTTTATTTAGGAATGGAGTCATGTCAATCGTCAAACCGAAGCGGTTTGTCTTATCCTTCTTTTCTAGTTCTAACCCTAAGAATTCCATGACCTGAGCTTTAACTAATGGGATTTTTACCAACTTCTTTAGTGATACCGAGACCATTAGATTTGATAGTCTACTTGCAAGGTCTATCTTGATTGGTTCTTGGGACACTAGTTTGTCCTGAGGTGGATTTGTTTTCAATAGTCTAGTGTTTGGAGGTGTGGTTTCCACACATTTCCTTTAACAACAATAGGTTTAGGAGTTCGGGTAGTTATGATGTCTTTCTTAGGAGGTGCCATTACCTTCTTTGTTTGAGTATCTTGATGTTGTTTGTTTCCTTTAAGACTCTTAACTCTTGTTATAGGAGTGCTTTCATTACGATGAGGCATGCTACTAATTGGTGGCATCATATTATCACTTTTCTTACGGACACCTTTAGATTGAGACCGAGTGATCGCATAACTATTATTTCCAACTTCTTTTACTCTACGAGGTTTCGTTTGTTCATGTTGGAAATGTGGACCGTCATATTCTAGATAGTCTTCCTTACATCGTTGGGCCAAAAGGGTGAAGGCTGAGACCATTTCACTCATTGCAGTTGCCAATTTCTCAAGAAGCACATAATCAAAATCGAATTCTTCATAAAAAGCCATGACTTTCAAAAAATCTAACAAGATATTTCGAAGGTTGTACTCGTGGGTAGTTTCCTCAGAGGAGTCGCGTTGTGGAGTCGCCAAGTGAACGAATTGTTGTGTTCACCAACGGATAATGTTGTAGGAGAGGTGAGTTAAACACATGCAGTGATTATAAAAAGTAAGCAAATAAAATGTAATCACTGAAATTAAACGGAATGTGATATGAAGGTAAATATGATGAACAAAGATAAGCCTCTACCTCCTCGACAACGACGCTAAAAATGTTATCACGAATCTTGTAGTTGCCCCATGAGATGATCCTATTCAAGACGGCGGAGGAAAGGCAACCAAAGTCGTGACCTACGATATCCAAGACTTCCGAAAGGACTTGGATGTCACACCAATCAAGGATACCAGCACTTTGGACCAGTGACAACACAAGCCTAGGGGGTGTCCTTATGACCAAGAAACCCTAAAAACAAAGAGAATGAATGAATAGCTAAGGGAAACTTGGTAGAATCTCTTAGTAGGATGGTTAATTAGAGATTTAAATGAAAACCAAGAGATTCGAAGCATCCAGCTAAAGAGCCCCAATTTTGACCTAGGGTTTATGCAGTAAAATTGGGATCTAGGAAAAAACTGTGAAATTAAGTAAAATTGGATACTTGGATGGATTGTTGGATGCAAGATTAGCATATGGAATTGAAACCAACAATACCCGGTTTGCGATTCTTGGAAATACCCACTTTCTCCAAGGAGGGGTGTTTTCCCTAGTAGTCAACCAGTGCGTTAAATGGGCAAATGGAGTCCGATTAAGCCGAAAATTTAAATCTAGGAGTTTTATGTTAAATTTGAAGTGGGTTTTAAATTTTATACATCGCCGCAAACTAGAACCTATAGATCTAAATTATGAGGGTTTTGCCGAAGATGTTTACAACTAATGGAATAGAAATTTGAAACAAGAGATATAGAGTAGATCTTACCCCAAAGATCTTATAGATGTCTTGCAAATGATGATTTAACTCGTCTCGATCAATTTGAAGCAATTTGGATGAAACACCAAGTGAAATCGATTCGCCCAAGTGAGGTAGTGTGCCCCTCTTCCCTGCACAGTCAAACTACCGAAGTGAGATTTGCTACACAAGAAAAATAAACTATAGATGCAAGAAAAACAAAGAGCATATCAAAGATCAACGATACTATTGAAAAAACCCCTAATTATGAAAATGTTTTCAAGAGAAACGAATTGCGAGATCCACAAAAACGCCCCAAGAGAAAACACACTCTTGCATGCAAAACACTATCTTCCAAAAATATTTGATACCCAAGAAAAATATTTCAAATGCTAAGAAAGAAAAACTTTCCAATCAGAAGACAAGAACATCCCACAAAGAAGATCCAAGAATTTCTGCAAAAATCTCTTTATTCAAATATCCAGAGCCAAGAGTGCAAAATTTCTTGATGGGATACAATGAGGGGGGTCTCTTCTTTATATAGCTTTTGAGAGACACAAAGCCTAACTTACTTTTTCATCCAACGGTTGAGATTAAAACATCATCAACGGTGGAGATCACTTTTACATGGATCAATACATGGATCAACATGACTAAGTCAAGAGGGGGGCGAATTACCTCATAATGCCCATTTTTACATGATAAATCATTATTTTTGCAAATTTGACACTTAAGGGGCATGGGGGGGTCATTAGGGGTCCCCCCATACATATTTCTAAAGATAAAACTTGATTTACACACTTTTATTTTGACCATTTTGTTCAATTTCGCCCTATGGGGAACGTCCTCTCTAAAAGAGCTAAGAAAATAATCTGGAACATCAAAATGACTGAAACTGATACAAATATGTCCAGAGAGCCATAATAAACCATCCAAAGAAATTCCCTTGCCATTTCCTCGACCACACAAACCAAATCGATTTCTTAAGTGATTTTCTAGTTTATCTTTTAATGGTACATCCTTTGAAAATAATAATAATCATCATAACTTCGTTCAGGCTGAGAACTGGGGAAAACTTACTACATAGAAGTGTTTGGAGACATAGAAGAATGGTATAAGTGACTACTCATACCCCCTGAAACACTGCAATGCTATATAAGAAAACCAATCATGCTGCCATCTGGAATAAAAATAGATCATTTCACCAATAATTAAGTGATAATAATCACTTTTCTGGAGAATCGAGGCCAAACTCTCAAAATGAAACTGCAGTATTGGTCGTGGACATGTTTCGAACAAATATAGACCATGTTGTATTTTTGAGTTACTGCCTTGGGAAACGATATTGACTTGGTCAACTAGGTTAACCAAGTGAAAGTACCCAAAATCAAGGTGAGATAACATGCCAATATAATCCTGAAACTATCCAAGGTGAGAAATACTCCAATGATGTATATCAAAATCCAACTTGCGTCAGTTATTCATAATCACGGTAACCAATAATAATAACAATAAAATATACCTTTTCTTCTGAAAATCTTAGAGTCCTCTAAAAATCTGCTTGTACATGCCATTGTGCTATAGATGGGTGAGGATGGAAAAACAACTCTAAGGCAAGGGGAAATGACTCTTAACTAACATTGACTCAATTGTCTAACTGAATGATAACCAATACACTCAATCAAAGTGACATATGCATGTTAGATGAACAACAAGGAATCGTGGTGTCTCACAGATGGATGATCTGATCTGAAAAGTGTCCATTCAACCTTGGCAATCATGTCTACGACTCACATCCAAGCTAAGCACAAGCTTTGTGAGGATTTTTTCTGGGACCCTTGCATTGAGTACACAAGAAACTGTAGTGAAGAGATCCTAGGGGACACTTAGAATTGGTTGTCCCTTACTCCATCTCACATCAAAACCCTTAGGCTCCATGAGGAATTAATTATTACATTTCAATAATAGGCCAACATACTTTAGATTTAGCATTTGTTTATCTGCTGCTTTATTTTGGGCCTTTTACAATTTCATTCCATAGCCTTTCTGATTTGTGTCTAAAAACACAGTTTGCAATTTCATTTGCAGGCTTGCATTTCATAATATATATAGCATATAACTCATAATGCATGTAATGATGGTAGACATACTGCTTCAGGTTTTAGCTGACAACTTCTCGAGCAACTAGGGGGGCTATCCACAGTCAAGACCAAACTTCGGGGGCAACCGACCAGAGAGGTCAAGGCCTCAAAACCCAACTCACCTAAGCTCAGTAACCAACACCAACACGTTCTCCTGACCCAGAAAGATCAAGGCTTTGACAAGTTTTGTTGCACAACTCAGAGCCGAGACACAAAACAACATGGGATCCAACATGCATAAGGGTCAGAATGGGGAAAGGATCTTCAATCTCACAAGTTTCCATCTGTCTGAGTCATAAGATAAAAACAAAAATGACATGGAACCAACCTAGCACTAAGGTTTACATTTTGTTTGAGCATGGCATGAGCAACAGTCTTCCCATTGAATTCCTTGATTAATCATAACACAAGTTAGAGCAATATAAAACATATAAGCATAGGTCACCATAACATCCTAACATGACAAGCATAGGTGTTTGAGATACATCATAAAGAAGAACTAAACCAAGGAAATATACCTAATCTCACCATGTATACATGTCTCCAACTGATAAGCCCCTCTATAACTGTGTCTACCAATTTCTAATATGTTGCTCTGCTCGAATGAACCAAGTTACCACTGAAGTCATCTCAATGGACAAGGAGATCTCAGTCCTGGCAAAGAAATACTCTGTATCTGCTACTGAACAAAGGCTTTGAATGGCTCATGATGTAATATTAAATAATGATCCATGTTGTATCCCAATCTGACTGCCTAGCTCAGGGAAAAATAAAGAGATCAATATACCAGCTGCAACATGGTATCCCATCTACAATATATGTGATAACACCTCCCATACCTGGTTTTTCATAATGGAGTCATATTCCTCAACCATAGCCTCTTGCCACACATCATGTTGTGCAGCCTCCCCAAAGCTGGAAGGTTTAGAGTTGATCAACTCTGTCATCAACGCCATACCACTAAGCCTCTTTGGTGGTACACTTTGTCTAAAAGATCTCTGTGAAGGATCAGCGTACCTAGAATCATGTACGTTGGACCTAAACCACCTAGGCCTTGGCCTAGTGTCAACCTGCTGTGATTGCTGGATATCCGTCTCCTGCTGCAACTCAACCTCCAAGTCAATGACTAAAGGATCCTGTCCACCTGACTCCCTCTGACCACCAGAACCTGTGTTCTGTGTCTGTACCTGTACATCTGGCTCCTCCAACTTGACCCATGTCTCATGTGCTGGTTGTTCCTCTGTCAGTACGTCCAAAGATCTTCGCAAGCCCCTATCCTCATCGAACTGGACATCCCTGTGTTATCACATATATAGTACCCAGGCTACAATATTCTATTTTTCATATTCACTACTTTTTTCGGCCAACTCCCCTACATATGAGATGTTGAGATGAGCACTTATGATGGATCATTATTTATTTGATGGACTATAGTACTCTCCCATGCCATGACCGAGTCTCGAGACACTCAGATTTGAGGACTGATGTAGCCATTAAGCCATGTGCAGAGCAGTTAGCAGTGCCCAAATTTGCATCATTGTTTTCTCATTGGACAAATATTTGATTCAGATGGGTTATTTGCATGATTATGACTCGTCTTATATTATATTGTGTTATGGTTATCATTGCTCTTATACTCATTTTTGTGACATATGTCAGCATTTAGTATCATTATCTGGCGGTCATATAAGTATGTGGACTTGGATGTATCTATATTATGTATTGATGTCCCTACTCAGAACTAGAAGTTCTTGATCTATACTCATTGGTTTTACCCTCCTTATGGAAAATAGAGGTAGCCATTCCCACCATACTTTGACTTGCTAGTGTTGGTTTCATTATTCAATGTCTCCACCCATCCATTACCTTCCAATTGTGTTTTAGCCCGACTTACTACTTGACTTGTGGCATGGAGGACCTTTCCCCGCTAGAGCCTTTGTTGGACAAGCTTCCTTGTTTATCTATGTCTCGGCTTTGAGTTGCCTAGGCTGTGTTTGCTTACCTAAGACAAGTAGCGCTACCATCAATACAATGTATTTGGAAATGAAATGAAGATCTATGAAAAAGCCCATTCATGAAAAGTAGTGTTTTTAAACATACATGAATGCAAGGCTAGCCGAATGAAATTGGCTCTAAAAAATATTGCAATGAAATATCTTAAACATTCATGAAAAGTAGTGTTTTTCAACATACAAGAATGCATAAAGCTTAAATGACAAAAGTCCATATAAAAATATACGTGGACAAAGGCTATGGAAAATCGAAGGCCCAAAAAGCAATGGCTCCTAAAAGTTATATCTAAAGATTGTTGGCCTTACTTGTATTGAGTTGGATTGTGAGCATTTGTCAAGGTGAGTAAGCACCTCTGAAGTGGTTCACCCATTTGTGAGGCACTGCCATCCCCTTTGTTGTTGTTTGCCCGACATATGGCTATAGTGTGTATCCCCTTTCCATATTCAAAGTGTCACAGTGTTGAGTTGGCAATCATCCTTTGTCCTAGCCTTATGAATTTTAGCCTTCACCCTTCACTAGCAAATTGATTACAACTATCAAGTGAGTATAGTCTTGAAAGTCTAGTCTAAGTTATAATAAATAAAACCTTATATATGTATTTGGTTGACGTACCGCCAGTGAAGTGATTGCTACTTCTTATGATTGTTACTTAAATGATTTGTAGAGCATGTCTTAGCCTTTTAACACTTGCAGCAGATGGATGTCATCCCGAGTTATATTAGTGGTATCTGGTCATTTAAAGGTTATTATTTTGTCTATTTCATATTGTAGATGATCAGGCAGAGACCTGGAGAGCGTATGAGTATATACCTTAGATGGATTTGGACTTTCCGAGTCCAGTGAGACAGCTTGTTTTCAGTTCCGGGCACTTCCAGAGATGGTCATGCTCATTTCACCCTTCTGGTACAGTTTTGCTTCACTAGATGGCAGGTCTGAGCAAGGAGATGATTTTGTTGGAACTCCTAGGGCGTTGTACGGGGCATAGGGGGTCCAACCACTTGATTGTACTATAGTACCCCCCTCCCAGAGAGCCTAGTGGGCTCAGTTGGACATCGCAGGCACCCTAGGAGGTTGTTCTGGGCCCATCACGTTTCCCAAGGCAGATTAAAAAATAATTAAATGGCTACTAAAGAAATCGATTTGGGCTACTGAGGCAAAGAAATGGCATGGGATGAGTTCTGATGATGACAGTGATGTCTTCCACACCTTCTCCAGCAGTTGCAACACCTGGATAGGCCCACATCTATTTTTCAGACATTTTATATTATATTCTGGAGCTTTTGGAAGCTCACGATTTCCTCAAGGAGGCACAATTTCACAATTTAAAAAATTATATTATTTTATTGTGCCATGGGGACACCCAAAGGGAGTTAGTTAACATTCTAGGGACCCACTATGTGCTTCATTTATTTCTTGTTGAGTGCGATCCCCTCTTTGGGTGATTTAGTCCATTTTTATGTTATATGGTTATAGTGATCCATCTATTGTATGTTGAGCTCATCTCAACCATTGATTAAACATTTGTATCTTTTAATCTTAGCCACTCATTTGAAAAGTGGTTATGATTTTGGTTCTCTCATTCCTATTTAAAGGAGAGAGCTTCTCATTTGTAAGGGGTCTTTGGCTCTTGGATCTGGATAATAGAAAAACTTTTCTTGTGGATATTTTTGGATCTCCTTTGCATCTGGTGTTCTTAGATCTGGTGTTCTTAGATGGTGATTGGAAATTCTTTTGCTTCCTAGCATTCGGGAAATTTTTGTGAGATCTATATATATTTTTTCAGGAATCTGTCTCGTCTACAGGAGGGTGACATCAACTTGGGCGTTTTTACAGGGGCTCCTCAACTCACTTGGATCGGCTTCGCTTGTATCAGGGGGTTTTCATTAGTGTCATTGCAATCTATGATTTCTTCTTGCTATTTTTTTGTAGCATCTTGCCTTTTCTCATGATACAGCAAATCTGATATAGTTGACGTTTGTTGTGCAAGAGAGAGGGCGCATTGACTTCTTGGAGCAAAACGTTGGACATAGAACTCGCTCAAAGCTTCTCAAATTGATCAAGATAGCAGGGATCATCATCATCAAGGAATCTACAAGGTTTTCTAGGTAAGATCCATAGGTTAGTACTCTTCTTCCAGATCTCAATCCATTGGCATCTATCTTCTTCAATTTTCACCTTTAAACCCTAAATAATAAAAACCAAAAATATTAAAAAATCAGAGCACTTGATCTCGGGGCAAACCATTTCTGCGTTTCATAGATCAGGTCTTTCCCTAAAGGAATCACCCTCAACGTTGAGCTATAAGTGGTTGGTTTGCCCTAGATCTGAAAAACTGACATCCTAGCCCTAGCGCTACCCCTTGGGCTGCCAGTTCCTCCTCTGGTCTGACTTTTTCGGGAAAACTGTTTTCTTGGGTTTGTAGACCAAGCAAATTCCCAGGTGGGTCTCCTCCAACGCTGGACAGATAGTGTCTCCATTGCCCTAGATCTTATAGGCACTGATCTCCAACCCTAGCGCTATCCCCTCTTTGGCCTCTTTTTCCTGTGTTTTGACGTTTTCCCTGGAGACTCGGGTACTTTGACATTGTCATATCTTCTTTCGAGTCTACCCATCGGTACTAGATAGCCCCAATCCTGTGCTTTCCGTGCCTACATCAGTCATGTTTCCCAAGGCAGCGGATATCTTCCCATGTTGCTAGTACCTCACCCCCAAATCTAGTATTTACCTCATAGGTCACCTGTGTCCCAACTTCGCTCGAATCTCATACTTCTTAAAGCCCTAATCCAAAGCCTTAGCTCACCTAGTGACATCATCCATAGATCTAGGGTTTCCATTACCTTACACCTTACGTACCTCAAATCCATTTGATCTGATCTGGTGTCTACATGTGATCTCTCCTGTCGAGAGTAGATCTGGGTCTCCCCCTTTATTGTCTTTGGCTAAGATAAGATAAAGCGAAGACTGCCTCGATTGCCATCACAATCATCCATTTGGGAGTCGAGGCAATCTTGGTTCCACCTACTTACTTGTTGGTCCCTCTGCCATCCATCCTGGATCCACCTCACATAGGCAACTACAAGGTTGGTGATAACACCCTGCTCACAATGATCCCTCTGGGAGCAAAAATATAAACTCTATATGCCTTTGAAATCTCGTTGTACCCAACAAGTAGCCCCTTCTCTCTAGAAGGGTCCAGCTTCTTATTGTCAACATGAACATGACAATAGCAGACACTGCCAAATATGCGAATGTGACTCACATCTAGCCAAGTGCCTGTGAGGACGTCCTCTGGTGTCTTCGTCCCCAAACTTGTGTGGGGACACACGTTCTAAATGTACATTGCAATCATGTATGCCTCGGCCCAGAGGAATAGTGGTAATCGCTAATCAAATAGCATGGCCTTGGCTGCTCCAACCATCGTCCTATTCTTCCGCTCTGCAACTCCATTATGTTGTGGGGTATGGGGCACAGTGTGCTCCTTCTTGATCCCCTCAGCCAAATAATACCCCATGAACTCATCGAAAGTGTACTCACCCCCGTTGTCTGTCCTCAATACCCAAATCTTCTTTCCTATTTGGTTCTCCACAAGAATTTTGAACTCTTGAAACCTCTCAAATCCCTCTGACCTGGCCTTCAAAAAATAGATCCGGGGCTTCCTGGAATAGTCATCAATAAAGGTTAAGCAATAACTGTAACCACTGAACGAATGGACACTCATAGGTCTGCATACACCAAAATGCACAAAGTCCAAGGGCTCCTTAGACTTGTGCTCCCTCTGTGAGAAAGGCTTCCTGGTGTTCTTCCCCAAAGCACAACCCTTGCAGTGGTTATGCTTCTTTTCCAGTACTTGAGGAACTCCAATGACATCTTGTCTCAAATGCCTCAGTGCTCCATGGTAAGTGTGACATCCTCCTAGGCCACAACTCACCCTGATCGTTGTTGTTGCTGACTAGAGCCTTTACAGGCTCAAAGTGTAGTCTGTACACTTTACCGCTCCTCCTGCCAATCACCAGATCCATGCTCCTATCTGACCCCTTGGGCCTGATATATACTCTATGGTCACGAAACTTCACTCGATATCCCTTGTCCTCCAGAGTGGAAACTGATATAAGGTTCTTAATCAGTCCTGGAACATACAACACATCAACAAATCTGAGGGGTTTGCCAAACCCCCTCTCAAATGAAACAGTGCCAACTCCTTGTGCCTGGTACCGCGCATCATCACCCAGCTCAACGTTGATACATGTTCCACCCTCCTGCAAGTCTATGAAGAATCTCTTCTGTCCAGTCATGTGACTAGACGATCCACTGTCGATGTACCATATATTGCTCCCTGTCGTGCTTGCCATGCAAGCTATCAACCAAAACTCCTCATTGAAGTTCCTGTTGAGCTCATCCACCTCTGCAGATCCAGCCATCCAAGTGTTACTCTTCTTCTTCCTGTCTGGGCACTGGGAGGCAAAGTGTCCCTGCTTGTGGTAGATGAAACACTTGACCTTTGATACGTCAAGGTTCGTCTTAACATCCCTCTTCCTCTTTGCCTTACCCTTGCTCTTCCCTGTAAGGCCTAGAGCCTCCTCATCCACAATCTGTGGGGCACTGCTGGATGAACCTGATCCTTGACCCATGCGGGTCTCCTCCTGCAAAAATTCATCCCGTAGTCTCTGCCAATCAAGGAGCTTCTCCCTAGCCACCACACCTTTTGACGAAGATGTCCCATGGCTTAGAAAAGCCATTGAGGGCTATCTGAACTATCTCCGCATCCACTATCTTAGAGCCAACAGCTCCAAGCTCATCACTGGTCTGTGTGAGCCTCGTGAGATAAGGCACCATTCCTTCTCCCTTGGCCATCTTGGTGTTGCGCATCCTCTCTTGCAGCACCATCTTCTGGTTCTCGTTGTTGCTTTGGTATAGACTCTCCAAAGTTGTCCACATCTCTGCTGCGATCTTCTTGCCAAAAAGGTGAGGGACTGTATGGTCCTTCACTCCATCCATGATAATCAACATAGATCTGGAATCAATCTTCTTCTAATCTATCAGATCTGTAGAATCTGTGGGTGTAACTTTTGTGGAGTCAATGTGCTCCTCTGCATCACTTACATCCAGGATCCTTGTGATCCTCTCTTTCCATGTAGAAAAGTTGTGAGCACCCTAGAGTCTATCCTCAACTCTCAACTGTACGACCATCCTAAAGTGTACATATCAAATCCTAGATCTAGAATCTAGGTTTGTGTCTTCAAATAGATCTACCCCCGATCTATTACTGTTGCTGCAAATCTCTCAGCTTTAGCTCACTAGAGCTCTGATACCGTGTAAATTTTCCTTTAATATTCAAACTAGGGCTAAACAATGCATGCAAATCTCTATTGTTAACCACACATTAATATCTTTTACAGTATGCAGCGGAATATAAAACTGAGAAATTAATCACAACATCACATCACAATATTGACACTATTATTTTGGGTATGGAAACCCCCGAAAAAACCCAAGATGGGAAAACCGATGCAGCAGTCAGATATAGATTTTATTATGAGAAAATATGGAGCGTTTACAACACTGCAAATTCACCCAAATCTGGCGAATGCAGTTACACGGCCGAATCACTGGGCAAAACCCCAGCTAAACTTCAGCACCCTCCAGTGTGAGTGTTCGGCCCAGCTATACGAAGCCCGGTGACCTTGCTGCTCGCTCCTTCGTCTTGCCAGCTAAATCCTCTGTCTGACTTTCTCTCCTTGTCTGTATCTTGTCTCTGTCGGAATACAGGTGTGTGTCCTCTCCAATAATTGATCTATCTTTTATAACTTTAGGTAAAGCAAAAACCCTAATTTCACTTTCACTTTAACTAGTGTTTCACTAAAGTTAATTTTAGATCACTTTAATTTATTTTCCAAAGTAAACTTAGGAAAAGTAAATTAAATACAACTGGTTTCCTAATTTAAGTCTTCAGCATGCAAGAACACATGCATGCAGGAAGACCTTCCTTGTTTCTGCTAGTTTAACACTACGATAATGTCAGAATAGGGATAATAGATGAACATAAGGACATTGGAAACCATGAGGCTTGAGGAATGGGCTGAAGGGGTTGGAAGAGGGAAAGAAAAGGTTGATAAAAAGGTGGGGAGAGCAAGGGGATAGATGATCATTGGGAGGGACAACGAGACTGTTAGGATTATTAATCCTCCCTTGTCCAAATTTGGTCATATGTCTAAATCGGGAGTCATGTCTAAATCAGGAGTCCATCCAGTCTATTTATAGTCATTAGCACCATTGGTTAAACTTGACCTAATTGGGGCACATGTTTCAGTTACCAAAGTGTGGGGAACACTAATTGAGGGTCATTGCCACTTATTGCACTTGATTGCATAAGTTTAGGAGTCTCCTAGATCAATCCCTACAATTTAGGAAGCAACTGGGAGTGCCGAAACCAACCAAGGTCAGTTAACTTCAGTTGATGACTAGTCAAGCCAAGTTAGGAGTAAGTTACATTTAGTTCTAGCTCTCTACATTTAGTTAAATAATGGTTTAATTAATTGCACACATGTGGGGCGTTTTTCTCACCTACCACAGTCAGTTAACCATTATTTAATACTAAATATAACAGTTGGTTGTGTTTTAGAACTCCGGTTATGATTTAGACAAGGACAGTTAACTACTGAGTCCTTAACTTCAGTTGATGACTAGTCAAACCAAGTTAGGAGTCAGTTACATTCAGTTAAATAATGGTTCAATTAATTGCACACATGTGGGGCGCTTTTCTCACCTACCACAGTCAGTTAACCATTATTTAATACTAAATGTAACAGTTGGTTGTGTTTTAGAACTCCAATTGTGATTTAGACAAGTCTTGGGTTACCTACAGTCAAGTAGAGTCATCAATTCGAACTTCCTCATGTGGATTCGAATTGCTTGTGGCTATTAAAGCCATCTTACATTATTGTAATGATTATCTGAATTACTTTTTGATTAATGAAAGCATTCACAGCTGCAAGCCTTTTGCACTGTTTCATTCTTCAATTGCTAAGTAAATTGTGAGATCTTCTTTGTGAGTTTTGTTTCTTGTCTACAGATCTATATGCTCAAATTTACAGAGACCCCGAAGGAGGTCAAGGCTTCAAATAGGCCAGTGGCAATCGGGTGGTCGACGAAGAAGTTGCGTGGCTAGGGCATGTTTAAGAGATTAGGTAAGGTCAAGCGCAGAGAAGATGGGGAGGGCTGGGATGCAATACAAGGTCGATAGTACAGAATATAGAGAGTGTGGGGAAGATAGGTGGAAGGTCAAGGAAGTCAAGAGAGGGGTTGAAAAGGAGGTCAAGGGAGAAAAGGAGAGGAGATGGATGAGTTAGGTGAGAGAGGAGAGGCCATCATGAACATAGTTCTGTGAAACACAAACAAAGGTCAACAAGAATTCATCTTGGAAAAAAATTGTCCTAAATTCTTTTGATTTTGTTCATTTCCAATCAAATATGAAAACTTTTGAAATTTTTCGACCTTCAAATTCCCAAGCACCTCCTTTGTATTTTGCTGATGGTACTTAGAGTAAACCCATCGGCACTAATTACAATGCCCAAAAACAATGATAATTCAAGAGCTTATTCACCTTTGTGGTCGTGTGGGCTTCTGCTAATCGAAGTAAAGTTTAACATTAACTTTTAGTGCAGGAAGTCTACCATGCATTCACTCTCAACAGCAAATGGACATAACTATCACTTTCGTAAAGAAAAATCCAAAAGAATTGAGTAAACGTACACCTCAACTGCGTGGTATTTAGATAAATAAAACCCTTGAAAAGGGCCTTTCTTATAAGTCTACTTATGTTCTAGTTAGGAGGTGTCAATACTAAAAATAAAAGACAGCTTATCACCTCAATTGTTGTGTTGTCTCCTTGAGAGAAATAGCATGGAGGTGAGACCCAAATTTGCAGGCCAACAAACACAATGACAACCATTACCAAAGGAACAAACAGAGACACATAAAAATATTGAACCAAAGGCATCTAGGGTATATACAAGAGTGCCAGGCAAGAAGGCCTAGTATCCAAATCCCACAACAGAGAACAATACACTCAAGGAAGTGAAGCAGACCATAAAAAAGATTCAAGAAAACCCCTAGAAAGAGCATCCAAGTAACTAAAGTAGATACACAGACTACTAGAAACGAAAAACTCAATATGTGACACTAATAACATCTATACCAAACGTAGAAGAAAAACATTGGTAGAGGTTAATGAACTCATACATGACCATAAGGAGAAGTTACATCCAATGTCCATTGTGGGCAAGTTACATCCAATGATCATTCAACCACATCCTGTGCACTATGGTGTTAATAACATTTCTATAACATGTATTAAAAGGGTTTTTACCATTTTAGGAATACCTTTTTGGATGTTACTTTTACTAAGCTTCCCAAGTGGCATTTCAGACATGTTAATCTCAAACTCCATCATGGCAGCCCTGAAAACATCAATATCATATATTGTATTAATATGTTGAGAAAGATAAGCATTATATGAATAGGAGTAACAATATGTTATAACTATAGACCATGCTGTTACCTATATGTTTCAAGATCAAAAAGCATCTTCATGAGGTCTATCACCCGAGGATCAAGCTTGCTCTTTGCAGCCAGCGAACCAATGTTTTTTTGTCGCGATTCATCAACTCCATAATCCTAACAATTTTTTAGAAAAAGGTATTTTAATTGAAGGACCTGCTGATATTTCAAAAGAACAAATACAGTTGGAAAAGAGGTTGTACATTCATACAATTTCCAGAGGGAAAAACTTCCCAGGCTGCTTCTCAAAATTGTCTTTGTTTTCCCAGCTTTCCCATTCATTTCCGGTCTTTTCAAGAAACAATCGTTTGAATTCACGAATTGCAGCCAATTTTGGCATCTTCTCCAATTTCTGACCTCCAATTTTACTGTTACCAACTCGACCCCATTTGCGGAAAACATGGCAGCCTGCCTTTTTGTCATCCTCAATAACTTGAAGAATATAATAGCTTCGAACCATGAATCCAAAACATGTCAGGTGAAACTCGAACAATGTAAAGATTACAACAATAGCACAGCACCCTCAAGAAAACAGATAATCAAAGATTAGCTGAACAAATACCACTATCCCATTAATGAACTCATATACAAACAGACCCAAACAGAATGCAACATATTGAACACTAATATGTATACAACTAAAAATCTGCAAAATGATAATAACTGAAGGATCAAAGCAGGCCTTTATGCTACATTTCAGATTTAAGATAATAGAATCTCTTATAGATTCTTTACACAGATTTATGAAAACCATAGAATCAACAAAGTGTCTGTCTCATATCCATGGAAAAATATCCAAGTACACATGCCGATGTCTTTAGTTGGACAAATATACAAGGCACAAAATGATAAAAACATATATTACATGTATTCAAATATTTATGCTGAAAAAAGGCAAACATCCTGGTTCTAAAACTGTCCTCCAAGAAATACGTTACAATAGTATGGACAATTGATTTGAGGACTAAAATTGTTTGCCTGCTTCAACAATATTATTCATATTTCAATTTAACGTTTAGCTGTTCAGTCAAGAAGCAAACAGACATGTAAGATGAATACAGTTGCGATAAATCACTATCATGATACCAGTGGATATTCATGGTATTGTTCCACTATCTATTCATATACCAAACAATAAAATACAATCATATCAATAGTATTTTTTTAAGATTTTTGTTTTACTACATGTAGCTCAGGCGAGACTAGTGTTTGGAAATTCGGCAGACTCGGACTCCAACTCAACTCGACCCTTGAACCTGTTCAGATCACCGGTTCAGGATTGAAAAGGTCAACTTTACCAAGTCCGCACCGACTTAGACAAGTCAGTGTCGGGCCGCACATGTCAGACACGACACTAAATTCATTTTTTTTTAAATCTGACCTAGAATCCTAAACCTAAGACTCTAAACCTACTTCATTGTTTACTAAACCTGCTTTGTAGGATTCCTATAGATCATACCACTATTTGGGGTAAAAAACAACTTGCTTCACAATGACATGAGCAAACTTGTATTGATAATATAAAATTCCGAAAGTAAAAGTTTTCATTTTTTTTCAATTCTTTATATTTCTTTTTCTACCCAAGTTTCATTACTTTATATTTCCCTTTCAAACCTTATACTTAAAATTTTATATTATCATTAATTTTTTAAAGAGGAGTTCAAACCTCATCGGACCTCATATGATGAAAATAGAATTTCACATCCCATCCAAAATTCAATAGAGTTAGCAGGTTTCAGAATTCCAGTTAATTGAACAACACCAAACTGAAGACAAGTCCAATAAACCATCAAAAGATGCCAAATGCAACCCTACTCTTCGACTACATGCCACCTGCAAAACATAGACCTGTTAAACAATAGACATGCCAGAGGATGGTCCTATAGCTCATGCCAATGATCCCATTTCCAACAGTGGTGACAGGTTTCATGATTGATCATGTTGATTAGTGATATGTAGTACGATAGTACCATGTAGTACGTTATGTTTCGGATTCTAGAAGTCATTTAAAGCTTTGCATTGCACTTGGTGCCATTTTGATATATTCACCTTTACATGGTATATACATGAGCAGACTTTGCATATTTTGTCTCTAATTGTTTGGAATCTTTAAAATATTTTTTCGATTAAAATTTTAATATTTTATGTAATCTTTCAGTAAACTGAGTCATTAAGTTCAAACCAGTCCGAGTCAATGTTGAGTCCAAGTGCGAGTCCGAGTTTTAAAATATTGGGCAAGATTGCAATAATCCATTGACAAGTTAACACCTTATATGCACATGCTACCATAAACTCATGGCAAATAATTGCCATGATAGTATTTCCTCAAATGTTACTCTGAACATATGGAGAAAGCAAGGAGCCTAGATCTGATCAAATATCTGCATGAGGGGATGCCTAGATTCCCTCTGAAGTCTTATTTAGAATACTGACTAGTAAGAATTAGAAAAGAGGCGGTTCATGTTTATCAAGATGAGAATAGCTGGTATGGAATCAATACAAGAAGCATGGAAGAGGGAGGATAGGATAATTTTAGTATTGTCAACTAAAGTAGGTCAACAGCACTTAAAATACAACCAGTAGCAACATACTGTAGGAGTGCCCAGGCTTGAAAGCTAAAAGAACAAAGACATCAGAAAGTAGGAAATTACAAGTAAATAGCAAAAAGGGAACTTCGTGTTATTAGGTTTAGATGTGTAAGTACTAAGTAGTGTAAGAAGCAACTACTGCCACTTCAATCACTCTGAAGATGCCATTGGGGGGTGAAAGGAACTGAGAGGACCTAGCTGGGTGATCCTAGCAGGAAAGTGGAATCAGTAAGTAGAAAATCTTTTAACATTTGAGGCCACAAAGAAAATCTAGTAATGGAACTTTGGGCACCAAACATGAGCTAGCCAGCCAATCTACACTGAAATCCAGTACACCTTTCACTACAACAAAATTGTAGAAGACTTTTCTCCTAAATTAGACTCATTGTGTCTCAAATTTCAAACAAATTAGACTCATAGTGCACTTGATATTACCTCTTGAAGCTAAACAAAGAAAATTCAATATCTGGATAAACCGTAAATATGATGAATAAGCTGAGCCCATGATTGGATTCTACATGAAAAAGTAGGGGTAAGTCCTTGTTTTGTGTTTTTTCAGGTTCACTCGTTTCAGCCTTGAAACCTCAGCACGAAATCATAATATTTTTAAAAAATATGTTTTCACAAAGTACTCCTTCTGAAAAATCTTTAACTTGGGAAAACGTTTGTTTCCAAAAACATGACAAGGAAAGCAACGTCACACTCTTTGGAAATCTATACAGGGGATTTAGCAGTGTGACATCTCAGTCACAAATGCCAGTGACAATTTGTATAGGTGTCATACAACATGATGTGGTAGGTGGCATGGCAATCACAAGAAAAGTTGTAGCTCGTGTTACTATTTAGTCTTTAAACATTTCTTTCTACTAAACATATTAGTGCTAATTGGCTTCTCACTAAATTTTTACAGAATTTTCCATCATAGAATCAGAGATGGCAAACACTGGTTTCTATCATCAGTTCTTTAATTTTCTCAAAATATCCTCTAACATAGCAAATGTAACTGAGTTGAATGAACATAACTACAAAATCTAGAAGAGAACAATTGTTAATGTACTCGGGAAAGCGTTTGTGGCTATTAGTCAATGGCAACATCCAAAAATCTACATATGATAAAGAATTAGTAATTTTGGAAGAGAGATGGGAGCAAGCTAGAGGCCTAATTGAGCATATAAAATTGGACAACCTACAGGTTGCAGACATCTTCACCAACCCCTTGAAAAAAGCAAACTTCAGGCCAAATTTGATAACCTACAAGTTGCAGACATCTTCAACAAGTCCTTAAAGGAAGCTAACTTCATCAATCCTATCAACTTACTAAGGATTGTGAAATCAAGCTGACATTCTAGATCATCCAAACACTCTCATTCTGGGTCCTTCTTCCAACATTTTAGGTCGTGGGGCCCCAGGTTGTAGACCTATTGGCGATAAGGTGCATTGTTAAGGCACTCCTTGTGAGTTTGCAGGTTCAAACCTCAAACAAGCCTTGTGTGCCATGCGTGGAGCAGCTTTGATACACCTAGGGGTATAGTTTAGACCACAATCAACCCCGTGTTGTAAAAGTACGAGCCTGACCCAGTCGTTGATTTACCTAGTTAAGAAAAGAAAAGAAATTAAAAAAAAAAAATTAGGTCGTGAGGGCAATGCTCAATCCTCAACCAAATAATTCTAAATGTGTAGGAATTACTTCTAACATCATATGCATAAAATTCATACCCAAGCAATTCTTGTCTTGAAAGGAAACCTAGGCTCGACATTACAATGTGAGATTTGAGATTAATCCAATAGAACAATATGTGGACAACTTTACTCTCAAACAATACCAATGTTACCTCTGAGGACATTGAGAAGAAGAGGGGTTGACAAGTTTTAAATATGTCGTTGTCACATGGAAAGTATCTTGGAAACGTAAACTAGAGGCAAAAATACCACTTATACCAAAAAAATTATAATCAAGGGACAAGACTAAACAACTGAATAGAAATAATAAGCAACATACACTTCTTAATGGTTGTGAGGCCAAATCTTGACATCAAAGTGGTTTTATTTTTTGTGAAGTAGCTCACTGCACCTTAATTATGGATTTCTAGTAGTTTTCTTTTAAGAGATTGGAAGTAATCAAATCACAATGAAGAGGTATTTTGAATCCAACAAAAGATGGGCCTTAGAATACCTTACTATAACAAAATATTACCCTAATGACTTTAACAAAATATTACCCTAATGACTTTACTTGCTTCTCCCACTTCCCTATTACAAGGACTTAAGAAGCAACACACACACCACTAGCTCCTACGTCACACTACTCAAAACGAGCTATAGTGGAATCAAAAGAATATATAACCTAATAAGAAAAACTATTGCCACTTAGGCTCAATGTAACCTCGACAAAACTTCCTCCCACTTTAGGCCAATGCTTTTCCAACACAAGGGAGAAACCCTAGGAAAGAGAGTTTAAATCTTCAAGCTAAATCAGTGAAAGAATAGGATCGATGTCAACCCAATTGGGTGATGGAGTCAAGATCAAACTCAAGATAGTTCGAACATTATAGATAGATTTTTAATTAGGTTGTTCTTCAAAAGCTCATTACAAAGGTAATTTCAACAACCAAATTCACCCATCAAAATATAAAAGGAGATAATGAACCTATCATAGAAAATTCCAATAAATTTACTTGCTCTAACTAGACATTCAGCTAAACCTTTGAGCTTATTTACACCTCTCACACAACTTTGACCCACCAACCTCTTCATATTTATATGCTTCATCCTTGAATAAGCACTTAGGGCCCTCCTCCATGAACATTTTATATGGTTAGACAAAATTACCAAAGAGCCATGTGGTTGCATGTAAGGTAGGGCATACCCCCCAAAGCCTTTCAACAACCATAGCACACTCACTCCTCTAACATCATAGCGCTCCATCATTAATGACCTTTTTCTCTTTCAATAGGCCTCTCATAGTTTCTATTTTGCATTGGGTAAGGGTCAACCTCTCAAACATTAAATACAATAGCCAAATCCATCTCTCATGGTGTATTTGGAATTTTGACCTTCCTTTGCTCAAAAGTTCCTCCATAAAGATCATTTATTATTTCTTTCATGTATCCATAATGTTAATGAAGCGAGTTTTGACTATATCAATGTGTTTAAAAGCCCCATATCATAGAGGGTATTCTCCAAATTTGCACATGATCAACGCTCGAGCTATAACAAGAAAATAGAAACAAGACAAAAAATTATTGATAGCAGCTCGATATGGGGGATTCATTATAGTACTAATTATCAATGTCTATCCCTCACCTTGCCATCATTATGTCTCAATATTGACAAATCCACCTATCATGGGGCATAAGGATAAAAATAAAAAATCAAACAAATTCTATGAGTATAATTGAGCATTGTGTTTTGCCCCACTAAGTCAACATGGATAGCATTAATCCATGTTCACAATGGAAGATCGTTTATAGAAATATGAAACGCTTTGTCGCCCACATTGAATCATGGGTAGTAAAGTCAACCTTTGTAATAACTTTCCTTAAAAATCGTGACCCTTCTATCATACAAATAATTGATCAAAGATTTAAGAGGGTGTATGCGTGTGTGTGTGTTGCAAAAAACACAAGCAAAAAGATATTTGTCGGAAGTGCATTGTGAGGGCATAGTAAGCATACTAACCATCATAGCCTAACATAGTTCTATCATATAAAAGTTAGGAATAACTAGGATCACATTCCAATCTTTTTTAAATCAAGAAAATATCACATAGTCTATCAATTGTGGTTCAACACATTTTCTGGCAAAACCTCTTGTTAAAAACCATCATATAAGATTAATCTTAAGATCATTACCAAATACTTGCCAAGCATATGAATATTTTTGAAACTTCAACCTCCCACAAGTTTTCATTGGGCCAAGAGTTGCTACTCCCTTAAAATAATGCCCTCCTTCTCCCTCCTGCCCAACCTTATTTCTAATCAAATTTAGGATGCCTTTTGGAAAGTGGGCAAAAGAGTGTGAGTATACTAGAATAGGCTTCAAGACAAGTTCTATCAGTGTAAGCCTTCCCCTAGTGACATCCCTCCATTGCACCAAGAAGTCACCCTTCAATCAACGTTCTTAAAAAACACACAAAGCTAGTCCTTAAAACCATAATTAATCATTGGCCTTCATTTCAAAGCCCAAATAATCCATGCTTAGACCAAATTGGGTGATGTTTGAAAGGTAATTAAAGTTTATATGTTGTTCTTGTATTGGAATATGCTTATCACAATAGAGTGTAATCAAAATTTTACCTCCATTTCTACAACTTTCCTATGTTAAAAATAGTTGCGAGACCCCTTCTCAAGGAGGATAGTACCCTAGTCAGTTAACTAGGGTAGAGTAAGACCCTAGAAGGTACCCTACAGCCCCAATATTCTCTTGGGGTTCTTGGGCTAGGACCAAGCAGGTTGATGCCATGGCAAAGTCCCTAACACATGGCTAGGCCACTATATGCCTCTAGGGTTCCTGGTCTGGGACCAGGCAATTTCTTGGTCCGGGACAAAGCAAATCCTGCAGGTTGAGGTAGAGACATTCGTGGTCTTGGACCATACAGAGTCTTGGTCTACGACCATGCAGTTCCTGTAGGTCCATTCTTGGTCAGTTAACCAAGTGGATCTTGGTCAAGTTGACGAAGATGATGATATGTGATGTCCTCTCTCCTATTCGGTTATTGCTAGATTGTTTCTCAAGGGACCAGCCACCCCTTGATGATGTCACTAGCACCTAACCCTTAGGAGCAGTACTAAGGACCAAAGGATCACATCATCCAGTTTGGATCTTCTTCCCTATACAGTGATGATAAAAATATATATGGAACACATGTGACAATATACCTCGAGAGAGAAAATATTGAAGTCCTTGGTCTTGTTGGTCCTATGGGTAAAAGGGGTTGTTTGTCCACCTTTATGGTACACCTTGGTCTTGTGGGTATGAGGGTTGTCTTGTGGTCCTTTATCTTTTACTTGGTCCTAGCACCCTTATTGTGTGTACCTTTGGTACGATGAATTTTATTTTATTGCTATTTATGTGACCATTTGACCTTTGGTACCTTATACTAAGTTAACCTAATTATATTTTATTGGTAACCACCCTAAAAGCTAAGGTTGAAGAAGGACCCATCTAGATACCCTTTCAAGTTATAAAGTCAGTCTTATCCTTTATTGTATCCCATCCAAGAAGATACTTCTCAGCCCTTATCTTTTTCTTTTGTTTGACGTTAAGGAGTATGCTTCTAGGGTTTCGCTGCTCCACTCTTGGCTTACCAAATCTGAAGTTAAGAGTTGTTATGTGCTCCTTTCTCTGCTGAGCCATGAGTTGTGTTAGGTCGTGACCTTACGAGGTTGGGTCGTGAATTTGTTTGTGCCCTAGGGCTGGGTCATTAACCTGTTTGTGACCTTCAGCTAGGTCGTGGCTTTCTTTTGTGGAATGTGGTTGTTGTAACTTCTCTCTAAGTTGGGATGTGACTGATCCCTGTGGGTTGTCTCTGTTGGTGTCTCCTTTTCTGCTAAACGATGACTCTGCTTTCCCTCTCTAGCAGGTCGTGATCTCCTTCCTACTGGGTCGTGACTTGTTGGAAGCCACTAGAGCTAAATCGTGACTCTTATGGTGTCCTTTCATTGAGTCATGATTGTCCATTGTAGAATGTGGTCGTTGTAACCCCTCCTTGCTAAGTTGTGACTGTGTGTCCCTCTTTGTTTGGTCGTGACTGTAGGCTAGACTGTGTGTCCCTCTTTGCTGGGTCGGGGCTGTATGGGAATGTGTGTCCTTCCAAGACTTTGTTCTAACTATGCTAAACCTTAGTTGTGACTATGTAAGACCTATCCTAGTGGATTGTGTTGTCCTAGTGGGCAGTGATTGTGTTGATCACTCCTAGATGGGATATGGACTGTGTTGATCTCCCCCAGCCTTAATGTGAACTGTGGTAACCTCTTCTAACTATGCCGTGGCTGATTTGACCTCACCTCTCTGACCTTGACTTGTTTGCAACCCATCTTGAACTGAGTTATGGTTGTGTTAAGCCCTAAATGACAAAGGTCTTCACACTCGATGACTGAGATATCTTGATTTCTACTGTATGTATCTAACCTTATCCTACAGCAGTCTAACTCTCTCTCTCTCTCAAGGTATGTCATTCGTTCCTTTTGGTAGCTTGTCCTTGCAATGATAGGAGTTGATTCCAAAAGTGTCCAAGTATAAGGCAAATTGAAACCAGAACTCAACTAACCTTTTATTACTTGTTGTTCATTAGTCTGTACTATTGCTATTGTTGTGTACATTGTGTTATCCACTAAAATTGTACTTGGTGGATTTTCAGTGAGCCACCAAAGTAATGAACAAGTAACTTGTTCATTATCAAGGCTCAAAAGTTCCATGCTCTCATTAGGACCGGTTGTGGTCTATTTTTACACATGTTCACAACCCCTCGAGGGAATTGTAATAAATGACATAGCATGATGGTTTCTTATGTAAAAGGCTTGGCCTTCTTGGGACTTGGTCATTAAAGTCATCATCCTCAATGTCACAAGGTTCGGGTTCGGCAACCTTCAGGTTCGATTCGGGTTCGAATTTTCGAATGAAGTTCGGATGGGGTTTGACATAAGGTTCGTCTATATACATTTTTCAAAAAAATAAAAATTTATATATNTAAACTTTAGTATAAAACATTAAAGAATAAACTATAATATATAACATTAAAAAATAAACATTATTTAAAAATTATAAGATGGCATTTAAAAAAAACTTCAATTAAAAATTATAATATATAACATTCAAAAATAAACTATATTAAAAAATTATAAGATAAACATTCAAAAATAAACTACATTTAAAAATTATAATGTAAAACATTCAATAATCAATTGTCGAGCAAATGTGAACTCGTTGAACATAACCTTCAACTTGATGCCGTGGAAAATGAAACCTGCAGCTGTGGTTTATGGAAACTATCGCCTAGATCTGGATAGTCGTGGGCCGTAGCAATCTGGCAGAGTCGTGAGAGAGACAACAACCTTTTCCTCACGCAGTCGAAGCAACCTTTGCCTCACGTAGCCGCCTCTATCTCTTGTTGAGTAACGACTACACTAGCTCGAGTCGCAGAATCACAGGTTTGAAAATCCAGCTTACACAACACGTAGGGAGTGCCAGAAAATTTGGTTTGTTGAAACCCTAGCCGCAAAGCTAAAACCAACCGCCCAAACCTAGACGAACCTAAACGAATTTCTGAAATTTGTTTAGGTTCGACGAACTTCGAACCTGAAGATTCAGGTTCGACGAACCCTGTGACATTGATCATCCTTGAGAGTTTTTTCCCTCGTTAGTTATATGACTCTTTTTTAAGCGACATATAATTTTCAAGCTTACGACTCAAAATCCTCCAAAGTTGGGATGGTGAAGTTGGTGATTATGCCTTGGGAGGGTTATTAAAGCCTAGTGTCTATGTACTATACCATGCTAGTCATATTCCCAAAGTTTCGTGGACATGCTCCAAGTCTTTCCTAGGATTTTTTAATTTCGAGTTTTTTAATAAAATCATCGATAAGGTGTATTTTAATTGTAAAATTTCAAAAGGTCATAACTATGAGCCTTGGAAGCTAATTTTTTCATAGGGATGCTCGTTTTTGGATGCAGAGCGCCCACATAACCCCTATATCAACTTTTGAGAGTCAAATTAGTAATTTTCAATTATTAATTTTGATTTTCTGTCCAAAATGACTCTAGAGGGTCAAATGAATGGAAAAATGGAGAAAAGTCAATTCCTAAATCAAAGCCAAATTGTCTGGGACATGTATCTGAGGTGTCAAGGAAGTGGAGGATCTTGTCTAGGGCATTTATGAGCATAGGGGAGCATCCTTTCTCAACAGAGGGGAATCCACCTGTCACTCTCACAGAGGGCGCATTCTTTCCATTGAGGGCGCAATTTTACACTTGGAAGAAATGGTTAGAGAGGTGGAGACTTCCCAAAGCAAGTCGGACATCTAATGAGAGGTGGCAGCCACCCCTTCCACGAATTCAAACTTCCTTCCTTGGATTCCTCAACCCCTAGATCTACCTCCTCTCTTAGGAATTGCGCCCCCGTGGGGTTTTAAGCTCAAATTTTGCTATAAAAGCAGGGTCTTGCTCCTCTTTTGAAGAGGATTGATCCTTTGTCCATTGTAATCTGGTAATTATTCTTCTTTATCAATTAAATAGAAGGCTTTGGAGGTTAATGTTTAGCATCGTCTTGTGAGCTTGCAATTTGGTGAATGTTGAGGTGAAATCTACTTAATTTATGTTTTCTTTCTGTCACGTATTGTTGCATAGATCTAGTTTCCTTTGAATGTGTATTTGCAGTTGTTAACTTACTCATTTGTATTCCATCATTTGAAGATTATAAGAGTAATATATCGTAGTCAATTATACTTATATTCTCTTTGTTTTCTTTTGATGAAATCGACTAAATTACCATTGCTTGTGTGAAGAATTGTGTATCTTTTGCAGAATCATTTTAGGTAGAAGGGAGCTTGGAGCTCAGTTGCATCTATTTCCTTTTTATGACATCGAATTTGTTGTATTTAACATGTTTGCTTTGCAGATCCTTTTCCTCCTTCATACCATTGAAGCTCAGGCTTGAGGACTTCTTTCTCCCATCTTAAAACTTCAAACTTTTTCTTGGTTATCGATTCTTCATGCTTAAGAAAAGTTCATTGCATCAGTCTAGAATTTAAAATTTTACTTTTAGTATTTACTTGTGCAAATGTATCAAATCTAGAACTCTTTAAAAGTTTCATCTTGAACTAGATCCAAAGTAGTTTCACAAAATGCTTTTTTCAAGTAAAATTTCACAATTTTTAAGCATTTTGAGTAGTGAAAAATTATGTACTTTGCTTTGATTGATTCATTAGATTATAACATTTTTGCTCGCTGGTTTTTAGCAGGTTTTAAGAAAAGGAGAAGGACATCTTGCTTAAAAACCAAGTTTTGGGTAACTTGAGACACCAAAAAATCCTTCTTTCATACCCTGTCTTCATCCCTCTTCTCTTCCAGTAAGCTTGTAAGCCTTTCGATCCATTTTCAAGGATCAAAGTGCATTTTATTTCAGCATTTTATCACTTTGTAAAATTTAATAATAAAGCAAGCAAGTGGGCTACACAGCGCCCACACTCCATCCCCCCTGGGGGGACTCACAGTGTTCTTTGTGGTTTGCTTTTTTCTAACACACATGCACACAATCCGTCGTCTAGAAAGGTTGTATAGTGTAATCAATTTTCAATTATATTTTTTTATTTCCTCTTAACATAAAATATTAATTTCAAACCCGACTTGTTGCCACAAAGTTTGCTCTCACCACTAAGCAAAGGGTTTGTTGATTATTGGTGGATGATTAAAAAGGGACACATAGTTTGTGGTTCCATTTTGTCATTATTTTATTTGCATTTACAACATTTATTGCTTTCTTTAATTGGAATATACACTTCGTCACAAACCTCATGTATGCTCTTTCCCTCTACGTGCTTTGCCTGGTTGTTGGGAAATCAAAAGCGATTTGCAACATTTTTTAATTTCCACACATTAACTTAACAATCCGTTAATAAAATTAACTCCCAAAAACATTAGGAAAATCCGACGTAGCAATAGTTGACATCATGGGCAAATTCTTCAAAAGAAGCAAGAACCACTGGATAGTGAACTTGATATACCGTTGGACATTTCTCAAAGACTCCGATCCAGCCCACATTTCTGAGTGAAGAACCACCTTTGTCATAATCCAGACATATTCTCAATACATCACAGTATATCGAGAATCCCCTTCCCATAGCTCAATTCATCTTTTAATAATTAAAACTGACCAAGAATACATTGCAAAACATTTCATCTTTTAGCAATATTATATCTTTTACTCTCACTCCATTGGCATTGCCCTATATTTGCAACATTCTACTTTTGCTTATTATCAGCTTTTAATTGTTGCTAAAATCCTTGTGTTGATGTTATTATATATATGCTGGTGAAATATTTATCATTTTTGCAACAATCTTGTCTCACTATTTTACTTCGAAAAACTCCTAAAAAACTTACCTCCATCATTAACAACTAAAACACACGAGCCTTGGTTCACTCTTTCTTACGTACCACCCTCGTTGGCTTCGTTAGGAGTTTCGCCTAAACGGAAGAGTCAAGATCAAGTGACAGTTCTTGACTTAAGACTTGCCCCCAAGGACACACCTCGCAGCTTGAGGATTTATGTTGCGCTTAAACCCCAAGTGTGTGAAAGGCGGCAACACACTGCCATTGATGAATTGTATCACAAGGACCAACTTCAACACAATGATTAGTGGAGTGTTAAAGTTGAAAGAGATGAAAATTATATTTTGAAGTATTACAGCAGTAGTGTTCTGGATCTACTTTTGTTTTAGTTTTGTTTTATTCATTAAAGTATAAATTTATTATTTTCTACAAACTAAAAAGCATGTTCATGTAGGTCCCTTGCTGCCTTTTTCCCTTCAAATCCCCTCGAACCTTAGATGACACCAAAACTTCTTAAGCCTCCAGAGTCCAACAACCAATAAAAAAAGAAAGGGAGATATTAAAAAGCCAAGTCTCAACCCTCCTTGGCTTTAGAAAAAAGGAACCAAATCCATTCAACACTACAAATGATATTGATGATAAGCATCCCTCCAACCAGTTGACAAAGCAAATATTGGACACCAAATGGATAAAAAAAAATCTACTAGCTTATTCTTTCTTATGCATTTAAAGAACCAAATTTCGAAATAAATTTGGCAGCTTTTTTGTTTTAACAAAGAATCTGTTGACCATCTAAGTACCAAATTGCTCCAATTAGATTTTTTTTTATCATACAGGCTTCATTCTTAATGAAGACAATTTGGATATAATCTTATAGACACAATTACATAGTGATATGGTTCTTTAATCTCCAAGTCATTCCATTATGTTTTTCGAGGATATTAGCTATGAAGGTCGAGCTGGCTTTCCATTGCCATTGGGCTCCTTCACAACTCTACAAAGCTCTGGTTCTAGTAACTCACACAACACCAAGGCTTGTCTTTCTAGGACTAAAGCACATGGCTCCAATTCATACTTACCTGCAAGTTCCATCAATATGAAATTTTGATACTCATCCATGAATTTCTCAAATATGAAAGAGATCGCTATGACCAGACCAATATTTTCCCTCGAGGATTTGATTGCAAAGAACTTAGCTATTGGACACAAACATTCACAATCTCCTTAATGTCAGATGTAAGCTCTCCTTGTGTTTCTTACAAACCAAGAGTATTGTTGCTCTTTCCCATCCATGCAAATATATGGAAAATTTTGGTATTGTCATTCCTCTAATGCAACCATATTGACCAACTTGTACGTCAACACTTCCCCTCCTCCCACTTCAATAGCCTATTCTCTTTTTCAACCAATAATCTCATCTCTTAGCAATAAAAACACCATAACATTTCCTTTGAATATAAGGTATATTATGTTCTCAATTTCTGTTAAATTCTAATGCAAATCCTTGATCTTTTCTTCAACCCGAGACATTGTGAATCTCTTTAGTCTTATTAGATTAAATTGGCACTACTTCATAACTAAATCTTCATTGTCTAAATCATACATAAGCCAATGAGCATTGAACTTTGACAGCATCAAAGCTTTATTTCTCAACCCTATCCATCTAAATGAAGAAAGGGAAATCATCAAAGATACCCCTAAATCAATAGATGAGCAATTTCTACCAACCTCATCTAGCAATGCATGAGTTACAAGAAATCCAATCACTAAATGCAAAATTAATAAGTGATCTAGACAATTCTAAAGACAAGTTCCACCCAATACGCTCAAGGCAGCAAACTCCTACCTCGACAACAATTGAATAAAAGACCTCCTTCCCACCTCATCTCTCAAAATAGTTTTCTTGCAACGTGATAAAGTCAAGCTTATGAATTTTTATCAACCTATCTAAGCAACATTCTTTTTTGAGACAATCCTACTCCACGTCTTCTTAACCCAAGTTGAGAAAAGATCTTCTCCCTTGCAAAGGATTGGAGGAGGTATAATTTTCAATAAAAATTACACCTCATTCCAATATTAGCATACCCCCAAATAGCCTCTTTTAAAATTGTTGCCACAACCGGACCCCCTTTTTTTATACTCAATAAAATCCTCATTTAATGAGTGGCAATGATTCAAACTACAAACTTCTAATAACAAGATTAATCCTTCAACCTTTGAGGGTTTCCCCATTATCGTTCCCATGAAAACACTTCAAAAGGACCTTTTCCTTGAGATACCACAACAAAATCAACTTCTAGACTATAAACTTCTAAAATAGAGCATCCTTTTCCAATTTGATGGAAATTTCTTCTTTGGAAAACAACCTTCCTACAACTAGCCTTTTCTTTTACCTTCTTCAAACTATCTCCAACAAGATCCATCTTATGTCCTACATACCACATATGGCAATCCTCGTTATGCCCAAACATCATCCAAAGCTCATGTTCTAGCTTACAAACAGAGTGAGCATTCTCGCCTAAACCATCTTCAAAAGCTCGTACCAACTCCCTTAGCATTTGAGAAGCTATGTCATGCGAAGCACCCTTTCCCAAGTTGAGCTTTCTACCAAGGAGTGATTCATTCCAACTCTCTTTGCAAATCAGCATCGTCCCTCAATGGTTGTTGTCGTCACCTCCTCATGCTTGGATGGTCGCAATTGCTTCAAATAACCACCATCCTTTCACATAGTGCATCCGAAGAGAATAGTTACATAATCAAGTTGGTGTTTGTAGTCCCATGGTCCCACCTCCATTTTTATAACTTCAATGAATCAATCCTTCAACTTTATTTCCACACAAATTTTGGCCATCGAGGAGAATCCCTATTGATGTTTTTTTAACATCCAAAAACTACCCCAGTTTGTATCCAATAGCTTGAGAGGTTGATCATGTACACAACAACACCCTTCACTGAACAACATAGTCTCTATATCACCATCCCTTTATTATCCTTAGAAATATACCAATTACCATATACAAGCAGAACACCCTCTTTACAAACAACTCATCAGATGGAACTCTTCCATTATCTATAGTGTCTTGAGTAGCTTTATATATCACCATCCCTTTATTATATTTAGAGCAATACAAGTAGAACAACCTTTTTACAAACCACACATCAAATGAAACTCTTCTATTATCTAAAGTAGCTTTTTACTTTGAAAACCCAAACTCATCACTATCTCCCTCATAAATCACTAGCACATCTTTTTTCCTCTTGGCTAGTGTTCCGCACCATCTACAACAATAATTCAAGTTATCATGAAGAAAAACAATTGCTCCATTGTCAAAATGTTACCCCTCTTTCCGCAAGGTGTAAATGATGATCTATTGTCTTTAGATGAGATTTGTGGTTGCATTATGAATCAATGGTCCGAGATTTATCCAGCAACTACAGATGGTCCAGGGTCCTTGATATGCATGGACAAAGACAACATCACCCCCTAGTGTTGTGGTATCTTTGACCCTCATCTTTACTTACCATGTTTCTAGCATGATGGTATATTACCTTTGGGAGAAGGAATCAATACAAACAAAGAGAGAAGACTCCAAATATTAGAGATGACTCATTAGTTAAGTGAGGGCACCACCTCACTCCCATGTATGAGGGAAAACACATGAATGGGGGAGTTACACCTTTTTAAGGGGGAAGGCGTTGGGGGGCTTATCTTAGCCCACAAACATGGTCATAACTTTAGATTTAGGGGGGTGCGCTACACCTTTTTGAGCCCACTAGAGCTTCAACATGAGAAGTGGCATATTCTAGGAATATTCCCTTTTTAATAATTGACCTCCTTAACCCCTTATTACATAGTTTCTCGCATTTTTACCCCCCAAAGGGACCTAAAAGGTCGTAACCTTTACGGGGAACATCATAACTCACCCAAATTTCAACATCAACTCTAAGGACTTAGACACCAACCTAAGGCATTTGTATTATACCATACTTTGGCTTGGGAGCTGTGACTGAAAAAACCTAGATAAACTCTGATCACTAGGATCTAAGTTCATCTAGGTGAAAAAAACACTCCATAGTAAACATAAATTATAATACAAACAACTCACTCGGGATAGCCCTTTTACACATACAATGGATGTCAAAATTTTACAAACAACTTCCTTTGAGCATGACAAATTAAGAGCAAAATTCAATTGGGCAATAGATTGCCTGATCTAGGTGTGGAATTAAAAAGATTCTTGGCTTGCTGATGTCCTCTATATGTTCATCATCCTATGCAAACTGGGTGGTAACAAGGCAAATGCTTTGGACCATGTCAAGTAGATAAGAGGTGGTAAGTGACAGCTTGCTAAGGTAGACAATGTCAAGTAGCTAGTCTTCAATGCCAAGTAGTGGAGGAATTAACAACTGGACACATGCAATGTATCTTCCTCATGTAAATTCGCCCCTCATAATGATACCCCCAATTTAGTCAGTTTGCCCTCATTTAGTGGGCCCAAGAGATGCCAAGTAATCATTGAAATTCAAAGAGGCTTCCACATAGTAATTGAAGATGAGTCACCATGCTTAATCATTAAAAGAATATCCCTTTTATCGCTTAGTTAATTAGTCAAACCATGCTTGCACATTTTTTTAATTAGAACCTTTGGAAAAACTCTAATTAAATGCCATTATTCCAAAATTGATGAATTCTTGTGAACCAATAAAAGAAATTCCTGTGATGAATCCTTGTAGCTTCTGAAGATCATATATACCAAAATACATGCTCTAGTTACCATGGAAATGCATCAAATGCTTTGTTGGAAATAATTAAATCTAGGCTTATGCTTTTTTGATCAAAACTTAGAGAAAAGCCTTAAATAAAGCCTATTAGTCCATAAATTACATAAACCAATGCGAAAACTAATCCGAAAGACATGTATCAGACATGTTTTCTGGTCTTGTTGAACAGTAATACTAGCTTGTTGACCAAGTCAAATCGTTGAAAAGGTTAAACTTGGTCAAACTGTCTAACCAAATACTAGAACCACTGTAGACATCTGAAGAACATATGATGATGTCTTTGAAGCTCTCAAACTCTGAAATGATGTTATGTTACAAGTCAAAGTGTAATGTTTACATGCAAACTGATCATAACTGTAAGTCATCATATAGCATATCTCATGTAAACATGATTATATGCCCCATAAGTCTTTCATAGTAAAACCACTGTAGACATTTGAAGAACATATGATGATGTCTTTGAAGCTCTAAAACTTTGAAATGATGTTGTATTACAAGTCAAAGTGTAATATATACATGCAAACTTATTATAAGTGTAAGTCAACATATAGCATAGCTCATTTAAAAATGAAAATATACCCCATAAGTCTCTTCACAAGATTCATGAGATAAATGATTTCGAAACATATTATAACCATAATAACATCCAAGTACTTGAAACGATTAGTTCTCCTTTAGGGCGAAGGTGAATGACTCAACCAAGGTTAGACAAGTGAAATGGTTTTCAATCAACTTACTGACTCAAGATGTGGGGATCAAGGCGCCTTTGTAATATTCACCAAAGTAAAAATAATAGGGATGTGTCTCAACAAGGGATTGTGTTATGAGATATGTCCCCCTTTAACCTTAGCAATACGACTCCCCTTTTATTCTTTTCTTTTTATTTTATTTGCTCCCTTAACTTCTTGAACTTTTCTTCTTGTACTTGGAATTAGGAGACCTTAACCTTGATTTCAGTAACTGAAGGCATATGCAAGTAAGCCTTGCAAGCTTTTCTTTTTATTTTCCTTTGATAGTAGGAATTTGCAATATTTTTGGTCCCCCTTGATTTCTTTAGGATATGACTAATTTTTGTTCTTCACTAGCATCCGGTATCAATGTTTTGGGCAAGGAGCTTGTCTTCAACTGCCCTTATTTAGGCAATATAGGGGAACAACATTCTTGTTTCAAAACTAAGAGGAACATTACTCAATGATATCTCTTCTTGGTTAATATGAGATAGCCTTAGGGAGCATACCTAGGAACCTCACGAATCATTGCAGGATTCACCAAAACACAAGTGAGCCCGAGACACAAGGAAAACATGGAGGCACTTGTGGTGAAGGGAATGCAAAGGGGGAGATCAAGAGTTCAACAAGGGAATTTAGTAACCATCAGGATGCAAAATCAGAGCGAAATGATGATGGATAATTGAAATGGCCTATTATGAAGTCGAAGGAGGGGGAACAATTGTTGCAAAACCAAACATCATCTTGGTCCATGGTACATCAAAAAATCAAAAATCATTCACCATGTCAACCTATGACAAATACTACTAGCTATACCCATCAAAACAATCATATGCACAATCATGTAGAAGCAACAAAATACAACATCTAGTAGCATATCATCAACATAATAGATCTTTTGGCATGACATAACATCATAAATTGGCATCATATCATAATCATCACGACACTAATATCATTTGTAACCACAAAAGACTGGAATACCGAAGCAAGCTGAAAAAAGAAATAAGTTCTAGTATGCCCATACAATATATGGCATAACAGGATCCTATGGAAAATCAATCAGATCCTGAAATTTTGAAGTGGGTACCAAAACTTGTACTCATTTTATGACCAATCAATCCCCAAAAAATGATTTTTTAATGAAATATCTTCCAAAAGCCTAAAACACTGTGTTGTCCGTCGATTGCACACCAGCAGCAGAAATCTTCTGAAAGTAGTCTCCTCACTTGAGAAAGTGGGAGAGGTGGGACCTTGGGGGCAAACACAGAGCCAAGTACTGTCACCTACTCCTAGCTCCTCCATTTAGGCTAACTCCTAACGAAGCCAAGGGGGGTGGTCCCAAACAAAGAGTTTCTAAGGCTCAATGTGTTTAAGTAAATTTTACGAAAGTGATGCAGACGGGTGTTCATTAGGAATTTGTTATGATGAATGAAGCTTGCAATTCTTATAACTAAAAAATAAATACAAGACAAAAAGCAATCCACGTTGCTATCACAAGATTAAAAGATAAACAATATAATGAGAGCTCGTGAAATAAGCTAGCATTCACAGATAAAGATCTTACTTGAAAAAACCAAAGGACAAATGGCCCAGATTAATAATAATGCATAAAAGAACAGACCAGTGCCTTATGGAGTCAAATGTCTGAGATGCTTGGGAATACTGAAAATACAAGTCTCAAAATAGTGCTAGTGAAAGTGTTTTGCAATTGTTCTTGGTTTATTTTAAAGTGTTTTAGTGGTCTTGTTTATTATGGCTCATCAAAAGGTATCAAAAGACCCACCGAGAAAGCATTCCAAGTTATCCCATTCGAAACATGTCGGCCCGTCCAGTATCCCAGGCTGGTGTCCTACGGATTGACCAGCTAGCCGAGACTCTAAGACAACGGGAAATTCCGACACCTTCACTAAGAATGACTTTGAATACTTTTGGCAACGCCAGTACATTGGTTATGGGGGGTAAAATTTTATTACGTTGTTACTTGAGAGATTATCAAATCCACTCACCATTCTGAGTACGAGCCCAACCATGAAAGTCGACAAAGCATACTGGGTGAGGGATAGCAACGAAGTAAATTAATTAAGGGGAAAATGTGAGTTGCAAATTTTATTAGAACACAATTACACTCTTCAACAGAGAACGCTCTTGACTTTGTCTTATGAGAAAAGTTCAAGAGTCTTAGTTACTCTATATGCCTAAATGCAAAGATGATGCAAGACTATTATGGTCTCCGACAGAGAGTGATCTTGACTTGGATTTCGGCAGGTTCAAGAGACTTAGAATTAAATTAACAAGTTATAGAGCAAAAATACATGAAATAAATAATAACCACAAACCCTCCTACAGAGAGCACTCTTGATCCACCTAACGGTGAGATTCAAGAGATTTTAATTCTTTTTTACTTTTGCAATTTATATCAAATGAAAGAAAACTCTAAAATAAAGTTCAACAAAAACAAGAAGCTTTTTCTTTTTGACTTTTATGAAAGCAAAAACAAACTTTTCCAGAATTTGAAACTAACCTTTCTTATTCTATTTTAACCAATTATTCTACAAGCATAAAACAAAGCAAATTGCAAACATGAAAAAATGGACGATACAGGGTTCCCCCAAATGGGGGAAGTGGGGTGTGGCAGCCTTTATCCCACTCGCGCTTTATTAATTTTTACAATGCCTTTGATGTTGGGATTCTTTTCTTATCTTGAAAGGCCTTCAATGCAATCAGGAGAAAGTGGGAATTAAGAGTGTTTTTTGGAGCTTGAAACTTCAAATGTTCGCCAACACTTCTACTTAACCTCTCATGAAAAGTGAAAAACCAGCGAGCTACTTTCCTGTCAAACAATGGATTAGACAATAAAATACACTTAGTATTTGTGCAAAGATATAATTGTTATGCTACTTCAAGTACTAACTAGATCCAAGTTAAATGTAAAATTGGAACACTTCCTAGATCTAGAAATGAGAGCAAGTAAAACGAAAATGATTAGCCTTATAGATCTGATTTTAACTTGCAAACATAAAGTAACTGAGAAAGAGTTGAAATTTTGGTTTTAAAGGTGAATAAGAGAGGTAGAACCACTTAGATCTTGAATCTTTGAAGCCACCCTGGATCTCACTCAGCAAATAGCTGTTAAAATTTTATACTTGGTTCCAAGAAAAGAAGATGCAAACTAGCTCAACCTTTTACTCAGTAGAATGGAGTGATCTGCAAACAAAGAATTCATACACTTGCAAAAATGGGCATTAGATCATGTACCATTTACTATTTGAAATCCAAACAGCATGAGATACAACTGAATAAGACAATGCTCTTTTAGATCTCTAAGAGTAAATAAGTAAATAGATAACTTGAGACTACAATACCTACTCTTACGCGCTTATATAAGCCCTCTAAAGCATTGATCAATAACCACAGATTAGCAAAGCAAGAGAAAAATTTGAAATTGTACCACCTCATTCACCAAAGCATATGCATCCAAGAACTACACCGCATGAGCCTCCAAAGCCTTTCTGTATTCAAATGTTTGCATGAAAGCAACAAGTATTACAATATTTTCACCAAAGGTTCTCTGCCAATAATCTTCCACCCTGTAGAGCTAAAAAGAGCCTCTACTTATACAAAATATGAAGGCTAAAACCCTAAAACCAAACTTCATGAAAAGAGGGCACCATCCCCATGATTTAGCAACTCGACACCATGATATGAAGTTCAAACCTAGATTAACGGAGGCGTGAGTGAGGGGTGGCCTCCACCTAGGCAAGGCGCCCCTACTCCCAACCCTAAACCCAACCCTCCATCAAACTAGAGCTCTCCCTGTGTGCTAGCGTGAGCTTGAGGGAGGAGACGTGAGGCTTGAAGGAGACACGTGAGAGTCTTGTCGTCGCTGCAAGTAGGTGTGATGGGAGCCAAACCCTTAGGGTTAGCATAAATTAAGGGAAGCATTCAACTCTCCACCTCGAACACAACACCAAACCAATAACTATTCTCCACATCATCAAATTTGTGAGCTAGAGGAAGAGGGCGAATTTCTCAACTAAAGGTGTCTTGGATGCTCTCCGATCGCTAAATGAATAGATTTCGTGCCGAGTTGAACCATCATAAATGCCCATTGCCATGTCATTTAGCCTTCCATTTTATCCAATTTAGTTTATTTTGGAGAGATTTGGATTATCTCCAAAATATTCATTTTTAATATTTTAATTAATAATTTCTCTATAAATAACTTTTTTGAGAAATTATTAATTATGAGGCTGAATGAAAATCCGAAACTTAGGGATAGCTAGCCAGGTGGTCATAAATGATTTTTGGCTTAAGGTTAGAGCCTTCAATCACTGAATTCAAACCCCGAATGACTGACATATTACAAATTGAAATTTTTCCATTTAAACTATGGAAAATTTTAATTAAGAAATAAAAAACCCAAATCCAACGTGTCCGGTAAAAAAATTTCGAAATTTTTTCTTAGGGTCCTAGTGACTTAGGACATGACCATAGTCTATTCTAATAATGTCTAGTAGGTTTATACACTTCAGTTGGGCTCTAATAACCCTCCAAGGCCAAAATTCAAAATTGGGCATTCCAAATTTGGAGGAAGCGAGAGAAAAACTAGTCGATTATACTCAGCTATAGGCAAAACATAATTGACAAGGGAAAAAACTCCCTGGAATACCTTAGTTGAAATTCTATGTCTTACGAGACCGAACCACTCAAAAACCCTACTAGCACACTTTATTACAAACCCCGCAGGGCCATGGTCATTATTACTGAAAACAAAAACTGAATAGCCAAAACTGGCTAGGCACAAAAGGCGGATCATCTGATACAATGGAACACAAACATTCACATCCTATTTGTCAAATGGCGGCTCCTCAGCTAATCCAACTATGGTACAAATAAGTTGGAAACACACTGAAGGCTAAAACCATAAACCCCATTCCTGATCAAGGTCTGAACTATCCTTATGTCAAGATCTGGCTTTCAAACTCTAATCTATCAAGGTCTGCTCTCAAGTTTTCCATTTGATCTATCTTTATGGTCAAGGTCTGTCATCCAGGTCTGATCTATTCTTATGCACTACATTGTTGCTCACTTTTAGTGCTACTGCCAAAGCCTTCAACAAAACCACTTTATTCACTGTTGATATGGGCATATGGATGCGGCTCACAAAATCACTCTTATTTCTTGCTTCCTATTCATGCTGAAATGGTCTTCAAAATTATCGATTATTAATCATTGTTATCCTTATCAAATTATTATTTATGGTACATTAATGATTAATAGTTGTTTAACCATATCCATCCACCCTTAGTGATGGATCCGTAGGTCCCCGAATTTGGTACGAATTCGAATCCAAATATGCCTGAGAACTGCTCCAATCAAAATTGCAAACACTTATTCCAGCAGTCATTTTACTGTTCCATTGCTTCTGGAGCCCATGAATAATCTAATGAAATCAATGGCTCAGTAACAAGCTAGAACATATCGTGTTGAAGAGAAGAGCAAGAGTTTGCTAGAAAGGATGGGCGGGCTTTGTGACTTGGCGTTGGTGTTAGAAGCTTTAAGGAAATTTAAGATAATAAATTTAGATTACAACTTTAATTAACATACATTTCGGTTCTATGACATTCTATTTTTGCCACGATTTCAGTTGTATGTTAATCTATCTATGCCACAATTTGGACTGTATATTTGTGCCATGATTTCGATGGGATATAATTATACACTACACTCACCTTATATCAATGCTATAAACGAAGGTTAGAGTTGCAAATTGAAACTGAGGTCTATGATTTGCATTGATGATATACAATGAGCTTAACTTAAAGTAACAATAAGCCATTCATATACATACCATTCTTAAATAACTAGAATTATGATATATATATAGTAACTTTGTTTTAACGAGAACAATAATGAAATTATATTAAAAGTGGTGAAACCAGCCAAAAGATTACAAAACTTTTATCACCCAAAGAAGAAGGTGAACAAACCTTCAAACTGACCATCCAAAAACCCATGTCTTTAAAGATTACAAATAACATTTCTCCAGATTGTATAAAAACAAGAAAACTATAGATGTGTATAAATTGTCCTAGTAATAATATGCAATTGTAATACATAGAGGCAAAAAATAGAAAAGAGCAAAGCTCAACGTCATCAGTTAACCATCTCTAGCTTGCCTGGAGGAGTCGACATCAATATACTCCTTGAAGGGATGACAAACAGAGTTCTCATCTTGAACGCATAGCAATGGGTGAAGATTTTCCTGAAAACGACTTTCTTGCGCAAGGTTCAGCAATTTGCCCATGTCCTCCATTAATTTCTCAACTTGGACAACTTAAACTTGAACGTGGTCTTCCACCTCAGGAATATATAGTAGGAGATCTCGTGGGTGGCCTCCACTAAGTTGTCCCAACAAGATTTCATTACCCGAACCATGGCCTTGATGTCGCTTAACTCTTCCTTAAGAACCCTCAGCTCCCTCTTCCATGACGGCATTGCAACCATGGCACAGTCCTTCCTCCCCAAATCAGGGTGGACAATCCCTCAAAACACTTGACAATCAACAGAAGAATAGGCCCCCAAAGTTTGCACAAGCTCCAAACCAAAAAGAAGCCGAACACAAAAAGACCCCTTACAAACAAAGGACCTTACCTCTTGTGACCAGCTACTATAAATAGAAACCAAAGACTGAGCTTTCCACAAAACTGCTAATAACAACCCATGCATGAATCCCAAAACAATTCTGAGCCTAAAGTTCAGCCTTCGCAACCGAAAAAAACCAGAAACATCCAGCATCGCATGTGAATTAAACGCCAAAACAAAAATTTGTTGAGCATTGGAAACAAAAAGACATTTCTAGGCTTCATTGTTGGAGTCATTTACCCAACATACACACTTATTTGGTCAATTTTGGCCTATTTACCCACTATCCTAAGTTTAATTGACTTACTTGGCATCATATGAGCACACTATGACATCAGCATGAGCTCACCCATGCCCTCCTTCAATCAAGGAGGCCATCTAAGCCTTCTCCTTCATTCCGAGAGGCTAACTAGGCTTCCTCCTCCAAACAAGGAGCATTTTTGGGGTGATCTAAGTGTCATAAATGCACCTAATTGCTAACTAATTGTTACAATCAGTTAAGCCGAGTTGTGAAGACGCCTCCATTCATTATTTGATTATTTTTGGTCAATATTTATGAACTGGAGCTAACACTGGCGCCTACAACCACTTTTGATGAAATGTTTACTTCAGTTAACTCCATCAGAGCTACTTGGAGTTATGGATGCGCTACCTCCTTCAATTGGACATGTAGTTACATGTGATGGGTCACTTTCAGTTAGACTGAGTCATCTATTGCACTCCGATTCAATTAGGACTTAGTGTGAGAGCCAGTTGCTTATTAGCTTGGTGCTTAACTATGCGTGCTGATTATGGCTGACATGCAGTTAAGCTACACACATCCATTCAATTCGAATGACCTCCTTGAGTATTCGAATTGTCTTGGCATTCATGCACCTTGGATGACCATTGTATTTTATTACTCATTCTTTATTGATTGTACAGAGCTGCTACTCCTATTGCAGCACCATTATTCTATTTTCATGCTTAATTGTCTGAAATCTCTTATGAGATTGTGTTTTAGTCCCTAGATTACTGTGACAGATTAATATTCATGAGTCCCAAATCCCTCTAAAGCAAGAGTTACCCCTACCATTAAACACAGCATGCAAACAAAAAAGAAAGGGGATGACATACAAGGATGTCACAGGGGAGATAAAGGGCAAGAGATATGCCTCGGACACTACCGCAAGGGAAGTGTCCAATTCGTCCCATGCATGAGGTGCCATACTAATTAACCATAAACGCCAACATTAATCCGCTTGACCATAATCTAAAGGCTTGAAGTGGGTTTGCGAAGGGACCCATTTGTGCCATGCTGAACCTTCATTGGAAATGTATATCCCTTAACGCAAAAGTGCACCTTGATTTGTCATTTTATTAGCTTTGGTATTGTTATCGCGTGGACGTCTTTTATCTCCTTGAAATACTAAAAAACACACCTTTGTATCCAATTTTGAAGGGTTTCACCTTTGCCTGATCCTTTCCTAGTTGTGCAAATGACAAGGAGTCTAAAAACAAACATTTTGCCCACCTGATGCACTACCAGAATTGTTTTCCCCAACAACAATGCTAGCCATTTTGCTTGGTTATTTGTTGATATGCACTTTCGATGCAAGGGCCAAGAAGCTATTTTTACTATTGGGTGCAAGAATAAATATAAAATAGGGTGTCTTTTGGTATTAAAACTGTCAAGGACTCAATGAAGAAATTTGACTTAGAAAATGAAACTATTCATTCATGCATTTTGTCAAACATTTTGCAGACACAAGGGTTTTAACTTTAAAATTCTGAAAGTAAAACCACAAGGCTGAAATTGAACTTCAACTTTTCTGTCAACTATTGAAACATTTTAAGCAAATGGACACAATGAATTTTGGTCAAAAGATCGGGAAAAACCCCACTGCTTTGGGGAAAACCCTAGAAGAAAATTTTTCTTTAATAAGAGTAAATCTCAGAAATTTTTCTACAACTCAGAAAACTCCTGTTTCTTTTAAACCCTCACTGACAAAATTTCACAAAACAAAACAGCACCAAAACTACCTCAAAATTTGTGCCATAACTTACTGTACGGCCTGATGTATGGCTGCCCACACGTGTTGTACGTACTATACGGCCTACACTCAATTTTACCTCGATTTCTGTGCCCACACGTGCCAAAAAAGCCTTGATGTACGATTCTGTCAATCTGCAATAAATGCACCGACACTTACCTCGAGAAATGTGCCCACACGTGCTGCTGTACGACTCTGGCAGTTTGCTGTATGGATTTGTTCTTGGCTGCCTTGTGATGTGTGCTGCTCTTGTTCTTGGGAAATGTGCCCTTTCTTCTTGGGGACCTCTTCTTTGTTCTCAATTTTGCTCTCTTCCTCTCTTGACGGTGAGTGTAATCATTTGTCCTTTCTCATTGTTTTTATACTTAGATTTTGTAGCTATCTTCAATAACTACTTAATCTAGGGTTGAAGATCTTTTTACAAAATCAAGGGTCAACAACTAAACTCACTTTTAATAATTAAAACACTTTTAATTATTAAATACATTTTAAGTGAAACCCACTTTTCTAGAGTTATAAAAGCACATTCACTTTATTTACATAAACGTCACTTTGCTACATAAATACATAAGGACAAAAATTCTAGTCCTCTCATCACACCCACACTAAAATAATGGGAGGACCTTCAGAGATAAAATTTCAACACTCCCTCCTAACGAGGAAGGTCCACAGCATTGTCTTCACCTCAGACTCCTGCAACAACTCCTCCTGCTCTGGAATCAACCTCGGAAACAAATGCTCGATCTCGAACTGGAACTCTGACACCTAAGACCCAACCTGAGTCCCATCATCCTGCTCAACTTCACCATCACTTGACTGGCTGAGTCTTCTGCCAGTGCTCAGGAGAGAGTCACTCTCCTCATCTCTATCAAATGCAACATCATCATCCTCTGGCTCTGAAAGCCATCCTCCTGCTCCTGCTCCTGCTCGTACAACATGCCCTCTCAGGACATATAATCCGTCCCTGCGATCTCCCAACAAGATGGTGGTGCCAACTGGTTCATCCCTCCGATACAGAAAGATATAACCAGACCTAATCATCATCCCGAAGCCATCATCCTCGAATGATGAAACTAAGAGTTCGCTCACTCTCATCCCAAATAAAACTCCGTGTACTTCCAGGACCTCTCTAAGGTCTAGTTGGAACCTGACTGTTCCAACCCCTTGAATAGCAATTTGAGGACTGTCAATGTTTGTCTGAATGAAGTGTCCCGACCCCAGCATTGTAATCATCTGAAAAGAGTCATAGAGTCTAGTCATGTGTCTGGTTGCACCGTTGTCAACAACCTAGATATGCTCAAATATGAAACTCCCTATGTTGGAATCAATTGATACAAGAGAAAACTCTTGCTCAAACTTTGTAGCAAACTCTTCTACAATTCCAGATGCTGCTACATCTCTTTCACTCTTCACAATATTCTTCTCAAGACATTTTGTGGCATAATGTCCCAACTTGCCACAATGAAAACATTTGATCTGACTTAGATCTTTCTTCTTCTTATTCTTGGACTTTGCTGCAAGTGCCACATACTGCTCAGCATCCTCACTAGTTTGGCCAACCTGTGCCCCATCTCAGATTTCTTCTTGGGTGAAGTCATCCCACAATCTAGACCAACTTGGAAGAGTTTTTCTGCCCACAATACACTTCACAAAAACCTCCCACTTCTTGGTGAATCCATCCAGGGCTATCCTCACCAGTTCTGAATCAGGAATGGTTTCTCCTACTACTGACAACTCGTCCTTAACTTGTGTAACACGAGTCAAGTAAGAGGCTACACCTTCATCACTTTTCATTTTAATGCTATGTAGCTTGTCTTTTAGGGCCATCTTCCTATTTTCATCTTTGCTTCAAATAATTTGGTCAAAGTGTCCCACATATCTTTAGCAGTTTTCTTTTCTGCTAGGTGTGGTATGAGATGGTCTTTAACCCCATCCAAGATAATTCTCTGGGCTCTGGCTTCAAGAGCTTCAAACTCCACAAGCTCATCTTTATCTATTGGCTTAGTCATGACACTTTTAATAAAACTCCAAACCCTAAGTTCTTTCAAAACAACAGTAATTCGTACCTTCCATGGAATGTAGTTGGACACTCCATCCAACCGATCCTCATACCTAATGTTCATCATGAAAAATAACTTACAACCAAAAATTAACTGAAGAAAATATCTAACAATTTTCTGAACCTTCAGAGAACACTTGCTAAACTTCTTTTTCAATATGACTCTGTTAAAATGAGATTTGATACCATCAGCTCCGATACCACGAAGAAATTTGACTTAGAAAATGAAACTATCCATTCATGCATTTTGTCAAACATTTCGTAGACACGAGGGTTTTAACTTTAAAATTCTGAAAGTAAAACCACACTGTTGAAAATGAACTTCAACTTTTCTGTCAACTACTGAAACATTTTAAACAAATGGACACAATGAATTTTGGTCAAAAGACGGGCAAAACCCCACTACTTCGGGGAAAACCCTAGAAGAAAATTTTTCTTTAAGAGTAAATCTCAGAAATTTTTTTACAACTCAAAAAACTTATGTTTCTTTTAAACACTCGCTGACAAAATTTCAGAAAACAAAACAGCAGCAAAACTACCTCGAAATCTATGCCAAAAAGTACTGTACAGCTGCCCACACGTGCTATACAAACTGTACGGCCTGCACTCAATTCTGCCTCGATTTTTGTGCCCACACGTGCCAAAAAAACCTTGATGTACGGTTCTATCAGTCTGCAACAAATGCACCGGCAGTTACCTCAAGAAATGTGCCCACACGTGTTGTTGTACGACTCTGACAGATTGTTGTACGGATTTGTTCTTGGCTGCCTTGGGATGTGTGATGCTCTTGTTCTTGGGAAATGTGCCCTTTCTTCTTGGGAACCTCTTCTTTGTCTTGAATCTTCCTCTCTTCCTCTCTTGATGGTGAGTGTAGTCATTTGTCCTTTCTCATTGTTTTTATACTTTGATTTTATAACTATCTTCAATAACTACCTAATCTAGGGTTGAAGATCTTTTTACAAAATCAAGGGTCCACAACTAAACTCACTTTTAATAATTAAAACACTTTTAATTATTAAATACATTTAAGTGAGACCCACTTTTCTAAAGTTATAAAAACACATCCACTTTATTTACATAAACATCACTTTGCTACATAAATACATAACGACAAAAATTCTAGTCCTCTCATCACACCCACACCAAAAATATGGGAGCACCTTCAGAGATACAATTTCAACACTCAAGCCATTAAAATATTTCAAATTTAAAATCTTTTAAAAACTTTAAAATCCGTAACATGAAAACTAAAAAAATAACTTTAAAACTTTAAATCTATAGAAACTCTCAAAATAAATTCACAAAATTTATAAACTTCAAAATCAAATAATTCGACTTTACAACTTTTACTTAAACAATTAAAATGTTGACAAACTTTGTAAACTTCTAAAACTAAATTTTAGAATTAAAGCAGACTTCAACTCTCTCATGATAGCTATAGGCCATAAAAGATTAATTTCAGTATTTTATTTTTGATTTGAATATGGTTTGGGATTCATACCAGTGATATCTAGGTCATATCCAAAAGGGATACATACCCACTACCCAAGCTATATCAAGGTCGTGTCCAGCATGTAATCATACATGATATAAGAAATGCATATCCAACTCTAGTGCAAATGTATCCTGTAACTTACTAAACCCCCAATGAACACACTAACAAAACAAACTTGGACTGATTCATAAAACTAATTCAACCACATTAACAAGGTCATCAAAGTTAAAACAATGTGTCGATGTTTCAAGCAAATATAAAGGCAAATGCTAATGCAGAAAAGAGGGGAAAGATGCTTGGATGCTCTTATTCAGTGGTTAATGCCAATATTACATAGGGGAAAGACGGGCGTACTTTATGTACATTCTGTAAAACCCAATTCATAACTCATCAATTAATTATATAACTTTGAGCTAAGACATGATCCATAATTATATTATCACCTAATCAATAACTCTAGTACAAAAGTATATCAAATACATTAATAAACTCGTGACCTCATCAATAAATCTAGTACATAAGTATATCAAAAACAATAATAAACCCATAGGTGATAAATTTTGAACATAGAAGTATCATGCATGTCATGAAGTACAGAAATTTATAAACATTAACTTCAATGAATCTCCTTCCTTCACAGAGTTAGGTCCTTCAGAGATTTAGCCATTGGGAGGAACAGGTACCCCTATCTCGCACTTTATTCCTTAGAGGCCATCGCCTCAGCTCAGCCCATTGGTCGAGCTCCTGGTTGGTACACTGAAACATCTCGGCTTCTCCAATCAATGGCCATCTCCCCAGAGCGCCTTCCTCCATTCAGATTCTCCCTTGATGTGTCGAGTCATACATTGCCACCCGGACAGGTACTGAAGCACTCCATCAGAAGGGATATCTACAGATTGTACATCCAGGTTACTTGGACTTCACCTTCGCCGAGTCTAGGATCGAAGATGTCCTTCTACCTTGAACACTTCTTGGAGTTACAAGATGGCATCATCATACACCCACCATACACACGAAGACATTGGATGCATGCACTCAGGATTCCTCTAGGGCAACTTCGAGTTGGATCGCCTTGACTTCGGGTGGAGTTTGACCATCATATACCACAATCTGACAGATCTACCAGATGTGTCACCAACAGGAACCAAAGACAGAAGTGCACCTTAACTTTACGTGCACCTTATCTTTAGGTGGCCCATTTACTATGAGCTCAAAGGACGGTACCACTGCCTCTATAGAAACTCAAGGGGTTCACTTTCTACTTTCTTCCGATATCAGGACCTAAGATGCCTAGCCCTCTTCATCAAAGAGATATTCAAACACAGCTCTCAGTTTCTACAAACCCGACCTCGCCTTGAGATCACCAAGAGGATCACCTCTTATTTTCATGTTGATCTATTTGACTGAATCAACAAGCGATGAGCTAAGGTTCAAAGTGCTTCAGGTAATACAGTGGTGGGGCCTCGGATCTCCCCTCAACACCCCTCTTTGGGAGGTCCACCAATATCTTTGAGACAGGCTAGACCAGAGATGCCTAGCCCTCTTCAATAAAGAGATATTCAGACACAAATCTTAGTTTCTACAAACCCCACCTCGCCCTGAGATCACCAAGACGATCACCTCTTATTTTCATGTTAATCTGTTTGACTTAATCAACAAGCGGCGAGCTAAGGTTCAGAGTACTTCAGGTAATATGGTGTGAGGTATCGAATGTAATGTCCTCATCTGATTAGGCTTTGAGGACCAAAAGCGCTAACCTATGTGATTCCTGTGGGTTCGAGCGGTTATTGACAGTTAGGGAATCATCTAAGACTGATGCCATCTATAGAGAATCTAAGGCTTCATCATGTTATCACCATTAGGTCAAGAAGGTCCACCAAGGCCAAAGGCCACCATCATGCATGCCATCTAAGCATTATTTAATGATGCATGCACTCATTTAAGTCTCCATGCGCATGCATGCAAGTCAACTGCAAATTAGAAAATAAAGTAACCTAATTAGGTCAAATATTAGGGTTTTCGCAGTTGAAAGTTATAAAAGGAAGATAAAGTGAAAAGAGAATTACTTTTGATGATTATTATTTTGGAGCTCTTGAATAGCAGCACAACATGCAGCACAGCAGTTGGGGTTTCGGCAGTGAGATATCTGCCCTAGTCTCATTCAGGATAAGCCATACAGGTTCACCATTTGCTCTTCCATTCATTCATAGTTATCCAGTATACTACAGCAATTGTTGCAGGGGCACGTGTGCAGCCGTAAGGGGTTTTCAACCAGAAAGCCCTAATCATTCGCTAGGTCTTCAGATCTCAGTGTTACTTCGCAACCCAGGCACCATTCTCAACAACGGCATCTTACTCCAATACCCGGTGATTATCAGATCCGATCGTGCTCATCTTGAGCAGTTATCAGCCATTTCGGGATCAGGGGGGCGTGAGCAGCTGCACCTCTAGAACAATTTGCTAGCCTGCTTAAAGATCTCAGAACTTCTGCATGTGTCAGGCATTCTCTCCGACACAGGAAGGCTATCAGCCCTGCAAATCAGCAAGTTCATCGGACACCTCCTTCACTGAAAACGTCACCCTTAGCTGATCTAGGGTTCGTGTTGTTGGGGTTTCACCGAAAGCAGAAGATATCAGTTCATCTCCGATTCAACTCTTGATGCATGCATACTCTCTCAGGAGTATTCCAGCCAGCTTATCAATGGTAAGTGTTCATTCTATCCCACAAACCCTAACCCTAATTTCTGCTATAAAATAGGAATTTTTGCATGGCAATTTGCATGCCCAGTTGTATCAGCGTATTTGCTTACAATTAGAAAATATCGGGATTTGGGATATTACAATGGTATCAAAGCTATATCTTCTTGGCCAGCTGTGGGCTTAAGAAATGAGACATAGATGAATACAGAAGGAGACCTTTTGTAACCTATAGGAGAAAAAAGAGTAGATACTCAGGGGAATTTGAGGATATCCAACTAGAGGATATCAGTTCAGACATGGAACAAACAGGTATACACTCTGATAAGGGAAAAGGAACGGGAGAAGAGGAGGACAGGATGGAGTTTCGCAACTTAGTATCTGCATTGCAAGACTTAGCCAAAGGGCAAAAAGATGTACTCAATGCAATCAATACATTATCTGCGAAACCAGAAATAGGTATCAACAGTACACCTCCCTCACTGGTAGATCGAGGATCTACAAGCAGCAGTGGAAAGGTTGCATACACTAATATACAGAATACACCGCACATATATAGCAGACCTTCCAACAGGCCTACCATGCCTCACTTCTTGGTAGATACAATAGGTGGTCCAGTCATGCAAGTAAAACCTAGCGAACCTTTTGGGGTTTATGTGCAGGAATATAGAGACTTAGGGGATGAGTTTCATGCTCCCATGTCTTTTTCGGATTTCTGCAACATGAAAAGTAGGAACAAGCCCAGGAATTTCAACAAGGGATTCAATCACAACTATGAGTTGCAGAAGACCTTGGGCAGGTTGACCATCCCAAACTTTGATGGGACTCGCGAAGGTTCAGCGAGGATATGGGTTCAAAAGTTGGATACCTATTTCCAACTCAATCCCATGACAGAGACAGATGCCATTAAATTGGCTACACTCCACCTAGACAGAGAGGCTCACGAGTGGTGGTACCACGGATTGGTGACATTGGGTCACAACACCATACACTCCTACGATGAGTTCACTCAGAAGCTCATTGAGTGGTTTGACAGGAAGGATCCAGAGATACATTTCAAGGAGTTGGCTCAACTCAAACAGATAGGTCGTGTAGAAGCCTTCATCTCAGAATTCTAGAGGATAGCGGTCATGGTAACAAGATGTGTCAGAGAGCAGGTTGACTATGTTATTCACTGAGGCCCTAACAGAGCCACTACGGGGATGGGTGAAAGCCTACAAGCCCCTCACTCTGCAGGATGCCATTAGCAGAGCCAGAGGTCTACAGGATTCAGTCCCCAAGAACAGGTTTCCGCTCAAAACCAACTTTCCTATTAGGGACAAGGACAAGAAACCTTTCCAGCAGGATGTTCCCAAGAAAACATGGTTAGACGAGGGCACTAGGAAAGACTTGAGGAGGAAGAAACTATGTTTCACTTGTCAGGAACCATGGGTACCAGGACACAGGTGTGTAGGGAAGGCGAAGGCTCACTACATCGAGGTATATTCGAACAGTGATGAGGATGACTCTGAGCAAGAGGCCACAGAAGAACTACTGGCAGCTGAGGAAGAATCAGAATAATCAAAGGTGGGAGAGGTGGCATATGAACTAGAACTACCACAGGAAAGTAAAATTCACAATGTGTTCTATGTGTCCAACCTGAAAAAGACCCTTGGGCAACACATTGCTCCATCAACAGAATTACCTCCTTTAGATGATGCAGGACTGCTGATACTGATTCCTGAACGGATCATACAGACTAAGAGAAAGGAAACTCAAGAACAAGGTAATTAGGGAATACTTGGTTCAATGGAAGGAACTACCAGCAGAGGATGCCACATGGGAAGGTCAACAGGTATTGCAACATCCCAGTTTACAGTTGCTTGAGGACAAGCAATCTCAAGCAAGGAGGACTGTAATGTCCTCATCTGATTAGGCTTTGAGGACCAAAACCGCTAACTTATGTGATTCCTATGGGTTCGAACGGTTACTGACAGTTAGGGAATCATCTAAGACTGATGCCATCTATAGAAAATCTAGGGCATCATCATGTTATCACCATTAGGTCAAGAAGGGCCACCAAGGCCAAAGGCCACCATCATGCATGCCATCTAAGCATTATTTAATGACGCATGCACTCATTTAAGTCTCCATGCGCATGCATGCAAGTCAATTGCAAATTAGAAAATAAAGTGACCTAATTAGGTCAAAGATTAGGGTTTTCACAGTTGAAAGTTATAAAAGGAAGATAAAATGAAAGGAGACTCACTTTTGATGATTATTATTTTGGAGCTCTTGAATAGCAGCACAGCAGTTGGGGTTGGAAACGACGTCTTTAGCTAGCGAGGTTTCGGCAGTGAGATATTTGCCCTAGTCTCATTTAGGGTAAGCCATACAGGTTCACCATTTGCTCTTCCATTCATTCATAGTTATCCAATATCCTACAGAGATTGTTGCAGGGGCACGTGTGCAGCCGTAAGGGGTTTTCAGCCAGAAAGCCCTAATCATTCGCTGGGTCTTCAGATCTCAGTTTTACTTCACAACCCAGGCACGGCACCATTCTCATCAACGGCATCTTGCTCCAATGCACGATGATTATCAGATCCGTTCGTGCTCATCCTGAGCAGTTATCGGCCATTTCGGGATCAGTGGGGCATGAGCAGATGCACCGCTAGAACAATTCACTTGCCTGCCTAGAGATCACAGAACTTCCGCATGTGCCAGGTATTCTCTCCGGCACGAGAAGGCTATCAGCCCTGCAAATCAGCGGCTTCATCGGACACCTCCTTCACTGAAAATGTCACCCTTAGCTAATCTGGGGTTCGTGCTGCTGGGGTTTCACCGAAAGCAGAAGATATCAATTCATCTCCGATTCAGCTCTTGATACATGCATACTCTCTCAGGAGTAGTCCAGCCAGCTTATCAGTGATAAGTGTTCATTCTATCCCACAAACCCTAACCCTAATTTTTGCTATAAAATAGGGATTTTTGCATGGCAGTTTGCATGCCCTATTGTATCAGCGTATTTGCTTAGAATTAGAAAATATCGAGATTTGGGATATTACATCGGATCTCCCCTTAGCACCCCTCTTTGGGAGGTCCACCAATATCTTTGAGACAGGCTCGAGGAATCGAGTTGCTCATCAAGCCCCACACCCCCAAAGCATCAGAGGATCCAGTTCCCGACAAATTCAATCCCTCCCATCAGTTTTATTCGCAACGCCAACAAAGCAATCACAGATCTATCCAGAGTTTCTTCACTTCGTCCTCGAATGCTAGGAGTATCTCTCGATCCTACATCCCCCCAAGATAGTATATCCAAACAACTTTAATGTCCCAAAGGACTCCGATACTAAGCCAATGCCTTGTTCGCCCCCACTCGCCGTCAACTACCAAAATTAGGAATCCTTGACATCACCAATCTCTCATGTTCAATTACATCAAGGTGCCATTGTTATGGTTTTATAAATTTATACATGTTTACGAGGTCGTCCCACTGATTTTACCTCCCTTTATTCTTACTTTATTGTTATTTTGTTTTAGTTTTGATTCCAGCATTATAAAGGAGTTGTGTTTGCACTCCCACATTGTATTCATACTAGTTATACCTTTCTAGTCCTATTGACCAACTTTTGTGGTCATTCGTTGGACATTAATAAAATTATCTTATCTTATCTATAGTTGAAAGGAATTCAAGATATCTCAAGATAAGGGGACCTTCTTACAAAAGTTGTTATTCTTATAATGAAATGAGTACATGATCACTCGTGCATATGAAAATGCTTATAAGAAAAATAAAAATGTTATTGCTAAGAACAAATGTAAAACAGCTCTTTCTGGTGAGAAGGATAAAGATGTAAATGGGCAGGGTTCATCTAGACCTCACTAAAAAAATTTGCTAATTAATCAGGGCCAACTAGTACACAGCCTCAACAGGCTCTCTAAACGAAAATGCAGAAATGAATTAAGACCCTAAACATAGACAAATAAAGTGATCTCGACATGAGCTAAAGCCGCCTATTATTCACTTTAAAAAAATAACAAATAGTAGACAACAATAAATAAAACACATTGCACAAGAGAATAAAGGGGCACTTCCATCTGCAATGGCTCATAGAAAGATTACCTGTTGATGCCAGTCGATAAGTCAGACATATTCAGAGTTGTATTGTAGATACTTTTCTCTTCTTCAAGGATGTGACCTGCTTCCTGCAAACCCGATTCCTCGTGGACAGAACTTCTACCTTTGACTTTGACTTTAACCAAATCAGACCTTGGCGCTTCCTCTATTCTATATTGGTTGGTTGGGAGCCGCTTTTTCTTTTCCAGGCAGTCAACTAGAAAGGACTCTTTAAGTACCGGTACTTTCATTTTTCTGTTACCATGCATTTAATGGAAATAATGTGAAAAGTATAATCTCAACAACCTATTATATGAGAAAACAAAATAAACAATAAGCAATGCATTCACTCACTTTCTACTAGAAAAAAAAAGTACATTGTAAGGTATCCCTCGACAGGGGAAAAACAACTCACATTGCTTTTTCTATCTCAGACTTGTACATATCAATTTCGTTTTCATTTATAATCAAACAATCAGCATCTGGCAATTGCCCAACACAACAAAACATCTGTGCATTGTTAAAATTCATACCCCAAATATACTCAGAAATATACTTCATAGCTAAAACAATAAACATGTGTACACATTTCAAAGCCAGGCCTGTTTTGCAGTCTTACCCCAAATATACTCACAAATATATTTCATAGCTAAAACAATAAGCATGTGTACACATTTCAAAGGCAGGCCTGTTTTGCAGTCTCACTCCAAATATACTCACAAATAAATTTCAGAGCTACAACAATTAGCAAGTGTACACATTGCAAAGCCAGGCTTGTTTTGCAATCTTACTTCGTGTTAGTTCGTTCAATAGTTTTCCACCAGCTGCCTCAAGTTTCCTCTTCCATTCCACCTACAGACAACCTTATTCTCCTCAAGTAAAACTGTAAAACTACAATTTAACTAAATCTTGTGTCTCCTAATCATAGAACATAGCGCACGGTCACATGGACATCCAATCCTTTTCTTTGGAGATTTCCTTAAAAAATAAGCAATCCTATAAGATTTTTGAAAAGGATCTACATGGACTAACAGTTTTTTACTCTTACTAAAGCACCCTAATAAAACCAAAGACTGCGTTTGCATCACATACACGGGATTCTTTAGGCTTTCCAACAATTGCCACTGATAAACCTTTCAAGAAGGCAGTTCCGGAATTTTGTGACTGTCCCATTGTGCCTTCCTTTTCCAAGGAGCTTTGAGAATACTGTGCAGGCAGAATCCGAACAAGCTTCTTTCCCTTTTGTGATGTAAACCACTGCACGGAAGCAAAGTTAATCATGAATGCAAAATAACATCTATTTAAGAAACAAGAGAAGCATAGACATTGAATGAAACGTGAGATCCAGGAAATAATCCAACCTCACTAAGATATCCATTATCTGTTTCCTCAGGAATTTTCCATTTCCCTTTATTACGTTCAGGATTGGTAGTGGAGAAAGTACATTTGCTCCATGCAGACAGATAATCTCGACATTTGTACCGACCATCGGAATATTCCAATCCACCTCCACACAACGGGCACTTTCCAAGGGCTCCAAAAAGCATTCCATCAGCACTGGCATAACATTAAAGGTAATGTGTAAGCATATATCAGATGTTTCTTTACACCATGGATTCATCCTCAAAGCTTCAGCAAATATACATATTACACACACTAACAATCCAAGTCGCAAGGTTCAAGCTTGAACATGTCTTCCTTAACTAACAAAGTAACTGAAATAAAAGCAATGTTTATTGTCTCAAATCTTGTTAACAGGAAGTGAAAAAGCGAACCATTAAACAGGCTAAGAAGAAATACAGTTACTCTCAAGAGTCAAAACCAACTGGAGAGAGTTGATTATCAGAGTTCACAAATATGTGATTGAAACTCTAGTGGTATTTTGGCAGAGGAGCTGAAACAACTGAAATAACTGGAAGCCACCAAGATGGACCTGTTAGCTTGGGAAGAATCCAAACGTAGACAAAAGAATGTGGCATATAAGGAAAATGAAAACACGAAAAAATTTCACAAACATACAGACATGAAAAAGAATGTCAATAATTTGTGGGACATTCAAAAAGAATATGAAAAGAGAGTTCCAAGGTTTCATGATAGTACTAGGGGTCAGGCATTTTCAAAATCTATATGACCCTCCATGGGCTAATATTGCAGAAATATTAGAGCTGCTCAATCTGTTCACATAGTTTGTGGATGACGAACAGAATAATGATTTCATGGCCACTGTCCCTGATGGGCGAATAGAAACTATCATGCTGTCCTTCCAGAAATACAAGTCCAGGTCCAGATGGCCGAACAATAAAATTTTATATTGGCTTCTATGGCATGTTGGAAAATGATTTAACAGTAGTAGAAGAATCAAGGTCAGTGAAGATTTTCAGGGGCCAAGTACCATTCTTTTGACCATTCTACGAATTCCCAAGAATGCTCCCGACTCCTTTGAAGATTTTAGAGCAATAACCATATGCAATACATTTGACAATATCATATCAAAGGTCACTGCCATGCCAGTAGACAAGAACAAATTCTGTCTCCTACCATTTCCTCGGAGCAATTAGCCTTCCCTCAATGATAGACAATCACATGAGGCAATTAGAATAGCAGAAGAGGGACTACACTCCATAAAGGTAAGGAAAATGCAAGGTCAGTTGGCTACATCTCAAAATTGATGTCACTACATTTTGGCTTTAAATTGGACTTGTGAATTGGGTGGAAGGATTCTTGCCTACTGTATCCTTCTCATTACTTATCAATGGATCAGCCTCTGCATTCTTTGTTCCTACTAGAGAATTAAGACAGTGCTCTCCTTTTCTGCCTTTACTTTTCTGAATGGTGATTCAATGAATTAGTCAATTGCTAATTCAATAAAGATCCACCCATGACTTAAAAAGGCTTGGAAGGAATCTAATTTTAACCCATTTTCTTTATGTATGAAGAAAATTGACATAAATATGAAACTTCTCATTCAAACATTATGTCAAACACTTCTAACAATTAGGGTTTTTATTAAAGATTTGCATAGAGTACTTTGAAATTAAAACCACCATGCTAAAAGCCCTTCAAACACTGAAATTTGAACAAGCACATTGAAGTTTGAACACAGCTATTTTTGGTCAATCTAGACTACGCAAAACCCTAACCTAGGGAAAACCCAAAGAGAAAAAATTTTATTCAGAAGAGTACACTGAGAAATTTCTTTTTTATGAAATTTTCTCTTTTCCCTTACAAAATTTCACAAAACATATTACAGCAGCAGTCTACCTCGAAATTCATGTCAATGAGCAGCAGTACGGTCTGCTGTATGTCTGCCCACACGTGCTGTACAGTACTGTACGGCCTGCTCACTCTTCTGCCTCGATTTTCAAGCCCACACGTGCTAAAATTTCTGCTGTATGGTCTGCACAGTTTGCATTTATTGCAACAGTGGCTGCCTAGGTAAACATGCCCACACATGCTGCTGTACAGTCTACTGTAGAAGCTGTACGGACTGTTTGTGGCTGCCTTGGAATGTTTGTTGCTGTGTTTTTCTTGAGAATAATGTTGCTTTGTGAACCCTTCTTCTCATTCACTTCTCCTCTTTCTCTTTTTGGTGGTGAGTGTGTCCTCCTTTGTCCCCTTCTCATTGTTACTTTGTCTTTTGTAGCTACGATCTTAGCTTCCCAATCGAGGGCTGATCAAATTACAAAATCAAGGGTGTAAATTAAATGTTTTTTTAATAAGTAAAACACTAATTATTAAATACATCACTTAAGTGAGACCCACACTCATAAAGTAAAAAACATAACTTTATTTACATAAATACACAAAGGAACAAAGCCTTTAAGTCCCCCTCTTCACACCCACACCAAAACTATGAGGGAGGACCTTCAAAGATATCTTTTCAACACTCCCTCCTAACAAGGGATCTCCTTCCGGCACCATCTGAATCTCCACCTCTGATTCTTGGTGCAGCTCCCCTCCTGCTCTAGAATGTCTCTCGGAGACAAGTGCTCGACCCTAAACTAAAACTCTGATCCTTGAGACTCCACCTGAGCCTCATCAACCTACTCAACACCACTCGCCTGGCCAAGTCTTCTGGCAATGCTCCGAAGAGATCCACTCTCCTCATCAGAAGAAATGTAATAACATGTTGATCAGGTGCATCTCCTGCCCCATCCTCTGACACTAACTCAGATAGCCATCCACATGTCCCTAGACGTACAACATGTCCTCCCAAATATATTACATGTCCCTGCGATCACCAAGCAGGATTGTGGTGCCAACTGGTTCATCTGCCCGATACAGGAAAACATGAACAAACATGATTATCAACCCATAACCATCATCCTCAAAAGATGACACCGATAGTTTACTAACTCTCATCCCAAGAACAAAAAGAACTACATGTATATCCAGGACCTCACCAAGGTCCAGTTGGAACCTGATTACTCCAACACCTCGAATAGCTACCTATCAACTCTCTATATTTGTTTGTACTTAATGTCTTGGTCTCCACTCTGATGATCTAAATGAATCATAAAGTCCAGTCATATGTCTAGTTGACCCACTATCAACTATCCCGGCATGCTCAAAAGCTTAACACCCCACACTAGAGTCAATGAAGACTAGAGAAAAATCTTGCCCGAACTTTGCAGCAAACTCTTCTACTGCTGCAGATGTTGTTGAATCTTTCTTTGTCTTCCCCTTCTTCTCAAGTGAGGCATAGTGTCCCAACTAACCACACTGAAAACATATGATCAAACTCAAATCTTTCTTTTTCTTCTTCTCGCTCTTAACTGTAAGAGCTACATTCTCCTCAATCTCACCACTTTTGGATTATTGTCTTTTAAGAGCTCCATCTTGAGTTTCTTCCTAGAGGAAGTCATCCCATAATCTCTCCCAACTAGGTTTATGCTCCCTGAATACTACACCCTTTACAAAGGAGCTCCATGCACCTGAAAAGCCATTCAAGGCAGTTCTTACTAGTTTTGCATTTCTTACAACTTCTCCAACTGCTACAAGTTCATCTCGAACTTGAGTGGTTCCAGTCAGTCATCCCGATATCTCTCAGCTTTTCTCTTGACAGCATCTTTTTGTTCTCATTGCTACTTTGGTATAAGTTGGTTAACGAAGTCTACATCTCAAAAGCATTTGCTTTTCTTGCTACATGAGGAATAAGGTGGTCCTTGATTGCATCAAGTATCACCCTCTAGGCCTTCAAATTCCTTTTCTGATAGGCTACATAACTGGCCGCATCAGCAGTCTTATCAAGTACTGTGACTACCTTTTCTACTATGTCCCATAGCTCTACTTCCTCCAACAACAAAACAATACGATCTTTCCACGGACTAAAAGTGGATTCCCCATCCAACCGGTCTTCAAACCTTAAGCTGATAGACATTACTTCAAGACTGAAAAACTTCAACCCACACACTATGAAACACTTTGCTTGCTTCCTAATTCAGTATCGTTCTGATACCATAAAAAAAATTGACATAAATAAGAAACTTCTCATTCAGACATAATGTAAGACACTTTTAACAGCTAGGGTTTTAATTAAAGATTCACATACAATACTTTGAAATTAAAACACCATGCTAAAAGCCCTTCCAACACTTAAAATTGAACAAGCATATTGAGCACAACTATTTTGGTCAATCTAGACCTGGAAAAACTAAAGTCGTTGGGTTCGGCGATTTTTCACCTTGAAAATCAAAATTTGGCGATTTTATAAGGCAATCAAATCAAACCTTTCAAATTCGGCCATTTTTTTATAAATTGGCAAAAAAAATCCTTCAAAAATCGGTTTTTCCCTCTTTTTCCGGCTCGCGGGTAAAACCTACTCTCCCTACCAACACCACCTCTGCACGCGAAACCTTCGCCTACTAGAGTCGTCGATTCTCGATGATCGTATTCACAAGTGAAGTTGAAAAATTGATCTTACTATTAGCGTGAAGGGAGGTGCCTGAAGTCGGATGCCTCGCTATGCTTTGTCTATGTACAGTTTGATTCCAAACCGATCGATCCAATATCTGATCCGAAATCCAACACGTCTAGTGTCGGTGTTGTTCCATCAGTCATTAATGGCATACATATTGATTACCGCCTTGCCATATTTGTTCTTCCTTATTGTCGTCTTACTTAAAGAGTTTCGATATGCAAAAGAAGATTTAATAGTTTTAGTTTCAAACATATATTTGTAAATGTTAAACTTTGTTCTTTTAAAATAAACCACATTTTCTTAAACATTATATAAATGAAAATATAAATAAATAAAAACAAATTATATAATAATTGTTGAAATAAAAATAAATTTAAATAATTTAATATATCATTATCATATTTTTATATATATAAAATAAAATATTTTTTAACTTTCAAAATTTATAGTAACTCGAATTTAATGCCGAATTTTTTGTCAAATTTTACCGACTGAATTTTCCTTGCTAATTTTTTATCGAATTTCAAGCTCTCTGAATTTGAACACGAACTCGAACCACGTGACCTGGGGAAAAACCCCAACCTAGGGAAAACCTAAAGAGGAAAAATTTTATTAAGAAGAGTACACTCAAAAATTTCTTTTACATGAAATTTTACACTTTCCCTTATTGACAAAGATTCACAAAAAACATAACAGCAGCTGTCTACCTTGAAATTTGTGTCAATGAGCAACAATACGGCCTGATGTACGGCTGTCCACAAGTGTTGTACAGTACTATACGACATGCTCACTCTTCTACTTCGAGTTTTGAGCCCACACAAGCCAAAAAATCTTGTTGTACGATCTGCACTGTCTGCATTTATTGCAACAACAACACCCTAAGGAAACATCCCCACACATGCCGCTATATGCTCTACTGTAGAAGCTATAAGGCTTGTTTGTGGTTGCCTTGGAATGTGTGTTGTGTTATTCTTGGGAATAGTGCACAGTCTTTGCTTTGTGAACCCTTCTTCTCATTCACTTCTCTTTCTCTTCTTGGTGGGGAGTGTGTCCTCCTTTGTCCCTTTCTCATTGTTTAATACTGTTTTCTTTGTAACCACCATCTTAACTGAAAGTTTTTGAAAATTTCCCCAACCCAATTTCAAGCCTTTAGGCTTCTCTGCATTGTTTAATGCCCAACCCTTTCAATGCACAATTTTTCACAAATTAACCAGACTGAAACACATGTGAAAACTTTTTCTCAATTTTAAACAAACTCAGAAATTTTCAGACATTTACACACATGAAAATTTAGACACTTGTTTTTGTCCAATGGACCAGGATAAAACCCCCAAGTGAAAACCTGTTTTCAAAGTGAAAGAGCTTTATTAAATTTTCAGACAAAATTTACAACCTCGGAACAGCAGTACTTATCTCATTCCCTTCTCGAAATTCGTGCACAAAACTTCACTGACAGAATGGTACAGACTACTCATTAAATCCCTTGAAATCTGTGCCACACGTGTGAAAACTGTACGGGTCCAATGGACCAGGATAAAACCCCCAAGTGAAAACCTGTTTTCAAAGTGAAAGAGCTTTATTAAATTTTCAGACAAAATTTACAACCTCGGAACAGCAGTACTCATCTCATTCCCTTCTCGAAATTCGTGCACAAAACTTCACTGACAGAATGGTACAGACTACTCATTAAATCCCTCGAAATCTGTGCCACACGTGTGAAAACTGTACGGCATGCCTGTGCACAGTCAGCTGCAATAAATGACCTCAAAATTTGTGCCCAGTATGGTCTGCAATTAATGTTGCATGAACTCTGACAGCAGCATTAATTGCTATATGAAATCTTCTCGAAATTTGTGCTGAAAGTACGATCTGGTACAGTACGACCTACCTCAATTTGTGTGCCAGTAAATGCTTTAGCTTTCCTCGATTTTTGTGCTGGCTATGTCTGAAAATCAGAATTTTATTGGGAAACGTGCCCACTTCAGAATTCTGAAATTTTCTCTCCTAGTTCAAAATCCCTTCAAACCCTTGCTCTCTCTGAATTCTTCTTCTCTCCCAAAAATCTTTTTTGGAATGAACACAATGAATGAACTTTTGCCTTGCCCTGGCCTTTTTGTTCATGGTTACTTCCCCTGGCAATCTAACAGTCAAGATTAGATTATAGATCAAAGGTTGACATTAAATGCTCCATTAAAAAATAATTAAATGATATTCCGTGCACTCATATCATTTAATAAAGTTCAGCAACCCCTTTTTCTATTGAATCACTCACTTAACTTTTAAATGTGAACTTAGGAAAATACCCACTTAACTTTTAATAAAGTCACTTTAAAAATACAAAGTACATCTCACTTTATTAAATGCACAAAATGACTAGGAGGCACATTTAAGTGTCCTTGTCCACCCCAAGGCCACACTAGGTGGACAAATACTTCCTAGGTAACTTTTCAACACTCCCTCTTACTAAGGAAGGTGTTTTTCACCACTCCCAACTTGTCTCTTAAGTAGACATGCTTCCCTCTACCCAAAGCCTTCGTGAGAATGTCAGCCACCTGCTCATTTGTCGAAACATACTCCAAACGAACAGCGCCTCTCTGAACATAATCCCTGCTGAAGTGATATCTAGTCTAAATGTGCTTCGACCTGTCATGAAATACCGGATTCCCAGAGAGCTTGATGCAACTCTTATTATCACATTGTATAACTGTGGGACTCAGCTCCATATCAAACAAATCCACCATCAACTTGTGAAGCCACAAGCCCTCACAACTAGCCTGACTAGCTGCCATATACTCAGCCTCAACAGAACTCAATGCCACGGACTTTTGCTTTCTGTTGAACCACGACACAACTACCGAACCCAAGCTGAAGCAACAACCAAAAATGCTCTTCCGGTCCAAAACACTACCTTCCCGATCTGAATCTGGATAGCCAACCAACCCCACTCCACCAGATCTCCTATAATCTAATCCATAATCAGTTGTACCTGCAAGATACCTCACGATGTGTTTTGCAGTAGTCCAATGCACACTTCTGGGATCCACCATGAACTGACTCAGAGTGTTTACTGCAATAATCATATCTGGTTTGGTGTTGGCCAAATACATCAACGAACCAATCAACTGACGATATAAGGTAAGATCCACCAACTCTCCCTCTAAAGCATGAAGCTTTGCCCAGTTCGTGATCATGGGTGTCGACATCGGTCTGCAATCTGTCATCTGAAATCTCTTCAGAACATCTGCAGCATATTTTCCTTGCCCGAGGAAAACATGTCTATCCTCCTACCAAACCTCCATCCCCAAATAATAATGCATCAGTCCAAGGTCGGTCATCTCGAACTCTGAAGCAAGATCCTTCTTGCACGCATCAATCAGGTGCTCTCCCCCAATAATGAACAAGTCATCAACATACAGCAAAAGAATAAGTGGAACACCACCAACCACAATGTAGTATAGGTTGGGATCTGCTTCACTCTTTTGAAACCCAATTGAAAGCAAGTAGGTGTCGATCCTAGAATAACAAGCCCGAGGGGCTTGCTTCAGTCCATACAACGCCTTTTTCAGCCTGCAAACATGAGTCTCTCTCACATACTCAAAGCCCTGTGGCTGCTCCAAATATACCTCCTCCTATAGAAAAACGTTGAGGAAAGCGGTTTCCACATCCATCTGATGGATCTTCCAACCCGTCTCTGCAACGAAGAAGATCACAGCCCTGATCGAAGAAAATCTGGCCGCTGGTACAAATGTCTCATCATAGTCAACTCCTCGACCTGTGAGAAACCACGTGCAACAAAACAAACTTTGAACTTCTCAATATTGTCATCTGCAACATGCTTTATCTTGTAAAGCCATTTGGAAGTCACAACTGACTTCCCCTCTGGACTTGGAACCACTTCCCACACCCCATTCTTCATGATGGAGTCGTACTCCTCCATCATGGCATCTCTCCATACCTGGTGTGCAGAAGCCTGCTCATAAGTATCAAGAACGGTGTCACGCAAGCTAGTCACCTGTGCCATATAGCTGGAAAATCTCTCAGGCACCCTGCTCTCTCTAACCTCCCTCTTGGGCGGTCCAACTGACTGCTCTGCTTCCTTCATCAACTCCTGAAGCCAACTTGGCTTCCTCTTCCTGGAGGAAGCATCTTGTCTCAGACTCTCCTTAACCTCCTCATCGGACATACATCTCCCTGAAGAAGTCCCAACAACCTGAGAACCTGTCCCTCGTGAACCTGTACCTGTACCACTAGAACTCGAATCACCTGAAGGTGTCATCTGTGAACCTGTGATTCGTGAACTTGTCCCTGTACCAGAAGTTCCTATAGACTGAGCCCCTACCACTGAAGAACCTGTAAACTGTGACCCAGTCAGACCTGAAACCGATGACCCTGAACTCTGACTCGCTAAACTCTGAGCTGTCACCTTTGTAGTACCCTGTTGATCCTCCATCTCGGAATCAAGAGACCTCCTGAAGGTTTTCTCCTCCTCAAACTTCACCTCCCTTCTCACCACAACTTTCCTATGCGCAGGAAGTTAAATCCGAAAAGCCTTCAATGTCTCATCGTAACCAACAAAAATACCACGCTCACCTATAGCCTCCAACTTTGTCCTCTTCTCAGAAGGGACATGAGAGTATGGAAGGCAACCAAAAAACCGAAAGTGACCTATCTTAGGCACTTTCCCTGTGAATGTCTCCTCAGGAGTTTTACTCCCCAATGCACGGTGCGGACTCCTGTTGAGAACATAAACAGCAATACTACAGGCCTCTGCCCATAGAAAAAAAGGAAGACTCTGATTATGCAGCATGGCTCTAGCTGCACCCACTATAGAACGGTCCTTCCTTTCAGCCACTCCATTCTGTTGTGGAGTGTAAGGAACAGTCAACTGCCACTTTATCCCCTCCTGTCGACAATACTCATAAAATGCACGAGAAGTGTACGCACCTCCATTGTCTGACCGAAGTACCTTGATCTTCTTTCCTGTTTGGCTCTCCACAAGAGCTTTGAACTTTTGGAACCAAAGCAAGACTTCCTCTGATCTCTTGCTTCTAAGGAAATAGATCCAAGTCTTCTTAGAAAAGTCATCAATGAAAGTAATGTAATACTCGTATCCTGTCAAAGAGGCAGATGACATGGGACCACACAGATCTGAATGTATCAACTGAAGCGATCCCTCTGATCTGGAATCACTGCTTGGAAAAGCAGTCTTGGTGTACTTTCCCAAAGCACACCCTCTACACATACCACTCGACTCTGTGCTGAACTCTAGCATACCTATAGTCATCTCTCTCAGCATCTGCAAAGCTGGATGGTGAAGATGGGCCATCCTCCTGTGCCATAGCTCACACAACTCATCATTGCTCCGAGTGTGTGACAGTGCATGATGTGGCTAGAAAAGAAACTTGTACAGTTTCCCACTCTTACTCCAATCACCCGTGAGTCAAATGGACCTGCTGACTTGGGAAAGATGTGAACTTTCCCATCAAGGACATGTACACCGAAGCCTCTGTCCTCTATCATGGAAACTGAAACAAGGTTCTTCTTCAACCCAGGGACATACAACACATCCCTCATAAACATAGGTTGCATGGACTCCCTCTCAAAGCGGACAGTCCCTCGCCCAACTGTTCTCACCACTGTATCATCACCCAATACAACCTCCATCTCCAAGTCTGACTTTGACATCTCTGTGAACATGTCGCAATCACTTGTCATATGACTGGAAGCTCCACTATCCATGTACCAAGTGGAGGAAGTAGTGGTAGCACTCAATGAATGCCCAACAATCATAGAATGCTCCATGTGGTCCTAAAAATCCCTGTTGGTGATAGAAGATGCTCTCTCAATACCAACACCTACAAAAAGAGAAAAGTGTCTCTCAAATCTCACTGCAAACTCATCAATCTCTGTTGTAGTTGTAGTCTGTTGCTTCTTCTTCTTATTATTAGGACACTGTCCAACATAGTGACCCATCTTCTGACATGCAAAGCATTTCACTTTGTTCATGTCCTTCTTCTCTCCCTCAAGCTGTTTGGCTCCCTCCTTGGAACCCTTCTTGAACTTCTTCTTCTTCTTGCCCTTCACTGCTAAAGCAACATTCTCCTCGTCATCTCTTTGATGTGATGAACTTCCCTATAAGAATCCTCTCCATATCTCGTTCTGTGTGAGGTCATCCCAGAATCGATCCCATGTGGCCATGTTCTCCCTCCCAATAATGGTCTAAACAAATACGGTCCACTGCTGTGATACTCCATTTAGTGTTGTACGCACCATCTTAGGAACACCTATCACCTCTCCTACATCTGCTAGCTCATCTCTTACCTGCGTGATCTTGGTAAGATATGATGCCATGCCTTTACCTTTTCCCATGCAAACACTCTTCAACTTTTTTCTCAATGCCATCTTCTTGTTTTCATTGGAACTCTGATAAAGATTTTTCAAACCTATCCACATCTCAAAAGCATGGTCTTTCGCTGAAATGTGAGGGATCACATGATCCTTCACCGCATCAAGAAAGACTCTTCTTTGCCTTATGTCCTTTTTCAGAAAGGTTGCCTTATCTGTGGCATCAACAGGTACTACCACAGGATTTGTAGTTGTCCCATGAACTGTATCCCATAGTTCATTCTCTTCAAGAATCAAGTTAATCCTAGCCTTCCAAGGGCTAAAATTTGCAGCCCCATCAAGTCTATTTTCCACTCTAAGACCAAACACCATCGCTGCAACCCGTACTCACAAGCAAGCTGTTCTAGACTTCTTTCCTTCAAACCCCAGTTTCTAAATGTTTAAAATTTTGAATCTTTGCAAGGCTCTGATACTATGAACGTTTTTGAAAATTTCCCCAACTCGGTTTCAAGCCTTTGGGCTTCTCTGCATTGTTTAATCATTAATGCCCAACCCTTTCAATGCATAATTTTTCACAAATTAACCAGACTGAAACACATGTGAAAACTTTTTCTCAATTTTAAACAAACTCAGAAATTTTCAGACATTTACACATGAAAATTTAGACGATTGTTTTTGTCCAATGGACCAGGATAAAACCCCCAAGGGAAAACCTGTTTTCAGAGTGAGAGAGCATTATTAAATTTTCAGACAAAATTTATAACCTCAAAATAGCAGTACTTATCTCATTCCCTTCTCAAAATTCGTGCCCAAAACCTCACTGACATAATGGTACGAACTGCTCATTAAATGCCTTGAAATCGGTTCCACGTGTGAAAACCGTATGGACTCTACGATCTACTGCAATAAATGACCTCGAAATCTATGCCCAGTATGGTCTACAATTAATGTTGTATGGACTCTCACAGCAACATTAATTGTTGTACGGATTCTTCTCGAAATTTGTGCCGAAAGTATAGTCTAGTATAGTACGGCCTACCTCGATTTCTGTGCCAATAAATGCTTCAGCTTGCCTCAATTTTTGTGCTGGCTTTGTTTGGAAATCAAAATTTTGTTGGGAAACATGCCCACTTCAGAATTCTGGAATTTTCTCTCCTAGTTCAAAATCCCTTCAAACCCTTGCTCTCTCGGAATTCTTCTTCTCTCCCAAAAATCTCTTTTGGAATGATGAACACAATGAATGAACTTTTGCCTTGCCCTAGCCTTTTTGTTCATGGTAACTTCCCCTGGCAATCTAACGGTCAAGATTAGATTAGATCAAAGGTTGACATTAAAAAATAATTAAATGTTACTTAGTGCACTCATATCATTTAATAAAGTTGAGCAACCCCTTTTTCTATTTAATCAATCACTTGACTTTTAAATGTGAACTTAGGAAAATACCCACTTAACTTTTAATAAAGTCACTTTAAAAATATAAAGTGCATCTCACTTTATTAAATGCACAAAATGACTAGAAGTCACATTTAAGTGTTCTTGTCCACCCCAAGGCAACACTAGGTGGACAAACACTTCGTAGGTAACTTTTCAACATTAACTACAAAATCAAAGGTCTAAATTAAATGCTCTTTTAATAATTAAAACACTAATTATTAAATACATCACTTAAGTGAGACCCACACTAATAAAGTACAAAACATAACTTTATTTTCATAAAATTTACTTTTTACAAAAATACACAAAGAAACAAAGCCTTTAAGTCCTCCTCATCACACCCAGAACAAAACTATGAGGGAGGACCTTCATAGTTATCTTTCAACTCTATGTTCAAGGATCAACGAGAGATTAGATCTAAGAGAGGAAATCTCTCAGAGGCTTGGAGTGAGGGATTCTCTCAAGTCAAGGTTTGTCTTTTCTACAGAGGGTTGTGCATAGTTGCAGCAAGGGAGTGTCAAGGGTGACTGAGATCCGGTGTGTATATCTGAGACCCTGTCGTTGTAAGTGTTGATTAACAAACCTACAATAAAAGACAACTGTTGGTTGGTTTTCCTCGTTGGGCTTTCCAATGTACATCTTGTGTTTCGGTTTTCTTTGTTTATGATTGCTTATCACCATGTTGTACATCTAGTAAGCTATGAAAATTTCTCTTGGTGTTTGGAGATCAGTCTCCCACGGAATGTACAAGTATTTTAAAGGGTATTGAAGACCTGTGGGCAACGAACCAAAATAAACATTCATGGACATAAATCTTTTATTTCCTTCGATAGAATAGGAACGACTTATCCCCAAGGGGTAGCTCAAGTGATCATAAGCCAAATGTGAGATCCCCCTCCCCCACAATTGGGGTGGTCACAAGTTCAACTCTCTAGATCCACTCAAGGTTAGACTTTGTAACTAGGGCCTCCAACTTACCTCGTTTACCATCCATGAATCATGGGGAAGTACACAGAGCATTTACCATAATTCATTCCATCAAGAAAAAAAAGGATAGCAACAACTTGGGAAGGAGCCATTGATATGCTACTTCACTTTCAACTCAATGATTTTGACATTGGGCTTTTTTTATGTATGGTTTGCATCAACACAAATGCATTTAAATATAAGCAATGTTGTGGTTGACAATTGAGCGTAGCTCGAGTCATTGTGAGGAAAAGTTGTTACCCTCCCAACCTTGGTTCAAATCCCACTTTGAAACATGTTTTCTCTTAGTGAGCCAATTGTTGCTGCATGTCCTATTCATGAGTTGTTTACCAAGCTTTGTGCCCTAAAGAATCTATGGTTTACCTTGAGTTCCATTTTTCGAATGAGGGGAAATCACAAGAGGTTTTCCCCCAAGATATATTACTAGGATATAAAAAAATGAAAATGTTGTGGTTATACAAACAAAGAGTTTCCATAATCTAGAAGCTTTTAGCTGCCAATTTGTGTCCAAAAAGGGGAGTATACTCCAATGTCCATACCCCAATGTTGAACTCATTGTGGAGGGATATTAAATTACTACTTGAATAATCAACTCATAGTAGTATTCAAAACTAGCTGAAGAAAATGACAAAATCATCAAGATTCTGGTTTAGACATTTTGACAAACACTTTCAGCTGCTAGGTTTTAAATTAAAGAATCACTTGCAAACTTTGAAACTTAAAACACCATGCCGAAAGACTCCTCAACCCAAGATATTGAACAACCACATTCAACACAGCTATATTTTTTGTCAATCTTGACCAGGGAAAAACCCCAACTTACGAAAAACCCAAAGACAAGAATTGTTTATTAAGAAGAAACTCAAAAACTTTCTTTACATAAAATTTTTCTCTTTCCCAACACCGAAAACCTTTAACAAATTTATGACAGCAAACTACTACCTCGAAATTCATACCAATGAACAGCAGTACGACCTATTGTACAAACTATCCACATGTGCATGCACCTATTGTACAACCTGGTCATTTTTCTTGGTTGAAAATCTTGCTACACATGCCGAATTAGCTCTGTAGTATGGTACCGACAGCCTGCATTAAATGCTACAGGCATTGCCTTGGAATTTGTGCCCACCCATGTTGTTGTACGGTCCTATCAAAGTGTTGTACAATCACCTTCTTGGCTGCCTTTGGAAATGCATTACTGAATCTTCTTGGAAAATGTGCCAACTTGCCTTGGAAACCCTTTTCTCCTTCACTCTTCTCTTTAACTTCTTAGTGGTGCATCTTTCTTTTTTCCCTTTCTCATTATTTTATACTTGAATTCTAGTAAGGACCTTCCTACCTACCAATCTAAGAGCTAGGATTAGTTCACTAGATCTAGAGTCAATATTAAATGCACATTTTAATAATAAATGTTAATTAATTATTAAATGCATCACCTAAATCACCCACAACTCATAAAGTACAAAACATTTCTTTATTTACATAATGTCTCTTTTTACATAAATACAACTTAAGGAACAAAAGGCCTTATGTCCCCTGCATCATACATACACCAAAACTATGAGGGAGGACCCTCAGAGTTAACTATTTCAACACTCCCTCCTATCAAGAGTGTCCTTCTAGCACCATCTGAATCCCCATCTCTATTTCCTGAAGCAGCTTCCTCCTGCTCTAGAATGCATCTTGAAGACAAGTGCTCGACCTTCAATTGGAACTCTGATACTTGAGACTCCACCTGAGCCTCATGAACCTGCTCATCATTACTAGACTTGCCAAGTCTTCTACAGTGTTCCAAAGAGATCCACTCTCTTCATGAGAAGAAATAAAAATAATTGTTAATCAACTGTAACACCTACCCCATTCTTAGAATATGACTCGGATAGCCATCCTCCTAGCCTTGGATGAACACGTCCCCTCAACACATATAACCTAAGTCACCTGACACGGGGACACGGGACACGGGGATTCGAGTGTCCGACACGGGCACGGTGACCCCCGGAATTAGGACACGTAGGATACGTTTTATATACATATTTTTTTTTTTAAATATATATTAAAATTTAAAAATATAGACATATAGATCCAAAAATATTTAGAAACTAGAA
>LPNX010244415.1:205143-374675 GCA_001517045.1 Pseudotsuga menziesii
CCTACTCTTCTTCACACTGTACAAGTTCCCATATGTGCTCCAATTCCTCTCACAACAAGAGGATGATGTAACTTGAGAGATGATCCTCAAGGCTAACTTCCGTAGAATAGGGGATGTTGCCCCATGAGTTGCCCACCAAGCATAGGGTTTCTTACCCCCCCCTATCTCTAAGCACATCATAGCCTCCAAATCTCCCAGTGCCAGTGGAAAAATCTACAAAGCCCTCCTCCGCCTCCTCAAGCATGTCGCTATCCTTAAATAGTCGTCTAAGTGCTATCTTCCTCCCATGTGCAATCTCTACATCCATGTGAGGAGGGACTCTGTGTGAGGCCCCCGATCCACCAGTGAGCCGCTCCTGAGTGTAGAACTTGGGGTTCAAGGAGTGGGCCAAGCAATGCAAAGGTGTGCAATTCTTATCCCACCTGGAGATAAGAATATCCCGAATAATGGTCCATAAGTTCTCTGCCGATGTCCCATTCTCAGGACACTCATTCTCCATGACAATGGACCTCATGGACTCAATCATGGAATCCCACCCCTCATAAACCTCTGCTAGGATGGGTTGGTCCGTGTCTACAAACCGCAACAAAGAAATGATGGGCTCCATGATCTTAATGCTAAGATCTACTGTGTCCCACCAACCATCATCTAACACCTTGTCCTTCACCTTTTGTGAAGCAACCTGATCCGTCCTTCTCCAAAAAGACCAAAACTCTGAAATCACCATGGACCCAAGAGCGGTTTTGACCTCCCTCAACCTCTTCAGCATGATGAATGAGGAAGCAAACCGAGTATCTGCAATCTTCAGCAATGAAAGCTGTGTGTACTGTTTGTAGATGGTGAGGGCATTTGTGTGGTTTTGTACAAAGTCACAGATATGGCGTGCATCCTCAATAAGGGTGCCAATCCATGTCACGTCCGAAGCAATGGCTTTCAGTGCTAAATTCAAGGAATGGACAATGCAAGGTGTCCAAAAAACCTGTAAGAACAATAAAAGCATGTATCAATGACTCTACAACACTAACATTGCAATTGACCAAATTCAAACAATGATCAAATTAGAAATGAAAGAATGAACATACCTGTAGATATTTAGCTTCCACAATCATGCCAGCAGCCTTGCAAACAGGTGCATTGTCCGTGATGATTTGTACACACGAATCAACACCTACTTCTTCAATGGTTTTGATGAATAAATCACCCATAAATTGTGCAACCTTGTATTTCCCAAGAGCATCCACTGCTTTCAAGAACAACAGTCCATTTTGGGAAGATACCATGAAATTGATGAGTGGATGGCGTGCGGGATCCGTCCATCCATCAGAAACAATACTCACTCCAGATGAGGGCCATGTTGCTCTAATTGGCTCAAGGATTTTATCTACCTCCTTCTTTGCTTTAACCAGCAATGTGGTTCTAAGCTTCTCTGAACCAGGAGGCACATAACCACTTGGAGATCATTCCAAGATAGTTCGAACCATCTCAAAATACAATGGTGACCGTGCAACATTGAATGAGATGAAGTTGAGGTAGAAGAAAAATGCAATGGTAAGGTCTACCTCTTCTCGCGCCTCTTGTTGGAAAATCCTATCCATTGGACCACCTGTAGATTGCCTCTTTCTTGTTTGGTAAGTATCTCCACGCCCATGAATGCTAGGTGGTAATGGAGTCTTGGTGCTAGAGGACTTCCTCAAAAATGGAAGAGGATCATACTCTTTTTTCTTGCTTGCTTCTGCCACCTTCCCTAAGCCAACATGATCCTCTCTTTCCATATCCCTCCTTTGGTTAGCAGTCACCGCTTTGCATGAAGAAATCCCACAAGAAGGAAGGGCCAACAAATGGCCCTTAACCCGGAAATATGTGCTCTTGAACTCATGGTTGCAAAAATTGCATCTCCAAGACACATTGCCTCCCCCACCAAGCTTTGCCCCGGGCCCATCTTTCCTTGTCACATACTTCCACAAAGGGTATTTTTTTTCTTGGGCTTGTTGTCTTGCTAAAACAGGGTTATATGGAGTATAAGCTCCACCAGCTGCCGATGGAGCACTTGACGGAGGAGGAGAACCGGTTGTGCTTGATGGAATAGGAGGGGAGGCCCTAGATGGCGCATTTCTCCCTTTCCTTTGACCCCTACCTCCTCCCCTAGCTGATTGAGACATTCATTTTCTTGTGTGATGGTTGAGCTTGCAATCCTCTCCACAAATCCGTCGAAATGCACTTGGAACTGCTTGGAAACAATGGATAGCCTTCAAATCTCCTTCAAAACTCCTTCACCTACACATAAAACTCACTCTCAATGATTTGCTTCCTTCCAAATGACAAATAGAAAGACAAAAAGTTGAATTTAAGTGAACACGGCTGTCTTTTTCGGCCGGTTACGTGTCCTGTTTTTTGGGTACGTGTCCGATTTTCGGGACACGATGGAAGTTCGTGTCCGATTCGTTGGGGAGTTCGTGTCCCGATTTAGGATTCGACCGAAGGTCTAATCGGCCTCGTGTCGAACACGAATCGTGTCCGATTCGTTCCCCACGGGACACGAGGGGGGTAGAGGACGAATCCGGTTTCTTAGCATATAACTTGTCCCTGGGATCACCAAGAAGGATTGAGGTGCCAACTGGTTCTTCTACCTAATAAAGGAAACATGACTAGACCTGACCATCTATCCATACCCATCATCCTCTAAAGATGAAGCTGAGAATTTACTAACTCTCATTTCGGTTGGAACCTAGCTGTTCCAACACCTCACACTATGACCTACGGACTATATCAATATCTATTTGTACAAAATGCCGTGGACCTAACTTTGTAATGATCTGGAAGGCACCATATAGTCTAGTCATATGTCTAGTTGACGCACTGTCAACTATCCAAACATGCTCAAAGACTAAACTCCCCATACTAGAGTTGATGGTAGCTAGATAAAATTCTTGTTCTAAGGTTGTTGCATATTCTTTTACTGCAGCAAATGTTGTTGTATCTTTCTTCATCTTCCCCTTCTTCTCAAGACATTTTGAAGCATAATGGCCAAACTGGTTACATCAAAAGCATCTGATCTTACTTAAATCTTTCTTCTTCTTGTTCTTCTAGCTCTTAACCGTAAGAGCCACATTCTCCTCAATCTCACCACTCTTGGATTGTTGCCTTTTAAGAGCCTCATCTCGAAACTCTTCTTTGATAAAATCATCCCAGAGTCTCTCCCAACTAGGTTTATGTTTTTGGAGACCACACCTTTTACAAAGGTGTTTCATGTTTCATCCCAAACTTGAGTAATCCTCTCTTGGATTGTTGCCTTTTAAGAGCCTCATCTCGAATCTCTTCTTCGATAAAATCATCCCAAAGTCTCTCCCAACTAGGTTTATGTTTTTGGAGACCACACCTTTTACAAAGGTGTTCCATGTTTCATCCCAAACTTGAGTAATATAAGGCCAATTTCTAATGTTAAGCCATCATAATGTCTCAACTTTTCTCTCAATACCATCTTCATGTTCTCATTACTACTCTGGTACAGGTTAGTCAAAGATGTCCACATTTCAAAGGCATTTGCTTTCCTTGCAATATGAGGAACAAGGTGATCCTTGACAACATCAAGAATCACTCTCTTGGCTTTCACATTTCTCTTCTGATAGGCTGAAAAACAAGTCGCATCAATAGTATTATTAGGTACCGTGACTGCCTTCTCAACTATATCCCATAGTTAATCTTCCTCCAACAATATAACAATGCACTCCTTCCATGAACTAAAGGTGGATTCTGCATCCAATCAGTCTTAAACCTCAAGCTTGTATCCATTAACGTCAAGATTGAAAACTTCAATACACTATGAAACAAACTAGCAAACTGCCTTGTTCAATACTACTCTGATACCATGAAGAATATGACAAAATTATCAAGATTCTGGTTTAGACATTTTGTCAAACACTTTCAGCGGCTAGGTTTTAAATTAAATAATCACATGCAAACCATAAAATTTAAAACACCATGCCAAAAGACTCTTCAACCCAAGATACTAAACAACCACATTGAACACAGCTATAGTTTTGGTCAAACTTGACCAAGGCGAAACCCCAACCTAGGGAAAACCCAAATAGAAGAAATATTTATTATGAAGAAGAAACTCAAAAAATTTCTTTACATAGAATTTTCTCTTTCCCAACACTGAAAAAATTTCACAAATTTATGACAACATATTTCTAGCTCGGAATTCATTCCAACGAACAGCAATAAAGTCTGTTGTACGGCTTGTCCACACGCTACTATACCTATTGTATGGCTTGCTGGCTTTTTTGGCTCGAAAATCGTGCCACATTCCAAATTAAATCTGCTGTACGGTATTGACAGCCTGCATTAAATGCTATAGCCACTACCGCAGAATTTGTGCCCACACATGTTGTACGGTCCTGTCAAAGTGTTGTGTAGTCACCTTCTTGGTTGTCTTGGGAAATGCATCGCTGAATCTTCTTAGAAAATGTGCCAATCTGCCTTGGGCACCCTTTCTCCTTCTTCACTCTTCTCTTTCTCTTCTTAGTGGTGTATCTTTCCTTTTTCCCTTTCTCATTATTTTATACTTTAATTCCAGTGACTACCTTCCTAACTACCAATCTAAGGGCTAGGAGTAGTTCACTAGATCTAGGGTCAATATTAAATGCACTTTTTAATAATAAATGCTAATAATTAAATACATCACTTAAATGACCCACAACTCATAAAGTACAAAACATTTCTTTATTTACAGAATGTCTATTTTTACATCAATACAACATAAAGAACAAAAGGCCTTTATGTTCCCCTAAATGCACACACAAAAACTACAAGGGAGGAGGCCTTTATGTCCCCCTCATCATACACACCAAAACAACGAGGGAGGACCTTCAGAGTTAACTATTTCAACCCTAGCAACTCTACTTTTGAGTCCCCGAAGAGCCCTTATTTAGCTCCAGTCATTGTTTTATGGGAAATAGATTATTCCTATAGGTTGTGTAGCAACTGTCAAGCACTACACCAGATAACCTATCACAAATAACTTGCCCATACAGTTTGTTGGTAAACTAATAGACAGATTACACAGTGCCAAATATTTTTCTAAGCTAGACATTGAATAAGAAAGATATCATATCAAAACATGAGAGGAAGATATTGCCAAGACATCCTTTCCACACCCATCAAGGACTATACAAATTATGAACTAAGATAAAAGATACATCCCTTTCCACCCTTGTATTCCATATCCACGTGTCCAACACACAGATATGTCATCCCACCTGTCCTTGTAATTCTAACATGAAGGCTCGAAAATCAACACCTGAAAGGCAATTTTTAGGGTTTCATTTGATCTTTAAAGGCATTGTTTAGCCCAACAATCCATCACCATTAAACCAAGTAGGAAAATACATTACGGAGGAAAACTTGTCTAAGAGATTCTTGGAGTTTAGTGCAAAATTAATCTACATTTCATTTTCTAAGTGACATTTCAAATTTTTGTTACATTAGAGTGTTCTTCCACCAAAAACATGGCTCAAACATCCAAGGTTGTTGCTCAAAAGAAAAGTAAAAATGTTCATGTTGGTGTTTTTCCTTCTCCTCTACTGCTCCTTTCAATTGGCACGGACCAATTTGGATATCAATGAACCAATCCTAGAGTCGATCACTTTTGATGATGGTATTTGTGATCCTAACAAGGGGTCATTTGCAACACGGACATATCCAAACCTTGCACTATAGGGTTTGGAGGAGTAATGGAGAGCATAATGGCAGTAGTGGTGACCTTGATGATTTTGATTGAAAAATGTTCATCTTGGTCTTTTTCCTTCCCCTTAACAGCTCCTTTGAATTGGCACAAGCCAGCTTGGATATCAATGAACCAATCCTAGAGTCGATCACTTTCGATGATGGTATTGGTGATCCTAATGAGTGGTCATTTGCAACACCAACATATGCAAATCTTACACTAGAGGGCTTGGACAAGGAAAATAATGGAGAGCACAATGGTGGTAGTAGTAGTAGTTACTATGAAATGTGGTACTTATTTAAAACAAAAAATAGCTTTCTTTTGAATCATGTAGAGACAATATAAAAAATTACTGGATGACAGTAAGTTTTATACATAAACACCTAAATGTAAATTTGGATAAAATAATAAAGAATCCATGGCTTGCATTGTCTCCGCTGAGGGAGTTACGCTGGATCGTAGAAGGATAGATGCAATTGTTCGGGTGCCTCGCCATAGAAACATCACACCGCAATGAGTAATTATATTACTCACAAGACACTATATAAGATCTGTTCAGGACCACACAAACGATTGTCACATCATTAAAAGCAATATAGAGGAAAGATTCATTCAATTGGAATTGTCATAAAAATAAAGCCGTATGGTTTTGCATCTTCTTCATCTTTGCTTCTCATTGTTAGCTTTTAGACAAGACAAGAAAGGTATAACAATTATAAACTTATGGTAGCAGCCTCAATGAGGTGTCTCTTGTCTCTTGGTAAACATCCTTCTTTGTCGTGTTAAACTCTATGTGCTAAGTTACTTCTAATGCATCTGCACAAAAGAGATTTCTACTGTGGTGAGGATCCATAAGAACCTAGCTGACTATTTTGAGACTTCATTAGCAATAAAATTGTGCTGCAACAAATCTGGGGAAGTTGCTCCAACCTTGGTGAGACTTGAGCTAATTATTGCAGATAGCAAAGAATTCTATCGCCAATTCTCTTGTATATGAGCATTGAGAAATTTTCCAACATGTTACAGCTTATATCTCATTTTGCAGATTTGATGCATTGGTTGTGAGATCTTTTCCTTTAAGTCTTAATATTAAAAATCAGTGTTTCAAACTCCAATTTCTCCTGATTTTACCATTTTTTTCAGAGTTTTTCAGATTGCCAATTTTTCACAGCCCAAGATTGTAATTGCTGAATACTGCCAATTTTTTCCCAATTTCACCTATTCCTGATTTGATAACCCCCACCGATTGTTTTGTCATGATCAGTTTTGCAACACTGTTTGAAATTTTGATATCCTTAACAGTAGATCTTGTGTTGGAATTCATAGAAATGGGCCTTGTAACTCCTACCATGCAACGATACATCATTTTTCTGTCTGCTGCACAGCTTTACTATGATATTACTACAAAGCTTTGAGATTAAGCAGTCACAGGGAAGAAGGTAATAATCATTGGTCATTAGATATGAGATTACCAATCGTAGAAAAAAAAACTGCTAAAGAAAGGAGAATTAGGATAAGTGCCACACCATACTAACTGACAGTGACTGCAAAGCTTTCGAATAAATCGAAAAAGAATTGCAAAACTTGAAGACATAATATAAATTTCATTTGCAAGAATACTTTCAATATCCTATGCAGTAAAAGAGAAGAAGAGGACACACAAACAGTACAGGGCACAAAGATCTAGTAACCCCTCGAGGCATATATAATATATATAAATTGATGAAGAAAACAGGTGTTGGCACAAAGAACTGCAAGTTAGGATTAAAGTACACAGAACTGGCCAAGTGAAAAGCAGTTATAAAATATTTGAAGTCATCGATGAGAAGATTGAACATAACACCAGTTCTCAGATGAATGGAATATCAACATGTCCAGCATAAGCTTGATCCAGATTGTATTATAGAAAACTGCATTCCACGATTCTCATGAGGAATAATGGGCCCCTCAGACAAGAAGTTTAATAGACCAAATTATGAGGAACACAGCAGGTGTACACAGTAGATCCAACTTTCAGAGATATCCATGACATCATTCAAAGGCACAGCCTGCATCATGGGTATAATATGCACTCTAAATTCACTTCTGATTTCATTTCCTCTATTTCTGATTTCTACCAGTACATACCATCGTTCCCTCAACTCATATTCTGAACCACTTGGGTCTTGGCCATTAGCTTCAAGCATCTCACGCAACTCTGCAGTTTTGACATGCTTCTGTAAACCATCCTTGATATTCCACAATGCTTTTGATTGGTTTTCCAGCTTCAATTCCAACTCTGTGGCTTTGGCTGAATATCCTTCTCCCACATTACTATCTAATTTCACAGAACCCTTATTTGAGTGTGCCTTATTTGGCTTTTTACTAGATGATGCTTCACGTTCATCAGGCTTACGCTTCTTAGATTTCCCTTCCCGATGAGTTTCTTGTAGTTGCTCACCCACGTCGTTATTCAAATCTGAAATAAAGAAATGTGAAAATGTGACTAGCATAGATTTCTCAGAAAAATAAATAATAGCACCATGATTATATTATTTATCACTTCAGGATATTCCACTATTAATTCAATTTGTCGAACTATGATACCTTGGTTGATATCCTGAATGTATGGTTTTGCAATGCTTTGAACAGATTCCCTATCTTCATCAGCCAAGCTGTCCCAACCAGGCATCTTCTCTATTGGACTAGTCCACCAGCCAGTCTCTAGGAAGCATTTCGCATGACGCCAGGCTGGCACTTTCCCACGAAACTTGGGATTATCTGATTCAGTCATTGTTGAGATGCGGACCTGCTCCACTCACAAGAAAATTAACAATAAAGTAAAAAAGAATTGCCATAACATAACATATAGCAGACCACTACTAAGAGTCTAAACCTATTACCAACCAATTCTCATTGATATGCATGTTGCCAAAAATTTGAGAGAATGCCAAAGACCATTTGAATCGTTATTGAATCAGTAACCACAATACAGATATAAGCGATATAGACATTGTTTCATGACACAAACCTGAGAGTAATCCAAGGTTTCCTCCATGATTTCACATACAGTTCTTCAAGTTTTTCAGTCTTATATTACATTCTTGTTATATTCTAATGCTTATGATATGACAATCACAAATCTCTTTTCTGATTTGGTTTTGGACAATCATTAATTTCTTGATCTTTACATTCAAGACTGGAGGGTGTTCACATGTCTACCAGACACAGGCCACAACCAAAACTACTAGATAGCATACAAATCTTGTTAGATTTTATAGATATAGCAGTATAATTCAATTGCATTTAATAAACAAGACCACTAAAAGAATCACCAAGCACAGAAACAATAGACACAAAGATTTTGATATGGGAAACTGCTAAGGGAGAAAACCCAGCAACCTTCTAATAGAGATAATCAATTCAGAGATCAGTGTACATCCAGATACATATATAGCAGAGAGATAAACCCCAAGAACATAAGAGAAACTTCTTGAATTATAGATAACCCCAAAAAACTTCTTCTTGTAGCAGTAGCGAACTTGTCTCTCTTACTTGGAGCAAACTTGCTTGATGAAAGTGAGTGAGGGTGCCTTCTATTTATATTTTATCATGCTAACTTTTTCATCTTTCAATTGGGGCCGACTTCTCTTTTAGTGTGCAAAATAGCAGCTACAACATCAACACTCCCTCTTATAGCCAAGGAGGCATCATCATACTGGAACACATCTGGATATCATCTATACATCACAATTGTCTCGAACATCTCTAGATCATAAGGAAGGTCTTCCAACACAATCTCATTCCATCCAGAAGTGTCAACAACTCTACCAAGTCCATCGGGGAGTCAACATGCATCAGCTCAACCCAATCCATCTGGGAACATGCAACAGCTCACCAACTCTACCTAGTCCATCAAAGAGTCAACATGCATCAGCTCAACCTAGTCCATTGGAGAGCCTACATGTAATATGCACCAGTATGCACTTGCCTCTCCACCCCTTCTCAAGTTGTTAGAGAGATCTCCACACTCCTTCACAAACTGGTCGAGTAAATGCACTAAATCTCTCCATCACATCTCATGATGTTTGAGAAATCTCCCCACTCCTTCACAAAGTGTTCGAGAGTATGCGTTGGCCTCTCCATCCCTTCTCAAGATGTCCAAGAGATCTCCTCACTCCTTCATAAAGTGTTCGGGAGAATGCAGTGGCCTCTCCACCCCTTCTCAGTGTGTCCAAGTGATCTTCCCACTCCTTATCAAAGTGTCTGAAAGAATGCAGTGGCCTCTCCATCGCTTCTCAAGGTATGTGAGGGATCACCCCACTCCTTCTCAGAGTGTCTGGGATAATGTAATAAAAAAATCCATCCCTCTTAGTGAGGGGAGCAATCATGGGACCAATCTCCCCATCCTTCACAGAGTGTGAGGGAGTAAAATCAACCTTCCCTCTTAACAAGGGAAACAATCATGGGACCAATCTCCCCACTCATTCACAGAGTGTCACAGAGTAAATTCAACCTTTCCTCTTAACGAGAGAATCAATCATGGGAACAAACCTCCCCACTCCTCAGACTGTCAGGGAGTAAAGTCAACCTTCCCTCTTAACGAGGGAATCAATCATGGGACCAACCTCCCCACTCCTTCTCAGAGTGTCATGGAGTAAAGTCATCCTTCCCACTTAACGAGAGAATCAATCCCTTCTCAAGATGTCCAAGAGATCTCCTCACTCCTTCATAAAGTGTTCGAGAGAATGCAGTGGCCTCTCCACCCCTTCTCAGTGTGTCCAAGTGATCTTCCCACTCCTTATCAAAGTGTCTGAAAGAATGCAGTGGCCTCTCCATCGCTTCTCAAGGTATGTGAGGGATCACCCCACTCCTTCTCAGAGTGTCTGGGATAATGTAATAAAAAAATCCATCCCTCTTAGTGAGGGGACCAATCATGGGACCAATCTCCCCATCCTTCACAGAGTGTGAGGGAGTAAAATCAACCTTCCCTCTTAACAAGGGAAACAATCATGGGACCAATCTCCCCACTCATTCACAAAGTGTCACAGAGTAAATTCAACCTTTCCTCTTAACGAGAGAATCAATCATGGGAACAAACCTCCCCACTCCTTCTCAGACTGTCAGGGAGTAAAGTCAACCTTCCCTCTTAACGAGGGAATCAATCATGGGACCAACCTCCCCACTCCTTCTCAGAGTGTCATGGAGTAAAGTCATCCTTCCCACTTAACGAGAGAATCAATCACGGGACCAGCCTCCCCATTCCTTCTCAAAGTGTCAAGGAGAAGGTACGGTCCCATTCTGAGTCATTTAGGGACTAATGTGCTCTTCGTAGAATCTTTTGTAAACTTATAGACCTGCACACATATCAACTAACAAAGGAATCAATGTATCAGGGGCAGATACTATTATCCTGCCTTGTTCAAAAACATGAAATGCAACTAAAAAACAAATGAAATAACAACAAATTACATGATTGAATTCATGCACCTGCATGAGAGAGTATCAAGAGACTAGTCTCCCCACCCCATCACAGGGTGTCAGGGAGATCTCCCCACTCCTTCTCAGAGTGTCCAAGAGACGATATAGTTTTTCCATCAAACCATTCACCCTTAGCCAAGTCACATGGCTAATACTCGTTCGATAATCATGCTCATCACATCTCCCTTTGTGTTGGAGCACCCTGGAGCACCCTGCTCCCTCTGCATCTGAGCATCCTTCTCCCTCTCTGGAGGGATCCACATGCTAGTCCATCAACCTATATGAGATATCACTTCGAATGCCAATCTGAACACCATCTCTCACAAAGCAAATGAGCACAATTCCTTACTAAAATGTAAGTATTTGTCTTGGTGACGACCAGGTACATCTAGGATCCTTCCAACTACCTGTATGGTGGGATCCACCAAATCTAAATCAGCATCCATCAAGCTAGCCATTGTTGAAATATTGTAACTTCAAAGGATATTCTAAATGTATTTACTGATGTAACCCAAGGGAGATGTTATTATTCCTCCGTCGTGGTGTTACTTTTGTAATTGGTCATCATAGAGTCATGAGGTAAAGCCTCCATTGTAAGTCGAGCCATTATTACCCTAATGAATAATATAAAATACTATTTTGAGTCTTCCTAGGTGAAGTTGGCCCAGGCAGTTTAGTGGGGCCAACTTCTTTAGGGTAAAGTCATTTGGCTCAATGTGTATAAATAGAAGAGTTGTGCTTCTTATTTGAACACATACTCACTTAGTTGTGTAGCGTGTAATATCCCAAATACTGATATTCTCTAATGTTCTATTGTAGTACTGACTCACACACTCAATCTTATACAAAAATACGCAATAACTGTGCATGTAAACTTCCCATGCAAAAATGCCCTAAAATGTAGCCGAATTAGGGCTAGGGTTTGCAAAGAGAAATTAACACTTACTATTGATATCTCGGCTGATAATGACTCTAGAGATAGCTACATGCTTAAAAATCTGGATAGGTGGGCTAGTAGTGCCCCTTTCCTCTAGTGTTACCGCCCCACTGTACCATAAGCACCCTCCAAACTGAAGGTGACGTTTTTGTAGGAGGAAAGGTCAGATCAAGCTGAACTTTGTGGGATTATCTGTCTGCTCATGCCAAAGAGATGGACTGTCACATGCGGAGGTTTGGCTGCCTCTAAGGGCCCTAGCAAATTGATCTGTGGTTCTGCTGCTCATGCACCCCATGCTTCTATTTGCTGATAGTTGCTCCAAATAGGCACACTGATGGTTGATAATCCCGAGATGCCGTAAGATGGGCCCACTGAGAAAGAGGAAGCTAACATGCGAAGGAAAGACTGGGTTTTGTGGTTCCAGCGAATCCTTCTGTGGTTTCCTCGCTACTTTTAGCTGCAAAACGTGGATCTGTCAATAATCCTTCGGAGTGTGTTGGATCTCCAGATACTAAAGTGTAAGATGAATGTTGTGGATAAACCTGGATGGTCTATCCCAAAGAGACTAGGGCAAATATCTCACTGTCGAACCCTCGCTAGTTGAACAAGTTGTCTTCAACTCCAACTACCGTGGCTACACACGGCGTTGCTGCTCAAAAACTCCAAATCAATCAACAATAATCATAGATATCTCCTTTAGTCCCATAACCCTTCTTAAATAGATCCTTATGCAATTTTAGGGTTTGCATGTCACTTTTAGGGTTTATGCTCATTTTTGCATGCATACAATTCTAATTTCAAGTTGACTTTAATACTGAATAAATAAGGTCTGCATGCTTTGGGATATGAACTCTGATGGCCTTCTTACTACACCGATGACTTAATAATACTGAATGGATGTACCTTTCTACTCCTAGTGCTATTAGTCCTCAGTTGTTCCCTTTTCTTTAAAACCTGCTCGAACCTATGGGAATAAGATAGTTTAACGGGTGTCTCGGGGTGGTTTAGTTGGAAGAGGACATTACAGTCCTCCCCGCTCGAAATTGCTTGTCCTCAAGCAATCTCCGACCAATATACCGAATCATCTGTCCTCGTCTCTTCTTGTCCAATTTTATCAACCAGTTTATTCCGCTGCTGGGTGGCCCTTCTTTTCACCCATGCTCTGTATTCCCTCCTTGTATCTTTTGGGTACCTGAGAGGATCGAACATGCTAGTTTTGGCTCCCTGTCCAAATTCCCTAGGGCTCATCCTACCTTTGTCTGGAGGTCTACCCGAAAAGCCCTTTGCATACCACTATTCCTTCCTTGAAGTCTTATGTGTTGGAGTTAGCCATTTCCTTGTGCGAGTCTTGTCCTCATGCCTGAATATGGTAGTCATCCCTTTTGCTATGGCTGATCATGACGCTTTATAAGGCATTCCCCTTAGGACCACCATCTTCCCATCTGGTGCCAAGAACTCCATCTCTAATGTTTGGTAATTGGTTGAGTATTTCCCAATTGAGTACATCCATTGTACTCCCAAAACAATGCTCGTGTCTGGCACATCTACCACATAAAAGTCGTCCACCAATGTATAATTCCCAAGTTGTACCTGTATCCGAGGTATCCTCTGTGTGCATTTCATCTTGTGATTGCCAGCCATGACAACAGTAGAGCCCTCAAAGTCCTCAGTGGGAAACCTTTTCCTCTCTACCCAAGAGGCATCTATAAAGTTGTGGGTGGCCCCACCATCAATCAAAGCAATGGCACGTTGTCCCTACATACTTCCCCTAATCCTGATATTATGGAAGGTGGGGACTCCTGTGAGGGTAGCAATAGTGGCCCTCTATGGCAATTGTTCCAATTCTGTACTGTGTAGTTCTCCATTCGGTTTCTGCTCCGACTCATCTCCCTCACTGCTATCTGGAAGTACCTCGATGAGGTGTACTTTCCCTTTACCCATACATCTATGGCCGGGAAACCAAGGTTCTTTGCAAGTAAAACGTAAGTTCTTCCTTCTCAAATCTCATCGTGTGTCCTCGTTCAACCATTCCCTCTATGGGATTATCCTTTCCCTGTTTTCTAGAAGATGGGTAGGTTTTTCCTTGTTTTTCAAGAGATTGTTAGTTTTTTGTGGCTGCTTGTTCTTTGGCACAAAATCTTGTAGGTCTAGACTCCTACTCATAGCATCTTGCAAAGTAATTGGCCTATAAGCCTTCACCCATCCATGGAGTGGCTAGCATAGTGCCTTTATAAGTAGCATAATCAACCGACTCTCTGATATGTCAGTTACCATAACTACAACTCTCTGGAATTTGGATACAAATGTCTCTCCACTACCTGTCTGCTTGAGCTGAGCAAGATCCTTGAAATGAATCTATGGGTCCTTCTTATCAAAGCGCTCCACAAGCCTCTGTGTGAAATGAATCTATGGGTCCTTGTTATCAAAGCGCTCCACAAGCCTCTGTGTGAAGTCGCTATAGGAAGTGATAGTGTTGTGCCTCAATGTCACCAATCCGTGGTACCACCACTCATGTGATTCCCCGTCTAAATGTAAATTAGCCAACTTGATTGCATCTGTCTCTGTCATGGGGTTAAGTTGGAAATAGGTGTCTAACTTTTGTACCCAAATTTTGGCTGAACAACTGGATGTCCCATCAAAGTTGGGGATAGTCAGTCTCCCCAATGTGCGTTGCAACTCGAAATTCTGATTGAATGCTCTATTGAACCCTCTTGGCTTGTTCCTGCTTTTCATGTTGCAAAAATTTGAGAAAGTCATCGCTGAATGGAACTCATCTCCCAAATCCTTGTACTCCTGTATGTACGCTCCAAATGGTTCACTAGGTTCTACTGGTATGACTAGTCCTGCTACGGCATCTGCCAAGAAGTGAGGCATAGTAGGTCTATTGGAAGGTCCGTTATATATGTGGGGTGTGTTTTGCATATTGGTGTATGCATGCTTCCCACTACTGCTTGTAGACCTTCTATCTACTGGTGAGAGAGGTACACTGCTACGCCCTGGTTCTAGTTTCGTTGCGAACCTGTTTATTGCAAGCAAGACTTCCTTTTTCCCTTTGGATAGATCCTGCAATGCGTTCACCAAGCTACGAAACTCCATCAAGTCTTCCTCTTCTCCCATGCCTTTCCATCTGTCAGAGTGTATACCTGTTGGGTCCATCTCTGAGTTGGTATCTTCTAGATGTATACATGTACCTACTTTTCCTTCTCCTGTAAATTACAAAAGTGTCTTCTTCTGTATTCATTTACTTCTCATGTTCAAGCCCACAACTGGCAAGGAACATGCTCTGATACCATTGTAATATCCCAAATACTGATAATCTCTAATGTTCTATTGTAGTGCTGACTCACACACTCAATCTTATACAAAAATGCGAAATAACTATGCATGCAAACTTGCCATGCAAAAATGCCATAAAATTTAATTGAAGTAGGGCTAGGGTTTGCAAAGAGAAATTAACACTTACAACTGATATCCCAGCTGATAATGACTCCAAAGATAGCTGCATGCATAAAGATCCGGATAGGTGGGCTAGTAGTGCTCCTTTCCTCCGGTGTTACCGGCCCCCGCTGTAACGTAAGCAACCTCTAGACTGAAGGTGACGTTTTTATAGGAGGAAAGGTCATATCAGGCTGAAACTTTGTGGGACTGTCTGTCTGATGATGTCAAAGAGATGGACTGTCACATGCGGAGGTTTGGCCGCCTCTAAGAGCCCTAGCAAATTGATTTGTGGTTCTGCTGCTCACGCCCCCCAAGATCTCTGTTTGCTGATAGTTGCTCCGGATGAGCAACTGATGGTTGATAATCCCGAGATGTCGTAGGATGGGCCTGCTGAGAAAGAAGAAGCTAACATGCGAAGGAAAGACTGGGTTTTGTGGTCCCAGCGAATCCTTCTATGGTTTCCCCGTTACTTCCAACTGCAAAACATGGGTCCGTCAATAATCCTTCGGAGTGTGTTGGATCTCTGGATGCTGAAGTGTACGATGAATGTTGTGGATAAACATGGATGGTCTATCCCGAAGATACTAGGGTAGATATCTCACTGTCGAACCCTCGCTAGCTGAAGGCATCGTCTTCAACCCCAACTGTCGTAGCTACACACGGTGCTGTTGCTCAAAAGCTCCAAATCAATCAACAATAATCATAGATATCTCCTTTAGTCCCATAACCCTTCTTAAATAGATCCGTGTGCACTTTTAGGGTTTGCAAGTCACTTTTAGGGTTTATGCTCACTTTTGTATGCATGCAATTCTAATTTCAAGTTGGCTTTAAGACTGAATAAATAAGGCCCACATGCTTTGCATGCTTTAAGATATGAACTCTGATGGCCTTCTTACTACACTGATGACTTAATAATACTGAATGGATGTACCTTTGTTCTCCTAGTGCTATTAGTCCTCAATTATTCCCTTTTCTTTAAGACCGGCTCGAACCTATGGGAATAGGATAGGTTAACAGGTGTCTCAAGGTGGTCTAGTTGGAAGAGGACATTACATCACACTTAGGAGGGAGAGAGAGACAAAACAACGAGGAGGAGAATACTTGTTTTGGGGTTTTATCTTATACATCTTATACAGAGGAAGTTTTGCTAGGTTTTCTTCCCCTTGAGGGTTTCCCAAGATAAATACTGTGTTTATCTTTTGAATGTGTTTCTTTTAGTGATTCTGCATATGCTACTACTGCGAATTTGAATTGAACACTAATGATATCTAGTCTAGCATATGAAATCTTAACATGGTATCAGAGCTAGCCTGAATAGAACAACATTCACAAGGTGAAACTCCCTCTCCTCCCTCTTCGAAAGAAATTAGGGTTTCTGCAAAATTTGGTGTTTGGAAGATCTGCTTGCATAGAAAGTTGCGCCTCCCTGCAAAGCATCTATTGAGCCCAGGTTCGATGTTTTTCTGGGATGAATCTCCGGGAGAGCCAAACCCTAGTTTGTCCCTGAACCAAAATACTACAAAAAACCGGAACCAAAAATTATGCAGAGTTGCAACCTCGCAAGTAGGATTTGAAGGGTGAAGATTTGGGATCTCCAAAAATCAATTGGACCAACCAACTCGCCTCAGTCAAGCACATCTGGTAAGGTCAGCTTTTCATTTTGAGAAATTTCAATTTTTTGTGACCTACTAGGCAGGATAGCCCCAAGCTTAGTACTAAGCTTGAGGACAATTTGGAAGGCATAGAAAACCTCCTAGCATGGAAGTACAGGATTGGTCTCATTCTCAGAGAGAATGGCCTTGAGAAGTACATCAAGGATGAAATTGCAAAACCAACAGAAGTTGAAGCTAAGGAGAAGCATGAACAAGACCTAGTTAAGGCAATGAGGATCATTGCTGATTCTATTCAAGATCACTTGATCCCTCAAGTGTCATCTAACAAGACACCAAAGCAGAGGTACAATGCACTTTCCAAAATCTATGAGGGAAGAAACATCAACAAAAAGGTGAATCTGAGAGCTCAACTAAAGGGCACCAAGATGAGCAAAGGAGAATCAATTCAAGAATACTTCACAAGGGTCTCCCAGTTCAGAGAACTAAGTGCTATCAGAGACACCCTTGATGAGGATGAACTAGTTATGACTGCTCTCAATGGTCTCACTTGATGAGCAAAGGAGAATCAATTCAAGAATACTTCACAAGGGTCTCCCAGTTCAGAGAACTAAGTGCTATCAGAGATACCCTTGATGAGGATGAACTAGTTATGACTGCTCTCAATGGTCTCACTAGACCTTGGGACTCATTCATACAGACTCTGTGCACCAGAAAAGAAAGTATGAAGTTTGACATAGTATGGGAAAATTGCATTCAAGAAGAATGCTAGAGTAGCCAACAAAGAAGCTCTACTCAGAGAAGACGATCAGGCTATAGCCATCCATACTAAAGAAAGGAAACAACCAAACTTCAAGAAAGATAATCATAAACCTTCCAAGACAAAGTTTCAAAAGAAGAAGAAGAAGGATTACTCAAAGTATCAATGCTACAACTGTCATAGGACACCTAGCCAAAGAGTGTCCATCACCAAAGAAGAACAACAACAACAAGAGACATCATGCTCATCTAGTTGAAGATGAGGATGAGGAAGAAAGACCTCGAAAGAGACTAACAAAAGAAGAAGATGTAAATGAATATGTATTATTCTCTGCACTCTCTGGGTCTGTAACACTTAGAGAAGATACATGGCTTATTGATAGTGGTGCCTCAAAGCACATGACAGGGAAGAATCAAACTCTGTCAAGACTTGAAGAAAAGAACTCTCCTCAAAAGGTATCATTAGAAGATGACTACCAATATCCCATCAAAGGTATTGGTGAATCAAGCTACAAGCTTGACTTTGGGACTTCCATGAAGATGAAGGAAGTATTGTATGTGCCAAGTTTGAAAAGGAACTTACTTTCCATCTCAGCCCTAGATAAGAAAGGATATAAAGTTGCTTTTATAGATGGACAAGTACTTATGTGGTCCAAAGGAAAGACACTCGAAGATGTTGTGGTCATTGGTGAAGAAGGAGGACTGTATAAATTCAAAGGACATCAAGAAACAGCCCTTGTCCATGTGACTACCAGCCCAAGTGAACTTTGGCATAGGAGGCTTGCTCACATCAACTACAAAGCAATGCTCTATGTGAGCAAGGTGGTAACAGGATTACCAGATCTGAAGATTCATCATGAAGGAACTTGCAAAGGATGTGCAAGAGGAAAGAACATCAAGAATCCCTTTCCAAAAAGTGAAACAAAGACTAAAGGTACATTAGAACTAATTCATTATGATGTATGCGGTCCTATGCCCTCCATATCATTAAGTGGACATGAATATTATGTCACATTTATTGATGACTATTCAAGAAAGACATGGATATACCTGTTGAAGAACAAGAGTGAAGTTTTCAGGAAATTCAATTTTTTCAAAGCCTCGATAGAGAACCTTTCAGAAAAGAGAATCAAGACACTGAGGTCAGATAATGGTGGAGAATACACTTCAAAGAAATTTGAAGCATTTTGTAAGGACACAGGAATGAAGAGGGAACTAACCACTCCCTATAATCCTCAATAGAATGGTGTTGCGGAAAGAAAAAATAGAACTATTATGGAAGCAATGAAAACTATGATTCATGACCAAGACCTCCCCATGCACATATGGGTTGGTCGCTAAAGCAGCAAGAACAGTCGTATATGTGCAAAATAGATTATCTCACAGTGCTCTTGGATTCAAGACTCCTGAAGAAATGTATACAGGAAAAAAACCTGAAGTGAGCCATCTCAAGATATTTGGTTGTCCAGCATATGTACATATTTCAAAAGAGAAGAGAACCAAGTTGGATCCTTCTGGGAAGACGGGAATATTTGTTGGATATTGGGAATTCTCCAAAGCCTTCAGGATATACATTTCAGGATTCCATCATATCGAGATCAATAGGGATGTAACATTTGATGAAGAGATAGCTCTTAAGAAATCTAGAAGGTGTCAGCTTGAAGAAGTACATGAAGAGGATGTACCTCCCAAAAGGTAGAAGTTGAACCCTCTCCTGAAATAGTAGCATCTAAAGATCATGATATGCTAGAACCTCGGGAACCCTACTATGGATATCTCTCGAAAGAAATCGAAAGAGAAAGCCTGCTTGCGTAAGAGAAATCATACAAGAAGCGGAGAGATATGGAGCTCCAATAGGATCCACAAGAGCCAGCAAAAAAACAAAGCCATATTCCAATTATGTAGCTTTGATGTGTGACCTTGTAGATCAATAACCCACCAGCTATAAGGAAGTTGCACAGAAGAAGGAATGGGTCGAAGCAATGACAAAAGAATACCAATCAATAATGAAGAATGATGTTTGGGATATAGTACCCAACCCGCAAAACAAAAGTGTGGTATCTTCGAAATGGATCTACAAGATAAAACATGTTGTTGATGGAAGTATTGAAAAGTACAAGGCAAGATTTGTGGCTAGAGGATTCACTCAAAAAGAGGGGATTGATTATGAAGAGACATTTGCTCCAGTAGCAAGGTACACTTCCATTACAACCATCATGGCCCTTGCTTCCATGATGAAGTGGGACTTACACCAGATGGATGTAAAGACAACCTTCCTTAATGGTGTGATTGAGGAAGAGGTTTACATCGAACAGCCACAAGGATTCGAAGTCGAAAAGAAAGTGACTCGTGTGTAAGTTGAAAAAGGCTCTGTATGGACTGAAGCAAGCTCCTAGAGCTTGCTATGGTAAAATAGATAGCTTCTTGACAAGCTTGGGCTTTAACAAGAGTAAAGTTGATCCTAACCTTTAAATGAAGATTATGGATGATGAACCAGTCATACTGTTACTGTATGTGGATGATCTATTTCTGATTGGAAATGATAAACAGATCACAGATTGCAAGAAGAAGCTAGTTGAAGAATTCGAGATGAAAGAACTTGGATTGATGCATTATTTTTTAGGCCTAGAAGTGTGGCAAAGCCAAGCATAAATCTTCCTGAATCAGTGAAAGTATGCAATAGAAATCTTGAAAAGATTTGATATGTTGGATTGTAAAGCCATGGCCACACCCATGGACACCAACCTGAAGGTGTTATCTGATGAGATATAAGAGTTAGTGCATATGACTCAATACAGACAAATTATTGGGTCATTAATGTATCTGACGAACACAAGGCCAAATATATGCTTTGATGTGAACACCTTGAGCCAGTATCTAGTTAAACCTAGACGAGTTCACCTGATAGCTGCAAAGCACATGATGAGGTACCTAAAAGCTACGATAGACTTGGGACTTTACTATGGTAGAGATCATGACTACAGATTATATGGATATACAGATTTAGATTGGGAAGGAAGTGCTGCAAACAAAAAGAGCACCTCAAGTGGATGTTATTGTCTAGGATCCGCCATGATCTCATGGTTTTGTAAGAAACAATCTAGTGTTGGTCTAAGTACAGCTGAAGTGGAGTACATTGCAACTTGCTCCGCTAGTTGTGAAGCGATATGGCTTCGAAAACTGATGTCAGGACTTTTTGACATTGTTGAACTTTTAGCATTAGCATGAATATTTTTAAAATTTGCAGACTAATTTAAACAAATGATAAGTGTAGAAAACAAAATCAATCACATCAACACATTGAACACAAGATTTTTCACTACATAATCCTTTAAAGGACAAAAACCCCAAAAGCATTAGTAATACATATCGTAAATGAGATGACCAAGTTTTTCAAAGAATTCCACAAACCTTAACTAGGTTTGTACCACAAATATAGAAGATCAATTTTTTTCCAAAAAAATGACAAAATGGCTATTTACCAAGTTAGGGCTTTCTTCCCTAACTTTCACTCTCCTTCCCAAATTAGCAGGATACCCAAATCTGCTCGAATCTGACTGTATGGTTGCTCGTACATTGTACCTACTGTCCACTACCCTATACCTATATGTACCTTCCCGGCTGCCCGAATTTTGCTGCCATGTCTGTTGCCCGATGCCCAGCCTGCTGCCTGTTTTGCCCAGCCCGCTCTGTTGTGCTGCTTTACTGCTGCCCGGAGGGCAAACAGACCCAGCCGAGGCCCTTAGGGCTGGCCTATAGGCCGCCCGGAGGTCTGTACAGACCAAATAGCCTTGCGGGCTGCTACAAGACCCTCACGGGTATGCCCATAGGCTGCCCGGAGGTGTGTATGGCCACGGAATCCCTCACGGGTTTGCTCGGAGGCTAGCCGAGGGTTGGTGGTAGGCCAAAACCCTCACGGGTATGCTGCCCGAGGGTAGAGATGAGGGTCGAACCCTAAACGTGCCTACCCGAAGGAAGAAAAGGGGAAGCCCGTGGAGGAGTTGGGATGCCCGTAAAATTAATGGTTGCCCGGTGAACTGAGGGAGAGGTTGCCCGTAAAAATAACTAGTTGCCCATGAGATGATGCCCTAGCTAGACTCATCCATGCTAGGGCATAATCATAAAAACTTTCTTCTTCCAAAAACCTGTGACATCTTCTGATAGAGGAGTTGCACCTATGAGAGCAAAGTGTGTGTAATAATGAAATGGATTGATCTTCTTTTATATCCTTTGAGTCACCTGTAAGTGGACCAAAATTAGAAAGATCAAAATAATAATATTTTATTNCTAAAAATCCTTTCACTTTCACTTTTACACCTTAGTGGTACTAAGGGTCTTTATGTATCTTTGACTTTTGCTTTAGCCTTCTTCAAGTGCCCCGTGGTCAATACAAGTGGTCAAGGTGGTCTTTTAACCCCTCACTTTTACACCTTAGTGGTACTAAGGGCCTTTATGTATCTTTGACTTTTGCTTTAGCCTTCTTCAAGTGCCCCGTGGTCAATACAAGTGGTCAAGGTGGTCTTTTAACCCCACTCAAAGTACATCATCATAAACAGGAAGAATTACTAATGCTTTTATCTCACACTCTGTGTGACACCAAGATCGAGTACTAAGAGGTCTTAACGAAGGGTAGCTAAGCGTTGGAGAAGATCGCAAAGCCCATTGATCAAGGATCAAAGTGTCACACATGCCTAGACTAGGACTAGGGCTTATAGTGCCTTCCTGGTAACAGACCAGGTGCCTTAGCCATAGGCTACATAATTTGACACTAGGTCAAATACTTGGTAACAGACCAAGCGCCTCCATTCTCCCGGAGAATGGCCCTCAACCCAGGATAAGTCCCTAGTCTCGGACTAGGTGAATTCCTGGTAACTAACCAGGTGCCTCCATTCAAAAGAATGGCTACTTAGATCTAGGTTGAGTTTACCAGTGCTAGACTGGTTCCACATACTGGTCTCGGACCAGATGTCACCATTCAACAGAATGGTCACGCAACTCAAGGTCAAGTCCCCCTAGTGCTGGACTGGGTCCATATCGTGGTCTTGGACCAGATATCATCATTCAACAGACTGATCACTCAACTCTAGGTTGAGTCCACACCGTGGTTCCGAACCAAGTGTCCCCATTCTCCTAAGAGAATGGCTCTCAATGCTACTCCAAAAAATCAACACTCCCTCTCAACGAGAGAGGCATTCTCTGCCATGCCAAGCTTGTAATGAAAGTACACGAACTTTGATGATGTCAAAGGCTTGGTCAAGATATTTGCGATCTGTTCATCCGTACCAATGTACTGCAACTTCAGAGCACCTCTCTGCACTAGGTGTCTGATGAAATGATACCTCATTTCAATGTGTTTCGATCTATCATGAAACACTGGGTTCTCCGAAAGCTTTATGCAACTCTGATTATTGCAGTGAATGATTGTTAATTCAAGCTTTCCCCCGAACAGATCAGATATAAGTTTTTTGAGCCAAACTGCTTCCTTGCAGCAATATACTCTGCCTCAACTGTACTCTGAGATATGGAACCTCGCTTCCTCCTGGACCAAGAGATCATGGTTGATCCCATACTGAAGCGGTAACTAGAGGTACTATTCTGGTCTATGCAGTAACTAGAGGTACTTTTCTGGTCTACTGCACTGCCAACCCAATCTAAATCTGTATATCCAGATAATAATAGTCCACTGTTGGAAGTACACCTGAGCCCATAAGTGATAGTACCTCGCACATACCTTAGTACATGTTTGGCAACTACCGAGTATATGTGCTTCGAATCGGACATGAACTAACTCGAAGCATTCACTGTGCAACAGATGTCCAGCCTCATATGCACAAGATACATCAAGGATCCAATAAGCTATCTGTACAGAGTAGAGTCAACACTCTGTGAAATGGTAGCTGAGTCACGCAACTTTGTCAAGTTGGTAGTCATGGGTACACTCATGGACTTGCAATCCTGCATCCCAAATCTCTGCAAGATGTCCACTACATACTTGTGTCAGGAAGATCTCTCCCGGCTTTTGCCAGACCTCTATGCCAAGGAAATAATGCATCAACCCGAGATCCTTCACCTAGAATTCAAAGGTAAGCTCCCTCTTACAATATTCTATCAATTGTTCATCACCTATGAGAAATAAGTCATCTACATATAGAACAAGTATCAAGACATGATTATGAACAACCTTAAAGTACAAGTTAAAATCAGTTGTCTTTTTGGAAAACCCCAAGCTGTGGAGAAATCCATTCATCCTCACATACCAGACTCTCGGAGCCTGTTTCAGTCCATACAAGGCTTTCTTTAGTTTACACACATGGGTCTTCTTCCCATGAGTCACAAAGCCTTCAGGTTGTTCAATATTGAATTCCTCCTCAATTTTGCCATTAAGAAAAGTTGTCTTTACATCCTCCTGATGTAACTTCCATCCAAATACTACAACAATTGAAATGATGGTTCTAATGGTAGTATACCTGGCAACAAGAGCAAATGTCTCATCATAGTCAATGCCTTCTTTTTGAGTGAAGCCACGAGCTACGAATCTGACTTTATACTTCTCCACACTGCCATCACCAGCATGCTTGATTTTATAAAGCCATCTAGATGTCACCACTGACTTTCCTGTTGGTCTAGGAACAACTTCCCACACATCATTCTTCATGATTGCACTGTACTCTTCAATCATGGTATCAACCCATACCTATCTTCATATGAGGAAGGTTCTGCACTAATAAGCTGGATCATAAGACCGAAGTATTTCTATGGTCTTATGCTTTCTCCGGAAGTCCCGAGAGAAGCTTTATGCTTCTCACCTTCTTGTACCGTTTCTCGTTACCAAACAGGTCTCCTTTTGGAAGGAGTAACTTCAAGTAGTTCTTCTGGTGGACTTTCAGTGTCCTCAGGTGCATCTGGAATTTGAACCTCAAATTCCTCTTACTCCCTCTGAATTTCTGAATCTGGAAACTCAAGAGGAGGTTCTTCGTCTTTCGTTGAAAGCTGTAGTGTTTTATGAAACATAGCTTCCTCATGGAAGATGACATCTCTGCCGACTTCAACATACCTCTGTCCAGGTACATAGATACGATAAGCCTTCAAACAATCAATGTACCCGACAAAAAAACCTTTCTTACTGGAGGGCTCTAGCTTGACCATCTTTTCCTTTGGCACATGAATGTACACCGGAGATATCCTCGTGTGGTCAACTGCAAGTTTCTTCTTAGTGAAGACTTCTTTTGGAGTCTTCTCCCCCAAGATAGCATGAGGGCTTCTGTTCTGGATGTACACAGCAGTACCTACAGCTTCTGCCCACACAGATAAAGGAAGATCTAGATCAGTAAGCATTGCTTTACCAACTTCACAGATCGTTCTATTCTTCCTTTCTACAACCCCATTCTACTGAGGGTTGTAGGGTACTGTCAGCTCTTTCTTGATTCCTGCTTCCTGGCAAAAATCATCAAACTCATCAGATTCATACTCACCTCCGTTATCTGATCTCAAGATACGGATGTGTCTGCTAGTATGATTTTCAATCAGTGTCTTGAACTCTTTGAACTTGTCAAAAGTTTCACTCTTGGCCTTGAGGAAGTAAATCCATGACTTCCGAGAGTGATCATCAATGAACAAGACATAATATAAACACCCACTCAAAGAGGGTGAAGACATAGGCCAACAAATGTCAGAATGAATCAAATCCAAAATGTCTTCAGATCTATTCTTGCTTCTGGAAAAATATTTCTTAGTGTTCTTACCTAGAGCACATCCTTTGCAAATTCCATCATGTTTTAAAGATACCTCTTGCATCCCTGTGACCATCTTTTGCAAACCTGGGAGAGTTTTGTAGTGAAGGTGTCCAAACCTTCTATGCCACAGTTCACATGTACCAAAGCATGAGTGGAATCTTCGGAAGCCTTGTAAAGGCCTCCCTCTCGAACCCCAATCTGTACTGTTGAGCTTAGGTCTTCATCCTTTGCCCATAGAAGGACATTCTTGTCCATAAAGAGGACTCTGTAGCCCTCGTCCTCTAAGCCAGCAACAGATAGAAGATTCTTCTTCAAACCAGGAACATATAAGACATCATCAATATGAAGAACCATACCTGAGTCAAGTTGAAGTGAAGTTGAGCCAACTCCTTCAATCTTGTAGGTGGAGTCATCTCCAAGTTCCACCTGTGTGGTGAACTTCTTCTTTCTGTAACTGGTGAGAGCTTCACAGTTACCTGTCATGTGCCTAGAGGCACCGCTATCACCAACCAAGAGGTAGCACTGTCTGTGATAGAACCAGAGTGAGCAGAAAGCAGGTAGTACTCTCTTCTAGGTTCTTCTTCTTTGTTAGCCTTGGTTTGCTTCTTCTTCTTAGATTCTTCTTCTTCATCTTCTGCTTCTGTAGCATAAGCTTGAAATCTTCTTTTGGATTTCTTCTTGGTTTGCTTGCAATCCTTGGCAATTAAAACATTCCACTTTTGACATATCTAAGAACTTACCGTGAGGTTTCTTTCCCTTCTTTTGATGAGGAGAGGGCTTCTTGAACATCTTTGTCTTTGTTGCAAGTGCAAGGTTGCGTTCCTTGATTACCTTGCCTTAAGTCCTTCCCTCTTCTTCTATGCAATGATGCCAAAGTCTTTCAAACGTTGGTTGATTCTCACGTTCACTGACAGATGCCATGAAGGTTTCCCAAGAGCTTGCGAGACCATCAACCACAATTTGCACAAGGTTATCATCATCAACAGCGATACCAATAGCAATGAGTTGATCTCTTACCTGTGCAATCTTCGTGAAGGAAGAACCAACCCCTTCATCCTTGTTCAACGTCAAAGTTCATAGCCTCTTCTTTAAGAGTCTCTTCTGGCTGGGAGCCGCCTTCTCATATAAGTTAGCCAAGGTGTCAAAGCATTCTTTGCAGCCGTCAATGTTGTGATGTTGGGCATCATGGTTTCTTTGACAAAATCGTAAATGATTCTTCTAGCCTTAGCCTGCTTCTTCAACTAAGCGAATCTTCCAGCATTAGATGTTGGCTCTTCACTTACATTAAACACAATGTCATCCAAGTCATTTTCTTCTAGAATAGTTGTCAACCTAGCCTTCCAGGAGTTGTAGTTAACTGAAGATATTGACAGCCATCTTTGCCACTTGGTCAAATGTTAAGTTTGCAAAACTTATCACAAGGTCTAGGAAGACAATAGCAATCTCCCTTTACTATGTCTTCACATGCTAAGCTTTGATACCATGTTGAATTTTTAGCATCAGCATGAATACTTTTAAATTTTGCAGACTAACTTAAACAAATGATAATTGCAATAAACAACATCAATCACATCACATTAAACATAAAAAATTTCACTAAGGAAACCTTTAAAGGACAAAAACCCCAAAAGCATTAGTAAGTCATCTCGTAAATGAGATGACTGAGTTTTTCAAAGAATTCCACAAACCCTAACTAGGTTTGTACCACAATTACGGAACATCAAATTTTTTCCAAAAAATGCCAAAATGGCTTTTTTTACCAAGTTAGGGCTTTCTGCCCTAACTTTCTCTCTCTTGCTCAAACTAGCAGGCTGCCCAGATCTGCCCGGATCTGACTGTACGGTTGCCTGTACCTTGTACCTATTGCCCTGTACCTGCCTAACTGCCCGAATTTTGCTACCCAATGCCCGGCCTACTGCCTGTTTTGCTCGGCCTGCTCTGCTATGTTGCTTTACTGCTGCCTGGAGGGGAGACAGACCCAGCCGAGGCCCGAAGGTCTATACAGACCCTATAACCCTGCAGGCTACTACAGGACCCTCACGGGTATGCCCACAGGCTAACCGGAGGTCTGTGTGGCCACGACAACCCTCACGAGTCTGCCTGGAGGCCACCCCAAGGTTGGCCATAGGCCAAACCCCTCACGGGTATGCCTCCCGAGGGTAGAGAGGAGTGTCGAACCCTCAACGTTCCTACCCAGAAGAAGAAAATGGGCAGCCCGTGAAGAAGTTGGGTTGCACGTAAAACTAATGGCTACACGATGAACTGAGGGAGAAGCTGCCCGTGAGATGAAGGAGGAGTTCAGGTGAAACCCTAGCTCATAAACCAGTTGCTGCAATTTTGACAATGAAACCCTAGCTTAGTATTTTTCTTCAATAAGTGATGATGCCTTAGCTAGACTCATCCATGCTAGGGCATAATCATAAAAGCTTTCTTCTTCCAAAAACCTATGAGATCTTCTGATGGAGCAGTTGTACCTGTGAGAGCAAAGTGTGTGTAATAATGAAATGGATTGATCTTCTTTTATATCCTTTGAGTCACCTGTAAGTGGACAAAATTAGAAAGATCAAAATAATAATATTTTATTATTTTCTATTTTTGACTACCACTAAAGGTCCTTTTGCACTTTCACTTTTACACCTTAGTGGTACTAAGGGTCTTTATGTAACTTTTGCTTTAGCCTTCTTCAAGTGCCCCATAGTCAATACAAGTGGTCAATGTGGTCTTTTAACCCCACTCAAAGTACATCATCATAAACAAAGAGAATTACTAATGCTTTTATCTCACACTCTGTGTGACACCAAGATCGGGTACTAAGGTGTCTTAATCAAGGGTAGCTAAGCCTTGGAGAAGATCGCAAAGCCCATTGATCAAGGGTCAGAGTGTCACTCATGCCTAGACCTGGTCTAGGCCTTATAGTGCCTTCCTGGTAACAGACCAGGTGCCTCGGCCATAGGCTACATAATTTGACACTAGGTCAAATACTTGATAACAGACCGAGCAACTCCATTCTCCCAGAGAATGGCCCTCAACCCATGGCTGAGTTCCTAGTCCCAGACTAGGTGAATTCCTGGTAACTGACCAGGTGCCTCCATTCAAAAGAATGGCTACTCAAATCGAGGCCAAGTCTACCAGTGCTAGACTGACTCCACATCCTAATTCCGGACCAGATGTCACCATTCAACAAAATGGTCACTCAACTCAAGGTTGAGTCCCCCCAGTGTTGGACTGGGTCCATATCGTGGTCCTATACCAGATATCATGATTCAACAGAATCATCACTCAACTCTAGGTTGAGTCTACACCGTGGTTCCAGACCAGGTGTCTCCATTCTCCTAAGAGAATGGCTCTCGATGTTGCTCAGGAAAATCAACACACATGGAGTTGGACACCACAGTGATTCATTGTGACAACCAAAGTTGTATAAAGATGACAAAGAATCCGATGTTCCATGATAAATCGAAGCACATAGAAATCCGATACTTTTATATAAGGGATATGGTACAAAAGGGAGCTATAAAACTTTAATATGTGAGTATCGATGAGCAAGTTGTTGATGTACTGACCAAGCCTCTATCTCAAGTAAAGTTTGAATATTTCCGTGACAAGCTTGGTTTAGTTCGAAAAGACTTTCGTCGCAAGGAAGAACAATGATGGTACTACAAATAATGAAGATATGGACCTTCTTCGGAAAGGAGGAACAAGTCGAAGATATGGACTCTCCTCAAAAAGGAAGATCAGGTTGAAGACATGAACCCTCCTCGGATAAATGTCTCCGCAGGTTAATAATATGGATCCTCCTAGGAAAGGGGGAGTGATGATGAGACTGACATCAATGATGGGATGATAGTGATGCTCCAGCATGAAATAGGTCAAGTGCACCTAAAGACGTTGATAAGGTCCGACATTTACTTGTAGACGATAGTATCCAATCTTGAGGATGGCAGGTATAACACTCTATTCATGAGAGTGGTCCTAACTAGCTAAAATTGGCCCTGCAGATGTTACTCTCGCATTGAAAGTACCCACATTCATTTGTGGATACCGTAGAATAACACTCGCTCACGAGTGGTCCCACCCTCAATGGTAAGGATGCTCTATGATGAGTCCTCACAGACGACAGGACCGGCATTTGTATGCGATCGAGATCTGCTTTGCAGACATTACTCTTGTATGGAGAGTATACCTACATTCATATGTAGATGCCATAGAATAACATTCGCTTGGGAGTGGGCCTAACCTTAGTGGTATGGATGCTCTATGATGAGTCCTCACGGACGTCGTAGTATAACACTCACTTGGGAGTGGCCCTAACTCAGTGGTAAGGATGTTCTACGATGAGGACCGACATTTTGTATGCAGTCAAGATCTGCTCTGCAGACAATACTCTTGCATGGAAGAGTATGCCTACACATATGTGTAGATACCGTAGTATAACACTCACTCAGGAGTGGTCCTAACCTCAGTTGTATGGATGGTCTACGATGAGTCCTTACGGACGATAGGGCCTACATCTAGGTGCAGTCGAAATCTACATTCAGTTGTAGACGATTCAGTTGGTCGATACTATGGACCAGGTTGATGGAGGATTCCATCATCCTTGGACCTATGTCCTAAAGTGATAGGGATTGATCATTTCACAAAGAGATCATGTGTACTACAGGTAGCGTGGCGGCAAAGGATCAAGTAGATCGAAGAGCGGCTGCAAAGGATCGAAAGGATCTAAGTGCTGCTGCAAAAGATTGAAAGGTTTGAAGTGTTGTTGCAAAGGATCGAGAAGATCAAAGTGCTGCTGCAAAGGATCGAGAAGATCGAAGTACCGCTGCAAAGGATCAGAAGATTGAAATGCTGCTACGAAGGATTGAAAGGTCGAAGTGTTGCTGTAAAAGAATCAAGTGATCGTGTGATGCAGAAGATGAAGACATTGAAGAGTACCTGTTCCAGTTACGAATTGTGAAAACTTCCTATGATGAATAGATGTATTACCTTGATACTGTTGAAGATATTGTCTCGCTATTCTCCTATAGTCTATGATGACGTTGTCAATAGAATAACCTTCTCATTAAGGGGGAGTGTTGAAATATTGTAACTTCAAAGGATATTCTAAATGTATTTTACTGATGTAACCCAAGGGAGATGTTATTATTCCTCCGTCAGGGGTGTTACTATTGTAATTAGTCATCATATAGTCATGAGGTAAAGCCTCCATTGTAAGTCGGGTCATTAGTACCAATGTTATCGGAACCGGACCGGTCATCGAACTAGTAAAGCCCAAAATGTGAACCGGACCGAAAACCAGACCGAAACCGGCAAAAAACTAGGTAAAACCCCGGCTGACTAAAAGATACATAAAATATTCATATTTTGTAAAAAAACATATATATTCATGTGCATAAATATGAATCCAAACCATTAATACACATCCAAAGTTTCTCATATATATAGCAAATATGGGTGCAAATATCCAAAATAGCACCTAATGCAATACATCTCTCAGGTTCTGAACCAAAGTACATCAACAAAGAGGCTCTAAATGGCCCCTACAATCCAAAAATAAACCATAGTACTAATGAATAACAATAAAGTGATCATATGGCACTACCCTACTAGCTACTACCACTAGAGTCTAGTAGTCTACTACTCATCATCATCATCCTCCTCATCGTCATCCTCATCCTCTTCCTCTTCATCCTCTTCAGGAGTGGGAATCTGAGCCCCGCTTGATTCCCCTGGCCCTAAAGATGGAACCTCTAGAGGTGGATCCAAATCCAACCAAGAAAGGTCTTCATTATCAAATACTGGTGCTTGAGTCTCCACAACCCACTCTTATGATGGATCAAAGTCATCCAAGGTTATGTTGCCTCATGCTGGTGTCTTGTTCAACAACTAGTTACGCCTCAGCCTAAGATTGTACTGGGTGGGGTGATCTTTAGATAGTGTTAGGATAAACTTAGGGTTAGGTTAGAAGCATAGGTTAGGTTTTATTTTGTGTTTTTTTTAAATTGAGTTCTGTGAGTCCCCAGTCTGCAGTCGTACACCAGAGTACGGACCGGCCGGTTTTGACCAATTCAACCGATTCTGTACCCAGTTTGGAAAAAAATCCAGTTTGAGGAAAAAAATTTACTGACCGGACCGACCAACCCTGTAAACCAGTCAGACTGGCCGATTTTGCCGGTTCCGGTCCGATTCCGATAACATTGCTTCAAACGAGTTCCCATTAACACAAACCATAGCAATAATGATTGAGAACAAACTTTTAAAAACTTGAAGCTTGCAAAACATAGTCACTAAAGCAAGTCATGGATGAAATTCCCCTCAATCTTATCATATATGCTACCGAAGTCAATTTCAGTAGAACCTACGACCCAAAATTTCACACACTTCACTCTCATAGTACCTTTTTAAAGATGAGGCCACATGATATTATAATTGCCAGCAAAATATCCCAAAAGTATTATTTGAGGAATATTTGGAGCCTAACCAATTCCCCTAAAGTATGTCTTTAAGATAACCTCTTACTTACCTGCTAAAATCCACGAGGAACACTACCTCAAGATGTGATAGGTTCCCTTATCATTGAGTTCTTCTAAGACACTCTATTCTTATAATCAAACAACATTAAGAATTGGATCATTTTCTAAGCCCCCTTGCTCTTTCAATCAAAGGGTATGTTAATCAATTGTAATTCCTCCCCCTTCTCCCCTAATACTACCTCAAGATGTGATCGGTCCCCTTATCATTGAGTTCTTCCAAGACACTCTATTCTTATAATCAATCAACATTAAGAATTGGATCATTTTCTAAGCCCCCTTGCTCCTTCAATGAAAGGGAATGTTATTCAATTGTAATTCCCCCCCCCCCCTTTAGATTTTCTCTAGATGCTCTTCAATTTTTCCCTTTGGACAACTAGCATTACAATCAAAGAGAGTACCAATTGAAGTTTTGTTAAGACTATACTTGGTTCACTGCATGCAAACACCCCTTCCTCCAAGTTGACTCAGTTGCCATTCTACATGACGAATTTTCTAAAAATCTCAAATGATCCAATTGTTTGTCCTAAGTACTTGCAACATAATTGATCCATGGCATTAAATTTCTTATTGGCCAACTCAAACTCAAAATATGCTTAAATCAATTACACATTCAGTGTGATATTTACACTCGTTGGGAGGACATAGGTTATTAAATTTGTTTCTCTAAGGAGGTAAAGATTGAAGAGCAATTCATTTTTGAATGCACAACCTCTTAAGACATTAGAGGGAGTTACTATTGTGTGTTTCAAGACTCAAGTAGGAATTTGTTCATCTCTTTCAATATCTTACTTAGATGCTTAGCCATGCTTTTAAGAGAGATAATTACCTTCAAACATAGATCAACTAATAAGAGCTTGACTAATTCTACCAAATTGATCACATCATTCCTCTAACCTATTTCTCCAACTAGAATTGAAATGCCACATAGTTGGCATTCATGTGCACATAAACGCTAGTAGAGTCACCAAATGGTATTCTCTTCTCTAAGCTACCTAGAGACCAAACCATATTTTTAGAATGTTCTAAAAAGATATATTAACTTTTAAGTACCACTTGCATCGTAACTTCTCTAACACTTGTGATTGCAATCACGTTACCTACTACTTCTCATTGGCAACTGGTTCCTCAATCTTAGATGTTGGATTGTTGAGGTTAATGTAGCGTTGAAATATATTCAAGTCAGCCCCAATATGTAAATATATATAAAATATGTTTTATATTTTTTTCTATGTCAGCCCCAATGTGTGTGCGTGTGTGTGTATTTTATATTTGACTATGTTGACCGCAATATGATTAAAACACTATAAATAGAGGGCATGAGCCTCTCATTTGATCATCATTTCATTCGCTCCTCTCTGATATCTACGAATTAGTCTGAGGCATTTTGAGGTAGCCAAATTCTGTCTAGGGCATTATGAGGTGGTAGAGTTCTGTCTAGGGTTTCTAAACAGGCTGAATTTCTGTCTTGATATCTCATGGCAGATAAGTTTCTTACTCATGTACTGGGGTTCCTCATGGCATTGTATCTATTCTTCTGATAAATATCTATTGTTGGGTTTTCTTCCGCATGAGAGCTTCCCAAGATAAATATTTGCGTCTACTGTGCTTAGTTATTTCTCTGTGATCCTATTGTTATATGGTTGATATTTTTCAGTATATGGTTATTCTATATTTAATTTGGCATAAGTAAATTAAATATCATAAGGCAACAATCATCATGATCTGAAAAATCTTAAAAATTCAACATGGTATCAGAGCCAGATTGTTGACATGTTGAGGTTTGTCTAAGCATAGTTCAGATCTGCACAGTTCTACAATAAGGTTTCGGTCTGAACTTTATGCAGGACATTTGGGTCAAAGAGTTGAGTGTTGGGCGATCTTTTGCATGAGAAAAGTTGCCTTTCCCTAACACTTCTCCTGGAAGCTTCAAGTTGAAATTTGGAAGAGGCTTCAGACCTCTAAAAGTTCAGTTTCAGACCTGCAGAGAAGTTTCAGATCAGATTTTTCAGGTTGGACCCCTATAATTGAACGTTGGGCCTACTTCTTTCACGGAAGTGTGCGCCCTTTCCAGCGCACCCCGTGCAACCCTAGCGTTGGAAATTTGAGAAGATTAAAGTTTTGGAGTTGTAGTCACAATGGTGGTTGGTCTCAGGATTGAAGACAGGTTAGAAGGGCCCACAAACTTCTGTGCTTGGATAGGAAGAATTTCTGCACTTAGAAGAATTAGAACTACAGGATCATCTGAAGCAAGTCATTCTAGGGCAAGAGGGAGCTAGAGATGAAGCCAGACGTGAAAAAAAATGAAGCCTCTGCCAAGAGGATCTCTGCCAAGAGGATCTTGGTAGACTCTGTCAGAGATCGTTTGGTCCTACATATTATTGCTTTAAAATTTAAATATAGCCAAGGATGAAGAAATTTGATAAACAATCACAAAACTTTCTTATTGGACTTTTATCAAACACTTGACTGCAAATCTGATTTATAACTTTTCTGAACTAAAAAAATTGATAAGATGAATTTATCTGATAGCTCAAGTATAAACACCAATGCACTCAACTTCAATCTAAAGATAAATGTGAAAACACAGAAATTTAGGGCAAGGTAAAACCTCACCAGAGGAAAACCCTTGAGAGAAATTATTTCTATTAAAGAAGAGCAAGATTGAAACTTCTTTTACAATTCAAAAATTTCACTGATTTCCATCTCAACAAATTCAGAAATGCAAATGCAACTTATCTCTGCCTCTGCTAACCTTTCTTGGGATTCGTGCCAACAGAGAATAAATGCAAAAACTGCCGACATGTGCCAGGAAAACAACAGTCTGATTTTTCTGGGAATTCATGCCACATAACTGACTGACAGTGTACAGCCTGTCAGAAATAACAGCAGCAAATTTTACCTCGGGAAAAGTGCCAGAAGATGAACTAGTACATATTCCTGCAGAAAGAGTCCATCAGTCTGCCTCAGGAGTGCCCATTCTCTGTCTTGAAATCTGTGCCCCTTGCTGTAGAGAATTCTGTTGTACGATCTGTCTTGGGAACTGTGCAATCTGAATATCTTGTGCTCTTCCTTCTTTCAAGAGATCTGATCTCTCTTTTCTCCCTTTTCTTTTTCCTTGGTATGATGTCTCTCTCTTTTCCCTAGACATTCTTTAATACTTTATCTCACCCAAACTAACTTAATCAAAGGATGAGATTAGCTTTATCTAAGGGCTCTCATTTAATGCACATATTCACTTTATTAAATACATTAAATGCACTTTTTGGGTACCACAACTTAAAGTCACTTTAAGTTTATAAAATACAAAAGTCACTTTAATAATATAAAACACACTTTACATTAAAAAGTTCACTAGGAAAAATACAATTTATGTGCCCCCCATGTGACATCAAAATCATGGAGAAGGACCAACTGAGTTATAAAAACTAACAAAGGAAATGTATGATGCCTTGGGGAAGTTGTTTAAAAGTCAAAATGCCAGTAAAAAGCTCGCCCCAAGAGAACAACTCCGCAACTCTAAGATGTCCAAGATAAATTCAATCTCAACATATTTTATGAGGGTTTCTCAGATCAGGGATCATCTTGCTACTATTGGAGAAAGTGTTGAAGATAAAAAAAAACTTGTCATGGTAACCTTGAATGGATTATTACCCTTTGTTGGGATCCCTTTATAAAGAGCATTTGTGGTCGAGAAAAGCTTCCTAGTTTTGATCAGCTATAGGCAAAGTTCATCCAAGAAGAAGCCAGAGAACTTTCTAAGAGTCATCTTCACAAGGATGACGAAGATCATGCTCGTATAGCTAAATGCAAGAAAACACAAAGGGAAGAATATTTTTGACAAAAGAAAGCAGATAGAAGATTTGCTCCCTACCAAAAAAACGAAGAAAGACTTATCAAAAGTGAAGCGTTTCGATTGTCAAGACTATGGACACTATGCTGCTCGGTGTTAAAGATAGTGCAGCTACGAGAACCATTCTCTCAAAGGCACCCTAGTCAGTTAACTAGTGTTCCTGGTCAACTAACCAAGTAGAGTAAGTCCCTAGAAGGTACCCTAGAGCCCCCAATAGTCTATTGGTGGTGTTCTTGGTTTGGGACCAAGCAAGTTAATGCCATGGGAAAGTCTCTAGCATGTGGCCAGGTCCCCTATCTGTCTCTAGGGCATTCTGGTCAAAGACCGAACAATGTTTGGTCATGAGGACCAAGTAGATCCTGCAAGCTAAGACAGAGACATCTTGGTTTGGGACCAAGCAGATTCTTGGTCTAGGAATAAGTAGGTCCTGCAGGTGTAGTCCTGGTCATTTAACCAGGTGAATCTTGGTCGATTAACCAAGATGATGATGTGTGATGTCCTTCTCTCCTAGGTCTTCGAGATGGTAAAGCTAAGTCGTCTTCACAAGGGACTGGCCACCCCTTGTGGAAGTCACGAACTAGTTGACATTAGGAGCAGTCAAGAGGACCAAAGGATCACATCATCCAATTTGGACCTTCCTTATATGGTGATGATAAGAACTTTCAATTAGTGTATGGAACACTCATACATTTGAGAGAGAGACAAATAAGTTGTTCTCCCACCTTCTTTGTACACCTTGGTCTTGTGGGTAAAAGGGTTGTTATCCCACCTTGTTGGTACACCTTGGTCTTGTGGGTAAAAGGGTTATTATCCTACCTTGTTGGTACACCTTGGTCTTGTGGGAAAAAGGGTTGTTCTCCCAACTTGTTGGTACAAATTAGTCTTGTGGGTAAAAGGATTGTCCTGCCACATTGTTGTGACACCTAGTTGACTTGTGGTTAGCCTTGTACTTGACTTGGTCTTATGTTTCACTTGTTGGTCCTAGTGCGGTACCTTAACCCTTTGATTGTGTTGACTTAACATTAATTTATATTTTATATATTTGTCAACACTCCTTATTATGACGTTTTGACCTTTTAAGTAAAACCTAAGTCATTGAAGATTTAGAAGGGGGGTCCTTCTAGAAGTCTTTAAAGACATTATAAATACAACCATTATTCTTCATTGTGAGATAATCCAAGAGGACATATCTCAGCGTTGATTTACTTGCGTGTGGGGTCATGGGTTTAGTGGACTGTTTTGGTGCTACTAGGGTTTCAATATCTTATTCTAGGAGACCAAATCTGTGATAAAGGCTTCCATATGTCATGTGAAGGAGGTTGTTTCCCTTGTGATTGTGTTAGAAGCTTCCATATGTCATGTGAAGGAGGTTGTTTCCCTTGTGACTGTGCTAAAAGCTTCCATATGTCATGTGAAGGAGGCTATTGCCCTTATGACTGTGTTAGAGGCTGCCATATGTCATGTGAAGGAGGTCGCTGCCCTTGTGACTGTATTAGGGTTTGCCACTTGTCATCTTGTGGAGGTGGCTAACCTTGTGGATTGTGTGAGGGATTCCATTTGTCATCTAGTGGAGGCCATTGCCTGCTTGGACCTTGGTTAGGGTCTGCTCTAGGGTTTTAGAGGCTGATGTTGCCTGTTGTGAGAACTCAATACACTGCTGAGAGGGTGTGAGGGCTGCCACAACTGTTTGGAAGGGTCTGCCCACTGGTTGGAGGTTGTTGTTGTTGTTGTTTGAAGTGGTCTGCCGACTGTTTGGTGCCCATCACTGCCTGTTGTGAAGTGTTAGCCCTCTACTGAAAGTTTTTTGAGAGTGCTACTGTCAATTGTGAGGAGTTTGTCCACCTTTGTGAGGATTTTTGGGACTATTGTTTACTGTTGGACATCTGTTGACTACCTTGGGTAAAATCTTGGGGTTGATAAATGAGATATTGTAACCTCAGTAAGATACTACTGTCCAGTACAATTCTACAGCATTTATCTCTCTCTCTCTCTCAGGTTTGTACATGCCCTCGGGTAAGGGCCAGATGAGTTCCACTTAGTGACTTGTCTCTGAGAGACAAGGTCTGATCTGAAAGTATTTCCAAGTATAAAGAAGGTTCAACTCAGTCCTATTTGTTTTGTTAATGTACTGTTGTTCATGATTTTTATTAGTACTGCTTTTACAGTGTGTTTCTGCAGCTGTTATAGTTTGTTCCAAATCCCTAATTTAACACAGTGATCCTTAAGGAAGTGTTAAAGCTGAGAGAGATGAAAATTATATTTTTTGTTTTACTGTTGTTGTACTTTTTATTTCAATATTATTTGCATTAAAGTACACATTTGTAAAATTTTATGAAAATCCTAAAAATTCAACGTTCAGTGTCCTCATGGAAAGAAGAACAAGGGTAAGCAACATGCATCTACAACTAATATTGATGGGCACTCCCACCAAAAGGAGTCCAAGTTAGATGAGATTGCAGATAGAATTCAGAAGGAATTCCTCTTTGTCTCTACTCTTATAGGGACTATCAATCATGGGGTGATATCTGGTTGGTGGACAGCGAAGTTCTCTTTCAAATATGAAAGAGAAAAACTCGTCCTTGCAGGTGGAATTTGGTGACAAAAGAAAGTTTGCAGTAAGAGGCAATGGTGCAACCTCTGTCAAGCTAGATTCTAGGAACTCTCTTCGTATGAGAGATGTGTTGCTTGAACCTAGGTTAAAGAAGAACCTTATATCTATTTCAGCTTTAGAGGGTCGAGGCTACAAAGTAGTATTTGTGGATGGTCAAGTTCTTGTATGTCCTAAGGACTCGAATGTAGACTCAACTTCTGTGATTGGTGTTCAAGAGGGAGGTCTATACAAATTGACAAGTTAACCCGTTCAGGCATTGGTACATGATGACATCAATTTGTGAATTATGGCATCATAAATATGCCCACCTTCATTACAGAGCCTTACCAGCATTAAAAAGGATGGTTACTGGTCCCCCAGAACTTCAAATAGAGCATGATGGTGTTTGCAAAGGATGTGCACTAGGCAAAATTACCAAGGGATCTTTTTCGAGCAGTGACAATAGATCAAAGGGGATTTTGGATCTAATACATTCAAATGTATGTGGATCGATGTAAGTACAATCATTGAGTGGTTACTTATACTACATGACCTTTATTGATGACTTCTACCAAAAGACATGGATCTACTTCTTGAAGACTAAGGATGAGGACTTCAACAGATTTCAAGAGTTCAAGGCTCAGGTGGAGAATCTGACAAGGAAAAAGATCAAAATTTTGAGGTCAGACATTGGAGGAGAGTACAACTCCAAGGACATCAGTGATTCCTGCAGGAAGACATGAATCAAGAGGGAGCTTTTAGTACCTTACAACCCTCAGCATAATGGGGTTGCAAAAAAGAAGAACAGGTCCATTGTGGAGACAACCAAAGCTATGATTCATGATCAAGATTTACCATACGTCTCTATAAGCTAAGGCATCCAGTACAACTGTTTATATTCAAAACAAAAGTACTCACCGGATATTGGGGGACAAAACTGCTGAGGAGGTATTCACAGGTGTGAAGCCTGAGGTCAGTCACTTGAGGATCTTTTGTTTCCCAGCATACATTCATCTACCAAAGGAGGAAAAGATGAAGCTAGAGCCTTCTGGTCAAAAGGCAATCTTTGCGGTATACAATGAGACCTCGAAGGCCTACAAAGTTTATCTTCCAAAACAGAGACGGATTAAGCTCAGTCGAGATGTCACATTCGATGAGGAGGCAATCTTCTGAAGATTCAATGAGTCTCACAGAAATGATGAGGAGGAGGAGCAGGAGGCCCCACGAGATGTGGACATTGATCGTTTCAATCCCGATGATCATCAAGAGGTTCCAGTACAGTCAGTTGATCCAGTAAATCATCTCAGAGATGTTCCAGTGGTCAAGAAGAGGCCTACATGGTTTCTAGAGACTCTGTAGGATGCAGAGAGACATACAGCTCCTTGTGGTACTTTCAGATAAAGTAAGAGACCACATAGATTCTCAAACTATATGGCATTGATGAGTCACTTCATTAATTATGAGCCTTCCAATCATGAAGGGGCTGCTAGTCAACAAGTTTGGAATGATGCCATGATGGACGAGAAACAGTCCACCATGAAGAATGATGTGTGAGATAATTCTGAGGCCAAAAAAGAAGTCAATGGTGACTTCCAAGTGGTTCTTCAAGATCAAGCATGCAACAAATGGTAGCATAGAAAAGCACAAAGCGAGGTTCGTGGCGAGAGGGTTCTCTCAGAAATAGGGAGTGGACTATGACAAGACATTTGCTCCAGTCACCAAGTACACTTCCATTAGGACCATTATTTCTATTGCTTCAGTTATGGGATGGAAATTATATCTAATGGATGTATAGACTGCATTCCTCAATGGTGTAATTGAGAAGGAAGTGTACATAGAGCAACCTGAAGGCTTTCTGATCCATGTGAAGGAATCCCATGCATGCATATTGAAGAAATCTTTGTACGAACTCAAGCAAGCACCCACGACCTAGTATGCCAAGATTCATGGATATCTGATGAACTTGGTCTTCACCAAGAGTGAAGCAAATCCCAACCTTTAATACAGGGTTGTTGGCAATGATCCTTTGATATTGGTATTATATGTTGATTATTTGTTCCTTACAAGAGTAAATAAGCTCATCATTGATTGTAAGAGGAAGTTGACCTCTGCGTTTGAGAAGAAGAATCTAGGCATGATGCACTATTTCTTGGGATTAGAGGTGTGGCAAAGATCAAATGAGATCTTTCTCAGTCCACGAAAGTATACAGTTGAGATCTTGCAGAGATTTGGCATGATGAACTGCAAGCCTATGGCTACACCGATAGTAACCAATCTGAAAAGAGTTAGGTGAGTCTACTTCGGATTCAGAACTGGTGGATCCCACTATGTACAGGTGACTGATTGGATCCTTGATGTACCCTCTAAACACCATGCCATATATATGCTTTGTTGTGAACACCTTAAGCCAGTACATGGTTGAGCATAGACATGCACATTGGATTGTTGCAAAACATGTGTTGAGGTACTTGCGTAGTACAGTTGGATATGGGTTGAGGTATGTCTCAGATGGTGAAGTGAGGCTACAAGGATATACAGATTCTAAGTGGGCAAGGAGTGCAGCGGATATAAAGAGCACTGGTGGGTGTTGCTTCAGCTTGGGATCAGCGATGATATCCTGGTTTAACAGGAAGCCGATGTCAGTGGCACTCTATACAGCAGAATCAAACTACATCATAGCCAGCATGGCAAGCAAGGAAGCAATGTGGCTTCGAAAACTACTTACAAGATTATTTGATGATGAGCTAGAGCCGACTATCATATTTTGTGACAATCAAAGTTGTGTGAAACTTTCAATGAATCCAATGTTTCATGACAGGTCGAAGCATATTGACATCAAATACCACTTCATCAAAGACATAGTACAGAAGGAAGAAGTGCAGCTTCAGTACATATCCACAGATGAGCAGATTGCAGACATTCTCACCAAGCCTCTGTCCAAACTGAAGTATGAGTAGTTCAAGGATATAACCTTGGAGTGGTGGAGAATGCCTCCCTCGTCGAGAGGGAGTTATGATGTTTTTTTTAGAGGAAAACATCATAAAAGTCCCAAATCAGTCATGGGTGACTGAGGGACAAGTCCTAGATTAGTCTGAGTGGCTAAGGGACAACTCCAAGATTAGTCTCTGTGACTATGAGAGAGTGATGCACTCCCAGATTAGTCTGTGTGACTAAGGGAGGAGACATGGAAAGACATGGCCCCTAATCAATCATGAGTGACCGAAGGACAACTCTTGGATTAGTCATGAATGACTAAGAGAGGCCTTCCGGATTAGTCATGAGTGACTAAGGAAGGATGATGCATTCACCTGGTCTTACCTTGAGGGAGGTGAATGGCATAGTCTTACCTAGCCATGTGTGGCTTACCCTTGAATGAAGAAAGACATCAGGGACAGACTTCTCTTATATTAACTTCAATGGAAAAAGAACTTCCAGAAGACAAGTCGAAGACCATTAAATCAGTGTTGAAGATCGTGTAAGAAGAACATCTTCCTTGCTAAAAGAGAGTGTTGAAGTTACTGTAGCATCAAAATATATTCAAATCGGCCCGAATATTTAAATATATATAAAATATATTTTATATTTTTTCTATATCGACAGCAATGTGTAAATATCATACTTACCAGACTCAGAATCGGCAATAAATCAGCGAGGCAAAAGAGCGAAGAGTTTGAATCGGATCAGAAAAAAATCGTGAAAAAATTGGCAAATACAAAAAATTAAATATATTTATTTTTATTTATTAAAAAAGCATTTTTCATAAATATTAAGAATAGACATGTCCATATAAATCAAGATATCAATAACTGTACAAAAGATATCAATAGATACCCAAAATATATCAGTTCTATTCAAATTAGAAATTTATCATGAGATTCCACCTAGACTCTTAATTAGTTAATATTTATATTATTAAAATAAATATTAAAAATATATATTTTATTAATATTAACATATATGTATTATAAAAAAAGTTATATTTAATATATTTTACATATAAAATATAAATTAATACTTAATAAATAACATTTACTAAATAATATAATATAATTTATAACTTTATAACATAAAACAAAACCATAGCATTCATTAACACTTATCTATCCGAAATCACCGATGGTCACTTAGCATGCATTAATACTTTTCAAAAGCAACCGATGGTCACCATCATCTATCCGCCCACAGCCGTTAATCAATGCTGTCTCGTCCTGCGGATAGTGGAGATGAGACACAGATGTCTCTGTTGTCGTCGGGATAGAGAGGAGGACGCAGTTCGAACTTCAAAGCCCTTAGAAAACAATTACCATCCACCGGACAACAGTCAATCCGAAGTCGCATGAATAGGGGAGAGAACCGCAGGCGCAGAGGTGTCTGTCGTTGCCGGAATAGAGGAGAGGATGATTGGAACCCTAGAAAATGACCACCATGCAACTGACGACAGTCCAACCAGAAAGATCGAAAACGATGACGAAAACAGGAATCCTTGGCCCGAGTTAAACCCGCCCCATGCCGACTCAGATCGTTTTGCCATCGAGCCAAGTCAAACTCGCGATTTTTCCGGTTTGACCCGCGAGTCCTGTAACTATGGTAAATATATATAAAATATTTTTTATATTTGAATATGTGAGCCCCAATATGATTGAAAGACTATAAATAGAGGGCATGGCATGAACCTCTCATTTGATCATCATTTCATTCGCTCTTCTCTCTGATATCTGCGATCTGGTCTAAGGCATTCTAAGGTGGCCAAATTTTGTCTAAAGCATTTTGAGGTGGCCAAGTTTTGACTGGGGTTTCTAAGGAGGGCAAATTTCTATCGTGATATCTCATGGGAGATAAGTTTCTTACTCTTGTACTGGGGTTCTTCATGGCATTGTATGAGTATCTATTCTTCTGAAGTTAATATTAAGAGAAGCTTGTTGGGTTTTCTTCCCCATGAGGGTTTCCTAGGATAAATATTTGTGTCTACTGTGCTTAGCTATTTCTCTATGATCCTATTGTTATATGGTTGGTATTTTTCACTCTATGGTTATTCTATGTTTAAATTGGCATAAGTAAATTAAATATCACAAGGCAATAATCATCATGATCTGAAAATTCTCAAAAATACAACATGGATGGTCCTCCTCTTCTCTCTAAGGTGGCACTCTAAAACCCAAAGAATTGCCTCTCGATGCTTTTACAATTTCGAGCCCTCATTCAAATGCAATTTCAAAGACATTCTCAAAGACCTTTTTAAGGATTTTTTCACAGATGATGCTCGTTGTGGCTAATAGAATTTGGGACTAGAGAGTTAATGACGCGTGACAAACAAATGCAATGCAAAAGATGATGCAACTTTTAGCGAAGGCAAACAAACTGCAATAAAATAAAGAATGCATCAGAAGCATTTTTTTTAAATCAATCAAATATAAAACATGTGGTTCAAATATAAAACATGTGGTGAAGGTATTCAAATGGCAATATGCTTCCTATGTAGAAGAAGATATGGTAAAACAGATTAAGACTTTCTAATGAAATTATTTCTTATGTCTGACTATAAGGACCGTATGCTAATGTATGATCTGTACACAATAAATTATATGACGGTCAGATTCAAATTATATTATTTATCACATGATAATTCATTGCTCTAGTCTAACTCCTTAGACATGAAAAAAATCATTTTCTGCTCACATCTTTCAGCTCTAACGTTAACATACTGGAATAGAGGCAAGGACAAGAATGGAATGATGGATGCCCTAACAAGATTTTAAGCCATTCTCTCTGCCACTAACTTTCTTCTCATGAGATTGTTGGATGACTAACGTTGAAAACATCTCTAAACCAAAAAATAATTATATATTAATATGACCTCCAAAGTTAATCTTTGATATGGGCCCAATGATCGATTCAGATGAAACTGAAATCTGGGTCCGTATACAAGTTCAAAGCATGCATCCAATAATCGGTCATGCTAAAAATATAAGCATGTAACTTCGGAGACCAACACCTTATGGACATAGCTTAAGATCATATTTATATATCACAAGAACATGAAGAGTAATCACATGGTAAAGTTAACGTTGAATAACAATCAGACAGTTTTACATTGGCAAGTAATAAAGTAATATATGAGTACAAGGAAGAAAAAGAGCAAAGCATATTTCACTGTGAAGAGTTCAGTACTTGTAAACACAGCAAAAATTCAGAAATATCCACATTAACATGATGAAAGACAATCTAAGAGGTATGCAGCCCAGCTGGATGCCCTAAAATAACCACAAATTTTGAATATCAAAGCACATGATTAGAATCGATACCCTGTCATAAGACTCACTGAAGAATTGCAATGACAATAAAAGATATGAAAGCTAAAAATGCAAACGTTAAGGGTATTTGCACATTTTTATATCAGAAAAACCCACATAATTTAAATATCAATACTTCTGAGCAAAACATCTGTTATGCTTGTATACTTACATTTTACTTGGTGCATGAATATGTGTACATCATACTGGGAAAGAAACCATACCTCCCCTTTTACTATCTTTTTATCGCAGCCTTTACACACTGCACGCGAGCTTTTGGCATTCTCTATGGCATACTCATTGCTGCCATCATCTGCAGTACTTCCACCACAACCCAACCTAGAACCTTCACCGAGACCTTCCACATACTCCCTAAGTTTTTGTTGATCTTCCCATCTAACTGTGTCAACCCCCTCCACATCATTTAATCTAACATTACAATCAAGAAATAAACAACCATCAAGCCTCCAATACTTTACGTAAAAACATAACAATTATAGAATACATAAGGCTAAGATACATACGTTTGAAATTGACCTTGTTTCTTTAGAACACATCCTGCGTGATTCCACAACTGGACCAGAAACCAGTAAAACAACAGATAAATATGTTTCTCATATGTATAATCATAAAAATGAAAGTCAAAATAGAAAGACGAGGGTGAGAGCAAACCCCCCAAAAATAACTGAAAGTGACGGCAATCTTATAGTCCCAACCCAAAGACAATCTAGAAAAGAATCCTTAGCACCATTGTTATCATGTCTCAACATATATTTAGGATGCAAGGTATTGTTATTCAAAATTCCTAAACTTACTCAATCCTGTCTATAATCACGATATGCATGGCTCATTTCACCAGGCCCTCTTTGGTGTTGTTTGAAATGAAGAGACTGAGCAACAACAAAATAAAACACGCCCTTTCTATTTTACAGATAACAGAATTGTCAGAAGAAACGAAGCAGTTAAAATCATTGGTAATAAAATCATCACTTGTTACTTTTCCTAATTTGTTTTTTAATTTTTCTCCAGCAGACTGCACTGGGACGTGATTCTCCAAATAACTAATAGATAATGGCCTCAATTAAAATCATAGTAAATAAATTAACTCACCGAATACTTATCCTATATTGTTTCTTCTCTCCAGAAGACTGCACTGGGACATGATTCCACAATTAACTATTATATAATGGCCACATTAACAATTTTTCCTTTAGTGATTGTGGCCATACAGTCAAGTCACTCTGAATCATAAGAATTTAAAATTTGCAGGCATCTTTGCTCTTTTAGAGGCATATATTAAGAAACAATTTCACCAAGCGGCACTCAATTATTTGGTGAACCTATCTATGAGATAAGAAGTAGAAATTTCTGAAATTGTGGCTTTTAAAACAAAACAGAAATTTCACCTCTTAACAAGAGGTTTCCTAGATCTTAACGCTGTGAATTTTCAGCCTTAGGGCTGTTATGAAATATGATAAAAAAGCAGCAACAGCAGACAATATTTCAACTCTTAATAACCACAATCCACTAGGCAATTCAAGAGACAAGACACCAAAGTGTGCCAGTAAGTTTTAGCCCTCTAAGACAATGTTATCATGCAAATAACAGATCTGAAAATCACTTTGACAGCTGTAAATATAGCAGCAAATCTGCCTTGACTTCAGCAATCCAGCTCACAAACTTCAACTTACTATATCTCTAGCAGAGGCCACCTTCACTAAGTTGTGAAACCATGTTGGTGTGGCAATATGGAGTTGAAGGGGTGGTGACATGATTGCTCACTCAACATTAAAGGGGGTAATAAATCTTGTATTGAAATAACTTCACTATACTTCTACCACTGAAGGCCACGTTCACTAAGTTGTGAAACTGTGTTGGTATGGCAATGTGATGTTTTGGATTGGGGGGGTGTGGCCCCTTGCCCAGCATTGAGGGGCCAGTAAATCTTGCATTGTAATAACTTTTCTCCATGGGCCCCTATTCATCTTAAAGGAGGGTGTTGGAAGAATTGGTGTAATTTGTACATGTGACCATGGCCCATTCATTTGTATCATTAATGTACTTGTAATCATAGCTAAGGCCTTACTTTATTCTTATTATTGTATTAATAGGCGTGGTGACGACCAACCTAGTCAGCTAAAATGTGTAGGTTTAATAACCCCCTTGGGATGTGTGCCCTTACTTTTATGTGGACCCATAACCCTCTTGGGACAACACCCTACCTATTTGAGTGGTATAAATACACCATTCAAGCTTCATTTGTAAATCAGATTTTTTTAATGACTGAGCTAAGGCTCTCTAGTAAAAGTGTTTTAGCCTATGGGCATTACATACTTGGCATGCACTTGTGCGAGGCATATTTTCTCTTTCATGCATGATCCACTTGTGCTTGGGCATCTCTCTTTGAAGAAATACCTCCTTGTACTTCACAAACAGACAATGGGAAACCTTGCCCACATCATGCCCTAGCTCAAGTCAACAGTTGCCCGACTCCTCTACCCTAAGGCTATCTATGTTTTCTCCTTCACAAGTCATCTTGGCCCACATCCCTTTCATCAACTTTTTGCTCGAGTTTTCTATGTTTCTGCGTCAGGATCCTTTGAACACAAACTTGTATTTCAGATCCTTGTTCACCCCTTCCCTTTCTCTGTTCTCCCCTTTTTCCCTCACTACAGGGGCACCAAGAGGCACATAAAGAGCAATACCATTCCAACTACTAAATTTGCCAAACTTCAAAATAAGTCTAGCCCCCAGGGGCAGTTTAATCTAGACCAAGCAACCCTCCTCCTCTAGTTCCCAACAAGAAGCACGTCTTCTAGACAAAAAGACATCCCAAGACAACTCCAATGAGTCATCTATAAAAGACTATTTTCTTCAACCTTGGGCAATAAGAGAGTTGCACATTAGATAGTGCACAATTCAGAGGAGGACATCCCCCATTCTCCTCCTTCCAACAAGAGTCACTTAAAACCTTGAGGCTCTTTTCCTCAATGTTCCTCCAAGTTTCCGGGACGGGGGGACGCAGGAGCAAGGAAACGCACATTCGGGACGCGTGGAGACCACCCCCAAATTTAGGGATATTTGGGNTAATTACTAAATATATCAGTTTATTTTCTAAGTAGTACCAGGTAGGAATTGTAAAATGTGAAAATAATGGGAAAACATTAAAATAAAATCCACAAGGGCATGGTTGGAGAGGGAAAGTTTCGTCCAGGAGTCCCCAAGTCCCCGGGACACAGGAAACGTGGAAAAGCGTCCCCAACCCTGCGGGACGCGTCCCCGTGGAACACTGCTTTTCCTTGTACCCTCTTCCAAAGCATTGTATTTCACTTTGTGCTTTGTGCCATTAGAGCTTAGATCTTTTATGATAGTTTGCTTATCGCTTTTATAGGAGTGGCTTCCACACTCCCACTATGTATCATCACATTTTTACTTAACAATTCCTTTGACCTACTTGTGGTTATTTGTTGGACATTAATAAACTTGTCTTATCTCATCTCTAGCACACTTTTGGTTCATCACTAGTGCACTTCTTTAGTACTAGCATTTTCTATTTTTACTATAGGTTTTTGGGTTAGCATTTTGGTTTGTATTCAATCTACTCATTCTATAAAACACTTGCAGCTTTGAATCTTGAAGAATGAAAATTGAATGATGATATGATGATTGATCATGATCATATGATACACGTTAAGTTTGGATATATTATTTTTGCATTTATTCATTTATATTTGCAATAGAATAGGTGTAATCTCTCATGTATAATCCTAAAAAATATTTATCTTAAAAATCTTTATTTTTCGTATTTTTCAAGTCGTCTAAGTCATTCCCAAGTTGGCACATGAGATTATGCCAAATATCAAGCAAAGTCACTCTCCAACCAAAACAAGTCTTGTGCCTTTTCAGCTCTGTTGACATCAATAACCATCATAAACTGTCACACCCACTACAAAACCAAAGATACCATACTTACCACTGATGCGACACTCAAGGAGAAATGCATATCCAACAAGAGAAAACAAAGTATTCCAAACACACACCCTTTAAAATCTGGATATACGATAAAAAAGTCAACCACGATCAGTGACAAAATTTTGAGAGGAATTTCAAATCTAAGGGAAAAGAGAAGCCACACAACTACATAGTAAAAATCATACCCATGAAAAGAAAGATGAGAGAAGAGCACTTGAACAACAAACAAAAAAGAAAGGAGTGAGCCCTATTACCCCCCTTTTCAACAAGGGTAACTTTGATCAAAAATTTTGATGTGAGATCTATGGTTTCACCATTGATCATGTATCTGAGATCCTCCAACCTTGTTAGATGGTCCATGTGCTTTGATAGGCCCAATCGAAGACAATGCCTGACCCTCTAGTGAAGTGATATTTTTAACCTTCATTTATTCTTGACATGTTTTATGATATGACGATATGTTAGCATGAGATGTTACATATATTATTTATGATGACTCGTATACTTAAATCGTTCCCCTTCTCTTAGTCTAACCTTAGTGTGGTTCTTCTAGCTTAATAAATGTGTTAGTACAAGGTTAATTTATACCTTGATGATCTAAGTCAAGTAATTTTCATCCATCTCATCATATTAAACCTAACCATTTTTCATCTAGCTATCCCCCCCTCTACGACCTCTTCACCAGGAGGACCTCCCCATTTACCATAGCATCTCGGGATTGATCATTTGTTGTGAGCAACACTGTGATGGGTTATGTGAGTCATTTTTTTCCATGTACATGAGCTATTAACGCCAAGCAAAAGGAGTTGCCATAGGGCAATATTTGAAAAATTTTGGTAACCCCAACCCAGTTTCAATTTCAGCACTACATATGGTTTAATGCTCAAGCCCCATCATGCATGTACATTTAAAAGTTAAAAAATTTACTGAAAACTTGAAACATGAGATATATTTTCAACTTTTTCAACTCTGGAAATTTATGACAGCCTTACTTTCTTACTCAGAAAATTGATACAGGGAACACAAAAAGAATAAAAGACTCGGATTTTGACCAAATTGGTCCAAGAAAAACCCCAAAGGCAAAACCTGTTCGTTGGAGAGATTTTTATTTCTTCAGAGACAATTGCACTCAACAAAATACAACAGTACTCGTCTCATTTTTCATCTAGAAAAACGTGCCAGAAAACACACTAACAAACTATTGTACGCATTCCTCAAATTCTCCACACCTGTGACTGTGCAGACGCCTCGATTTCTATGTTGTACGCTGCCTCGAAATCTGTGCATGTACGTATTATTGTACGAACAACAATAAATGTCAATACCTACCTCGAAAATCATGTTGTATAGATTTATAATTCTGCCTCAAAAACCGTGTCTGCTTTACCTTGATTTTTCTGTTATAGGGATCCGGATATGTACTGCCATCATTAAATGGTGTACAACTGCATTGGAAATCAAGCCTTTCTGTTGGTACAATTGTCTAAAATTCATGCCCTCCTTTCCCTTCCTATTTCTTGGAATTTGTGGAAGAGTTTTCTCTCTAATTCTTCTCATCTAAAATGCTCCTCCTCTTTTGTCTTCTAAAATGCTCCTCCTCTCTCCAAAAATTCTCTTTGGAATGTGAACAATGAATTAGGTTTGCCTTTCCCAAGCATTTTTGTTTGAGTAACTTCCATTTCCAAATCAATGGCTTAGATCAAAAGCCAACTAAATGAGATCTAGGGCCCATCTCATTTCCTCATCATAAAATACTTTTTAAATATTAAATGAGAATTTAATGCACACCCACATTTAAATCTCCTAAAGTCACTTTAAAATCAAAATAACTCAAACTCACATTAAAAATGTCACTTTATAAAATAAAGTCGTTCTCACCCTTTTTAAATAAGCTAGGGACCATTTATTAAAGTGTCCTCGTCCACCCCAAGGCATGAATGGACAAGCAGTTCCTAGGTAAAATTTCAACAATGCTCCACCCTAAGGTATGAAGAAGTAGTTTCCAATAGAAGACTCATTGTACCAGCAAAAACTCAAAGTCTAAGTTGACGACCAATGAAAACAAAAAAGTCAAATCCAAAAACAATCAAGGAAAGAAAAACTTGCCCATGAAAAAGGCCTCAAAAATCAAATATAAACAAAAAGGCCAAGGTCTCAAATACAAAATATGTACAAGAAGGAAGAGTCACAAACTCAAATGCAGACTAGTCCTTGGGAGACCAAGACCTAGTTGAAGCTACCAAGCAAATAAGGTAAAAAAGGGATGGTGAATCTGATTGTCAAGACCCGCCTCTTTACATTTTGCTCCCTTTTGTGAGACACATCCCTAGTGTTTGTCTAAATGGTGAAAGACTCTATGTTCCCCTTTTCCCTCTTGTCCAAAATCGATCAGTTTCAACCCTATTTGGCTTACTCAAGAGGAAGCCAAAACGATTATCTGTGCCCCCTGGGTTGCTTCATTCTCAAGATCCCCCTCTGTTATGTGGGATTTGAAGCTCAAAGCAACAAAGATGGCCCTAAAAGAATGGGCTAAATCTAACTTCAAAGAACTAGCAAGCAAAAGAGAGGATTTACAACAAATCTTAGCCGATCTTCAAGAGAACCTGAAAAATAGTGAGGTAATAGAAAGCAAGCAAGTAGTTGACAGGGAGGCCAACGCAAAGCGATATGCAGCCGACAAAAAGGAGGAGGAAACTTGGCGGTTGAAATCTAGAAGCCTCTGGCACAGAGCAGGCAACAAAAATACCTCTTTCTTCCACAAGCAAACAAAGGCAAGGAAAAATAGGAATAATGTCATGAAAATACAAAATGCAGCAAGAATCACCCTAAACACTCAAAATGAAATCAAAAAAGAAGCACCTAGACACTTCTTTGAGCTACTGTGGGAAGAAGGAGAAAAACCAAACAAAGAAATGTGAGAAATGTTGAAGGAGATCCCTGCTTTAGTGACTTAACAAGAGAATATTCAGCTGACAAAGGAAATCAGCGAAGAAGTTGTAACAGCTATTTGGGACCTCGAACTTGACAATGCCCCTAGGCCCGACGGCTTCACAATTTCTTTCAACAGATCCTATAGGGATATAATAATAATAAAATCTCCTCAAAATGATTAGTTGAACCCAAGGCAAGTTCAAAGTTGGAGGAAGTACTAACTCTACCATTCCAACCCTTGAACCTAAAGAAAGTTCTCTTGCCTCCTTTGCCCGCTTCAAGCCCATATACCTTTGTAATTCCTCGTATAAAATCATAAACAAAATCATTTCAAATCAAATTAAACCTCTTCTACAAAAGCTCATTTCCGAAAATCAAAGTGGCTTCCTCCAAAACAAAAACATCTTGGACAACATCCTCATGGTCCAAGAGGCCATCAATTCTAATATTAGTAGAAAAAAGGAAGGGTTTGTGGTAAAGATGTACATAGACAACGCTTTCGATGGGGTTAGACACTCTTTTCCTTTCGCAATTCTTTCAAAGTTTGGTTTTTCCAATAACCGTGTCTCCATAATAAGGGCTTGTATAAGCAAACGATGGATTGCACCTCTCAACAATGGTCGCCCAGTAGATTTTTTTAAAGATCAACAATAGCACCAAGCAAGGTTGCCCGCTTTCACCTTTCCTCTATATTCTAATGGAAAATTTGGAAAAATCCAGATAGCAAGGAAATATCAAAGGAATTTTCATTGTTCACGGAGTAAAAGAGATCAACTATTCACAATTTGTTGATGATATAATTCTCCTTGGAGGGGCCTCTATTATTATTGCAGAGCACTTCAAAAAGATTATTGATTATTTTCGAATCGCCTCAAGAGGCCTAGTCAACAATGGGAAAAGTTGTTTATATGGATGACATGCAAACCCCATGATTCTAAAAACTATGGCCGGCATTCTAGAGTTCACCTTCAAACAAATTGGCAATCCTTCATGTACTTGGGAATTCCCATCACTTTGAGCAGTACCACACAAGCAGATTAGAACACCATCATCGACAAAATCAAGAAGCGGATGATACAATGGGGATCAAAATGGATAAACAAAGCTGGAAAGACCACATACATCAAATCAGTGTTATCATTTCTCCCAATTTACCTCTTTTCATCCCTTTTGGCTCCAACAGGAATAATGAATTAGATTGCCTCTTTAATAAGAAGTTTCCTTTAGCAAGGAGGGAAAGTTAATACTAAAAAGTTCCATGTGGTTAAGTGGGAAACAATAATTTCACCTTAAGATCTAGGAGGCCTGGAGATCAAAAGCTTTAGAGATATGAATAAAGTTTTGAGGGGTCAAATGCTATAGAGGTTGGTAACAGGCGAGTAGGCATGGTGGAAATCAGCAATAATCAAAAAGTGCCTCAATCCTCCTCGACAGCATTCTCTAAACTCTCACTCCAAACAAACATGGATTCTCAATTTGGAAAGTTGCTTTGATACAACATCACCTAACGTGGATTCCAAGAAATGGCAGCAAAATCCAAATCTGAGAGCATAAAATTATGTGTCATCAAGCTCTCGACACCAATGACGGCTTGGTTGACCTCAAGTGTTGAATGAAACAAAACAAAATAATTGCTCTTGCGGACATATCAGATTGGGAGAAGGAAGCAATTGGAATGGCCGGGAAGTGGAAAACCTCCTCGCCCATCTAAGCAACAATTGGCAACAACTCATTATAATTCCAAAAGGTGTAGCTCCCACCAGACTGAATGACAAAGACGAATTGGGGTGGGGAGCCAAAGCAAGAGAATACACTGCCAAGCAGGGTTATACTCTTCCAATGGAACAACAAAGTAGGAAGCCTTGCTCAGCTCTCTGGCGAGCGATAAGGCAATCCGAGGTGCTTGACCAAAATAAAACACTTCATATGGGCGCACTATCATGGGAAAGTCTTAAACAACGAACAATTTGAAGAGAAGAGATATCCACAGTCCATCAAGATATCCAATTTACAAAGTCTACGAAGAGCATGTGGCATCTCTTCTTCGAATACCTCTATGCCAAAGAAGCATGGGGAAAAACCATACAGCCTATACATCAGGACCTGTCTCAAATAAGAAACTAGAATGACATCTTTGTCACCTAACACAAACATTATCTTGGCTCTCTTAAAAACAAGCCTCTTATCAAAAGAGTTTGGCAGGTTGTTCTTTATTATGTGTTATGGATAATATGGCTAGCATGCAACAAGAGGATATTTCAAAATGAAGAGCACAACCCAAGACATGCAACGATAAAAGCAATGGACTATGGGACTACTGGCAAAAATATCAATAATAAAGAAATTGGAAAACAAGACTTCTGTGTCATGGAAGTGGAGGAACAATTGTGGGTATTCCCTTTCGTCATTAAAACAATGTCGGTTCAACAAAATAACTCAAAGGCCATCCCTAAAACCTTCATGGAGAGACTCAAAATGATCCTGAGCAACTAAGCAACCAAATCAAAGATCATAAAGCTCATGTGTCAAAGGGGGTCTCGTCGACCGTAGAGGAATAAAAGAAGCAAAGTACTCCTGGAACCTGGGGAGGGCTACCAATATTCAAGCAAAATGTCATGCATTATGGTATGGTATCATACTTCTCTGGCAAAGAAATATCACTAGAGCAATCATCTTAGTTGATTCGGCTTTACTAATTAGACAAATGGTTAATAACACCTCACCATGGGATAGGTAGATTAGGTGCTTAATAGACCAGATCCAAAAAATGGTCAATGATCAAATGGAAGCGAGATTTTGGCATGCCTTGAGGCATCTTAAACACCAATGCCAAGGACTTAGCGCATAAAGTTACCCATTTAATACATTACACTATGGCACTGGAAGGAACTAGAGGGGAGCAAAGTATCTTACTCCGGCAGTAACCTCCACCACCCTCTGCACATGTAAATGGAAACACATAGACGACTGGAGATGGAAGCAAGTTACTTGGGTCCGCTAGCTAATGTTATCACAAAGATCAATAAAAAGGAAGCACACCAACAATTATCCCTCATGCAAGTTTACCCTTCAACACATTCGAACCTGCATTCGATAGCAACTCCTTGGTCTCGAGTTCTCTAGTGAGTGTTAAAAGGAATACAAGAAAGTGGTATGATAATTATCTGGTTTGTATGCAGTGGGTGCCAGAGCAGCATCCACTGTAACATTCCCATAGCAACAAAAAAGGAAAAGAGTGAAACTAGTCTAAAAGCACTCTACTCATCTCATGGGGTACCTCCACCATTGAAGATGAGGCTATGGAGACCCCTAGGGTATAAATTGGCAAAATTGAGGACGATGCGAATCATGCAGCAAATTAGCAGAAGAATACGGTGAACATCCATAACTAGGAAATAGTTATGTCCAAAGACAACAAGTGCAACATTGGCAGTAGACAAACATGCTCCACACTCACCTAGGAGTGACTCAAGCGCATTTAGATAATGTATGAGGAACGTTAGCCACTTAAGAAAGAACTTGTACAGAATTAAAGGAGCATCTAGCACAGTTGGAGGCTAGACTGGATGACAAAGAAGCGCAAGCCCAGGTAAGTTCAAGCAATTTTGTGGCAACCCTCCATTTTAGCAAGCCATTCAAGTGACTCCTCACACTGAAGTAAACAACACTCAACAAAATGAAGCTCATCCTGAACAAAACCCTCCCTTTTACAAGTATTTATAGATATTTTTAAATGTTTTTGGCTCCTAAACTCTATTGTAAACTAGTACACTAGTCATAGCTAGGTATGTGCAATTGATTACGGCATATAAGATAAATATGTAATAGCAACTACTTTCTATAATATTAAAAGACAATCCAAGGGAAATTTTTGTAGTCAGAAGCTTCTCAATTATGCTACAGCTATCCCTCATTTTTTATAATATAATATAGTTGTTCTTGTTAAAAAAAAATGTAGTTATGCTTCATTAAGGATCCTCTTTTAGCAAGGACATTAGGTTCTCTTGTCAATCCTTGATGCCAGTATCTATGTCGCTTTGTCGACATGTTGTAGCAATAAGGAGGCAAGTAGTAATGACTCCAAGTTCTCTCATCCCATGTTGACCGAAGCTATAAACAATCCCAAAAAAATCATCCATCCAAGTGGAATAATTAAAGTGGTTGATATGCCTAGCTTTGGAACACTTTCTCACAATAACCCCTTAGCTATATACAGACATGTCCAAAAGGTGGCTCCCATTTGCAAAGTCGTCTTCTATTCCTAAATCCAATTGTGTTAGAACAAGTTAAGCAAGCAGAACAAGATGCCAAGGCTACCTTTCAAAGAAAATGGAGGCATGTGCAAGGTTTGTGCTTCATGAAATTTTGAATGATGTCAATATTAAGACTTTAAGAGTTGTTATGCCAAAACAAAAGGATCACTAAAAGAATGACAAGCACAGTAGCACAAAGAGAACAAAAAGATTTATCCTGGAAAATCCTCGTGAGGGAGAAAACCCAGCAAAACTTCCTCGATATAGACTTCAACCAAGTACAGTGTCAGAACCAAAAAATAAGATCAGTTGCTTCCTCTCTCTCAAATGGACTACACCTTTCTCTAGCGAACTTGCTTGAGTGTTGAGTGTGTCCAAATGAGGGAGGCGCCTCACCTATTTATATACATCAATTGAGAAGCCTAATAAACCAACAAGGCCGACTTCTCCTCTCAACCAAGGTTGACTTGCCTTGGGAGACTCGAAACAACATTTTAATAATACTTGTGTGGGTGTTATTGACCCGACTTACAACGAAGGTTTTCCTCAAGACTTTTACATAATGAAGTACATCAATGACATCCCCAATCGAAGGAATAACATCTCCAAAAGGAGGACTTATAATAATATCAGTAAAAGTACAAATAGAATATCTTCTGAAGTTACATTTCTTTAACAGTCAAGACAACAATAAAGGCCAAGCCAAATATAAAACAAGACTCCGTTAATATTGCAACAATCAACTCCCACATGGAGAGCGCTAAACCACAATCAACTTGGCTCTTCTTAGCCTTTAGGAATCATAGTCAATGATATCTAAAATGGAGAAGAGAATGGAGAATTACTCTAAGCAACTAGATTATTCGACAAATAAAATAAAGGATTTTCACAACTATGTAAATCATTTAAAACAAAATATGATAATCCTCCAAAATAATCATTCGATAATGAGAGGAAAACCTTGCAATATTAACCTCGTCACACCTTATAAACAATCAACTAAAGTGCTTAATAGATAAAAATCGAGCCATGACTTAAAGTGGCTCTAATATTATAAGGACAAGAACAACTCATGCCTCCTTTGCCAACCTCCCAATCATGAGTAAAGCAAGTTGTGCCATAAGATCCAATAGCTATTTGCATGCTAGGAATTTTTAACATATTGTGAGTAATTCTATCACCAAAATTGCATCAACCCAACAAACTCCATATAGGAATTTAAGACAATGGGAGAAAATGAGCTGATAGACGACAACAATGTTTCCATCAAAAACATCATACTTTTCTCGTAGACACTTCCAAATTGCAGATAAGATATTAAAGCAATTTCTCTGGTACAAATTAAAGTGCTTAACAACAAGATCCATAAGGAACTTGTCAAGCACTTTGAAGCGAAATACAATAATTTTGAAATATTGTCGCCTTTCCTACAACTGGGGGGATGTGACAGAAATCTTCGAGCCACTCGATGCATCCTTGGGAACAAGTCTGGAGTCAAGGATGTCACCCTGTTCTTGACTCCTTTGTTTAGGCCAACTCCTAATCGAAGCCAAGGGGGGTAGACCCTATGAGTTACTAAGGTTGATTAAGCTTTAGATGGTAGTTTATGATTGAGTAAATTGTTTAGGAGTTTTTATGAAAGTGACGCAAGAGATTGCAATAGTAATTAAGACAACAGAATGAAATACAAATTAATCCCTCCACATAAGATTCACTTTAAGCAAAATGATTGCATGATGTAGACCGGTGTTGAAAATGGAGTCTGAAATGGAGTGTTGTTGGAAAGTTGAATGCATTGCAATTGTTCTTGGTCAATTTTAGTTTATTGTGGAAGATCAGTGAGTTAAATTGGAGGGAAGGGAACTCCAAACATACCCGAATGTACAAGGAGTTTGTCCAAAACCTTTATCCAAAGCGGTTCCACGCGAGGAATATGTGGGCTGGATCGGAGTCTCTAAGACATGCCCTGTACACCAACAAGGGTGTAGCCTGACGGTGTCCTAAGGTCACTACCCAATTATTCCTTCTTCCTCTGTGAACTTTCCCCGCAACGGATTAAATCGAGGCGTTGGATTTTCGCCTTGGTTGGTTAATTTTAAAGTGAGCCTAATTAAACTAGTCACCCACAATGCTTTTGATGTAGCCAATTGTTCAGTCAAACCGTAGCGATGCAGAGCATACACAACAGAGCCTTGGTAAAGTTCTAAGGATTTTATGTGCAATGTGTTTGCTTGTTTATTAAATCCCGAAGAATCTCTTTCAGGCTAAAAGCCCTAATCAGGAGAGCGAGGGGTGTAAATTGTACGAAAAGTAAATAGCAATACCAAAAAATAAATAAGTAAAGGTTTTCCTAATTACTACACTGCGCAAATATTTTTCCTTCCAGTAATTCGGTATAACACAGTGGGTTAGTATTTGTATAACTTTGCAATAAAATTGAAATTAGAAATGACAAAGCATATAGATCTGTTAAGCAAACTACACTAACCAAAGCAAAACCATGAAAAACGTGCACCGACACAAAACCCCCTAGGGGGGATGGGGAGTGGACTCTGAAGGAACCTACTCAAAACATTTTATTACAGTATTTACAATGCTTGAGGTGGATGTAATGGTCCTTATAGATCTGGATCCAAAGGCTTACAAGTTTTTAGAAAAAAGACAAGATCGAGAATGGTGCTCCAGGAAGTCTTTGAACAACTTAGATCCTTGATTTTTCCGCAACACTTCTCCTTGTCCTATCGATAAAAGTGAAAAACCAGCCACCTATAATGCACCAAATGTGCCAAATAAAGCATTAAGAACATAAAAATTTAAGTACTTAATTGATAAACAATAAGCCTAAGTACTTAATCAATCTAGATCTACTTAGAATAAAGCTTTAAGATTAGGGTCTAGCAATGTACTTAAATAAATCAACCTTTGGATAATCTTTTAAAAGAAACTAAATTAATTAAGCATTTACAAGGTAATCGAAACCAAAGATAAAGTTCAAATTTAAAAGTGTAGGGAAGAAGGCAAAAGGAAGTGCTCAAGCAGAGTGCCTAGATATAAGGAATCCAGCGGTGGGAAGTGGAGGGACTATGCCTTTCTTAAAAGTGCTTGAAGAATGGTAGATTCAACCAAGATCATCCACTCCAATCAAGTTGGGAAACTTGCATCACTAATAATATTTGCACAAAGGGGATCAAATCTGGTATTTCAACAAATGAAGATTGAGAGAGCATAAGTACAACCTAGTACAAGCTGCTACTCCTAGATCTTTATAAGCAAAGGATAGTAAATGAAATCAAACTAGAATCATTTACCCTATATGTTAACAACAATCTTAAGGCCAGATAGATCGCCACATTAAGCAAAGAAAAAATGCAGCAATACAATTACCTCATACGCCAATGACAATATTCATCCACACACTAATGCAACACACCATGGACCTCCAAAGTCTTTCTATTAATCAGAAAAATAATTACAGTACAAAGCTTCATAGCTTGGGCGGAGCCTTCAGTCCTCTAACCATGAGAAACAATGAACCAAGAGCCCCCCCGCTTAAATAGCCAAATGAGAGAGGGGAGATTACCTTTACACTGAGAGAGCATTGTAGTTGAGCTCAAGTTCAAGTTGTAGTTTATGATCCGGATTGATTTGGTATTCAATGAGAGAACACCACTTTTCCAAGAGAGGTGCGCCCCTCACCAACTCACAACCACTCACACTCGCAACTCCATACATGCAAGTGCGATTGCTTTATCAATCTAATGTGTAAGCTCCACCAACTTCATTTGTATCTCCAAAAACAAATCATATTACGTACCACTTAAACAAAGTTTCCGAGCATCAATCCATGTGGATGAGGGGTCCACACTATGAGCTATCACAATCCACTTGTTGTTTGGCGTTATCTCCATGAGGTTTATGTCGCTTCCATTTTCATACCATTCACCACTTATATTTTTAACCAAAGTTTAAGTTGAACTTCACATGGAGAGGGTCACATGCTTTATGGGAAACCCATGCCATGTCATTCCATCATTTTTTAAATTGATATTTTGACTTTTTCAACCTTGTCCTTTAGTGTCAATTTGATGCACTATAGAATTAAAATGTCATTTTGATGCTCCTTTAGCAAAATAATGCCCCACGAGATGTTTTAGTCGCCCGAAACACATGAAAAGTGGCCCTTGGAGTAAAGAAGATGCTCTAAATGTGAAAACGAGCATCCCCACGACAAAAACAAACCTCAGACAAATCATTTATTATATTTTGAAGTTCTTCAATTAAACCTTATAAAATGGCTTAAAAAACAAAATATATATATATATATATATATATATTCTCAGAAACAGACGAAATTTTAGGGGGACCTAGCACTTGTCCATACGACTCAATTCAGATGCCTAGCATGTTTAAAAACATTGACACAGAGACTCTGATAACCTTGTAAGGCCTAACCACCAAGATGACTACCCCAACTTGGGAGGTGTGGGTGAAAAACTCAGAAATTATTAGTCCTTTGTTCAACATACAATTATTACCAAAGGAAAAAACACTCTGGGCTAGTTGACTTTATGCTCAAGTCTGGGAAGCCGAGCCTTCTATAAAAATTGATCATGCTAGCACATTTTTTACAATTTCCCCAAGGGGGTTTGAACATGTGTTACAAAAAAAATTGAACAAACTCCCAAAACAAGCCTGGCAGACTTCTGAACTCTGAAGAAAAAACAAGTATACTTGTTCTACTTTGTCGGCTCGCTTGAAAAATCCACGAAGTACAACTTAGTCGATAACAAGAACTAGACCAAAACCCTCTCAACGAGGTCTTTAACAAAATTGAAGTTTATAGTTCAGTAAAGGAATTCTTTTACTTGGAGTTGATGCCCGTTAGTTGATAAACTGAGGTAATTTCAAGAAAAATACATTGAAATATGTATATCTGCCCCTTAATATATCAATGATTCTGTCAAGCTCGAATATATTTTTTTTTGTGTTTGCATTTATTATAAAAAAAAAACTGTACATATACATTGTGCACCACATGAAAGGCCACAAATCCAATCACCACGGGCATTATCCAACCTCGAAAACTAAGTGGGCAAATCCCATCACCACGGGCACTATCCAACCTCGAAAACTAAGTGGGTATGAAACTAAAAAATCTCATTAAACAAATACTGGCCCGTTGACTATGCAATAGCATAACAGTCGATAAAGACTCCCAAAAACATCATAAACAAGCAGCCCAAGGCCCGAAAATAATCACAGAATACAAATCATCAGCGGCATTCCTCCTCAATGAAGTATAATTTCTCTCAAGTACTATAAATTTGGGGGCATTTCCTGAAAACAGGAGCATAAATTCTCAACTCCCTCTACCAAGTAGCAATTCATTATATTTATGGCCACTTCTGGTTGAACACAAAGGTTGAAGGTTTAAAATAAAACAACGTCTAGGAGTCAAATTAGGGTTTGTCGAAAGAAGCGGGACTTTTATTGGCCTGCAAATAAAGGTATGCTTCGAGACTGGTAGAAATTGATCTCGCAATAACCCTTCATGTATATTCAACTGAAACTAAATAATAAGCAGGAAATTTCCTTCACAAACCCCCGTAAACTATTTTAGCTGCTGTACAGAGAGATGAAGCATTTCATATGGACAGCTCCAGAATCTCTAGGGTAAAACGAATTTCCTCAAATTTCCCGAAGCACATTGGAACCATTCAATTTAATTGTAGACTAGATAGTCCCGATTATTGAGCTTTGCAAACGGGCCCACGTTGCTGGGCCAAAAAACAAAAAAATAAATAACTGCTTTGAGTGAAGGCACAAGTGCTCCAATTCAAGCACGGTTAGCTCATTCAGCGCAAAACTGCAAAGCTATCAGTTAAAATTCCCATTATCTAAAAATGCCCTAACAGATTGCTAAATAAAACATTCATTGACCAAGTACCATTAAGCTTACCTCGCCAACATGGTAATAATATACAACTAACCCAATGCTGCCCCAAGGCCGCCTTTATTTTCAGAAATTCGAAATACAGAGGATCAAGCAGCAGTTATATATGCTAAGTGACAGTACAAAAACAGTGAATGTGATTCTAAGGAACTCATTTAACTGTTAAATAGAAGGAGGTGAAGAGAAAGTACAGGCATAAAGCCATCGAACTGTGTAGCAGGGATCATCTTGGCGATTCTGAGCACGTCTTTGTTAATGGTCGTTTTGCATGCCTTGCATGTCGATCTTGAAGATTTGGCGTACTCGATCTTCCATGGCTTTGGAGGATTCGCCATCGAATCTAACTGCCTAGGGCTTCAATGCTCAGAGCGTGCAAAGGTTACAGTGATACGCACAGCGAAAAGAGAGGGGAAGAGCTCTTCGCAGTTCTGATCTTGTAATTTTGTATAAATAAAGGCGGTAGTGGCAATATACGTGGTTAGCAGCGGTAAGATATTATTATTATAATTTATTGCCATGCACGGATGTTTAAAGATGCATTAATCAGGGTATAGCACATTTTATGAGATTTGGGAATCTCCCAATGCTTGCCAAGTGATAGAAGGGATAGGACATAAATTTACTGTAAAGTAGGTTGCCTTTATTGAAGTAGTGATAGAAGGGATAGGACATAAATTTACTGTAAAGTAGGTTCCCTTTATTGAAGTGAAAGTTAATTTATGGGTTGAATGAAAAGACAGCATACGGATCCAATTCATTTTTAGGAATGGTTAAAAGGAGTGAATTTTCCAATGTCGGTTAGCATTTTAATTTTTTATATATAAAAATAATGTCATTTTTCAATGCTGGTATAAATGTAGTAATTTAATGTGTTGTGAAATTTTATTTTAAGAGCATAGAATAATGGGAAGGAATATTGATACTAAGAACTATTTGAATTTGTGAAGTTGAAATAGCGAAGGTTATTATTACATAATTTAATTGTAATACGATATTTGATGGTGTGAAAAAAAAATTTGTATTAAAAATTTTAATTTTTCAATTTTAATTTGTTTTATTAGATTTTGGTAATGATAAACAAAAAAAATAGTGAAAAACTTAAAATGTTAGTCTTTTTTATAGAGATTTATCTTGACTTTAAAATAATGTTGATTCATTCATTATCGTTGGATGGTGTTGATAATGGGAAGTTTAAAGTAAGAAGAGACGGGAGAAGGTCATGGCAGAAAAAATACAAGGGGCACATCTTAAGAAGTATATCAACTTGGGCCAAGTATGTCATAGTATTGTCACTACATGTTAAGTTGGTTAGTTTTCCTATTATGGTATTATCGTTATATGTTGAATGGCTTAGTTCACTACTATAATGTTTTTTAGCATGAATGTTTTTTAGTTCACATCGAAATCTTTACACAGTGCAAGTCCATAAGCTTAAAGCACACAATACTATAATGTTGTCGCTACATTTTAAATTGGTTAGTTGCATGCGACATTGTTGTCAGGACATGTTAAGTTAGTTACATGCCTATTATGAGTCAATGCATGTTAAGTTGGTTCCTTGTCTGCTATGATGTTACGATTGTGTTACCTTGGTATGTTGCTTGCTACAACGTTGTTCTTACATGTTAGGGAGGTCAATTGCCTACTACGACATTGTCAGTGCATGGAATGCAAGTTAACTACATACTATGATGTTGTTGTAGGTTAAGTTGATTAGTTGCATGTTAAGTTGGTTATTTCCCATTGTGTCATGTTAAGTTGGGAAATTGCACAACACAATGTTGTTGTTTCATGTTAAGATGGCCTGTTGTTTATTAAGCTAGTAATTATATGACTACCAAGGGAGTCCCATGGGTTAGGAAGGGGAAGGGTTGAGTGGATGAGGGTAGGAAGGGTCTTAATTACTATAGGGTTAAGATGGATCTTTATATTATTATGAACCTACTTAATATGCATCAAAAGGACCTATCAACCTAACGAATCCTTCATTTTATCCTACTCACTAATTATAATTTTGCATTCTCATGTTCACAATTTCAATTTTATGATCCCTCTCATCAATTAATGGATTTGGATCAAGATAGATATATCTTAATGCTTGGAGGATGTATTGATTTACATAGAATGTGGAACCTAACCATTAGAGCCCAATAATTTGCAAGATAGAGTTGGGCCTTTGAGAGTTTCCATTGACCTTCAATACATTATCAATCTTTTATATGTAGGCAAAAGTGTTACAAGCATGTATGAAAGCACAAAGTAACAAAGATTTTTCTCCACCAAGGTTGTAGAGCACTTCTCTTCTAGGATGCAATAATCAATTAGGTATAGCAATTTAATTCAATTTAATATCAATGTCCACAATTGACCAAACTCAGGCAATGAAACTCAAGAAAAAGTATACAAAAATGAAAATGGAGTACCTAAAGTGACACCAAAAATAGGACAAGAAGTACACGAGACTTGGCTCGAAAAAGATAGCAAACTAATCAATACAAAGATACATTATAGGTTTTAGACAAAATCCCTATTAGGAAATATGCAAAGAGTGGTCTCTCTTGATATTGAGGTCAATAAGAAGTGAATAATGCATTACAATGTACATGTATTATGATCGAGTCACAAACTCTAGAGTATAAAAGAAATCAAACTTAATTGTTCGTTTGAAGTCTACTATGATTTATATGTCTCTTAATTGAAAAATAAAACAACTTATCTTAAACAATGTTAAATCCATTCAAAATAACAACTTTCTCTATAACCAAATAACAACACAACACTAACCTTAGTAATTAAACCAATATTTCAAAATTGAAATTTCTAAATAAACACTTATATTTGAAAAATATATGATAGCAATTTATTTCCTTAATTACTTAATTAAAACAAACTCTAAATCTAAAGTGCTAAAAATTAAAACAAACCCATATTAAAAAAAAAATTAAATAAAAACAAACCTTAAACTACTCAAAATTAAAATAAACACTATTAAAATGTTAAAATACTCAAAATTAAAACCAACACTATTAAAAAGCTAAAATAACTCTTGTCATTAAATTATTCTCTGTTTAAAAATAATTACAATAATAATGATATGTTTAAGAAGATGCAACAATCTTAAAAATCCAAATATATCTCATATATAATGTATAACACTTGAGTAATCATTTCACATATATATCTTTTAAATATATCTCATATATACTTACACCTAAGTTGTTATTAAGGGGTTGGCTGAGGGCTCTACTCAATCTTTCGTCGTCTGTGAGTGAGATAAGTTGTTATTAAGGGGTTGGCTGAGGGCTCTGAGATGGCGAATGAGGAGCCGCCCCGTTTCATTTTGTATTTATTTTTCTATCTTTTTCTGGTCAATTTATTTCTCCATCTTTTTTCTTGTCAGTTGTTGCACCCTTATAGATTAAGCAACCCTGAAATAATCGGTGAGGAGTTGGTTGTTCCACCCTCGGATTCCTGTCTTCCACGATCTTGTTCACGTTGTACATACGCGCAGGTGTCCATCGCATCCAGGCACCCGGGAGAAGCTAGAAACGCCCCTCGCATCCAAGCATCCAGGAGAAGCTGGAAACTCCCCTCGCATCCAAGCATCCAGGAGAAGCGGGAGAAGTTGGAAAGAAGGGCATAGGAAATGGATAAGCTGGAAAGGGGAAAGAAGGAGATTGGCATTTTCGCACCCTGAAAACTCTTTCTTTTGATCCATTTTGATACTGAATTGAGAAACTAAACTAACGTTTTATTTATTTAAGAATGATTGAGTAATTATCTGTCAGCGTTCTGGGTCTTGAAATCCTTCCAATGAATAATCATCGACTTGTATATTCTCTTCAAAATCCAAACTCCTACGTCTCCTCCTGAAAAAAGGTCTTGCAATAGCAAAAATCTTGTAGTAACTTGCCACCAGTAAAGCGTTGCCTAGAACTACAACAATGCCTATCAGGGCAACATTGATGGTGGTGGTGGCGTAGTTGTGCTTGGTGGGTCCTTTACTTATGGTTGCATGAGGTTCCCCATCCAGACTCATATCTATCTGCTGAAATTTCCCTTGGACGGGATTGCTCCAGAAGTAAACTCATGGCAAATTTCTTTAACAGATATACTTCAAACCTATAAATTTGTTGAAAAAACATAGATGTGATTAGTTACTATGTTCGTGGAGAATGAAGGATAATAAACCCACTACAAAATAAAAAATAAAGCTACTACAAATTCAGAGTGAATTGATGTAACTACACAAAATTGATGAGAAAACTGCAAGTAACCTCAGAGAAAGGTATTCATGGTGAGCTTTGCAAAATGAAAGAATAGCCTACCCATTAGGAAAATAGACTCCATGGGTACAATTTTCATGAGTTTATAGACTCCATAGGTACAATTTTCATGAGTTTTTGAGTTGGTTAACGTAAAACCAACACATTCTAAACTTCGAAATCGCACTGATATTGAATCATAGACGCCTAGCCCCGGGACTGCCAAATGTTATAGATTTCTTTCAGGTTTTTTATTATGAAAACCCTAGATTAGAAAGCAACTCGAGCCTAACCCAGTAATTTCCACATTGTAGCGACAACAAAGATTTGCCAAAAGTTATTTTGTGCTTGTTTGAATACTTTGTCAAAATATAAGAAAAGCAACAATTGGAAGATTAAACTTTGGAAAGGACGCAAATAGCATTGAATTTTCCTCTATGCCCTGCTGCTTGAATATCATCCATCTCAGCATTAAATAACTCTTATGTCATGTCTTACAACTGGAAGATTAAACTTTGGAAAGGACGCAAATAGCATTGAATTTTCCTCTATGCCCTGCTGCTTGAATATCATCCATCTCAGCATTAAATAACTCTTATGTCATGTCTTTGAGATTTGCCACAAATTATTTTGTGCTTGTTTGAATACTTTGGCTATCAAAATATAAGAAAAGCAATAGCTGGAAGATTAAACTTTGGAAAGGACGCAAATATCATTGAATTGAATTTGCCTCCATATCATCCATCTCAGCATTAAATAACTCTTATGTCATGTATTTCTTTAATGCTGGTTTGTTTTTGTTTAGCAAGCATGTATTTTAGACACTTGGACCTTTGTTATGATGGCTAATTGAATATTTGTTTCCATAAGAAGACAAGGGATTTATATTTTATTTTTTCAAGAATCTAATTGAAATTTTGTTTCAAGAAAAAGACAAAGAATTTATATTTTAAATTTTTCAAGGATAATAATAAATGAGAGTTAAAAGCTTAAAGTATAATTGATAGTATTTGGATCTCCTTTATTTTATTAATGTATTTTTATAAGAGAAAAAGATTGAACGAAATGAAGTTATGATGGGGATATTAGGGCTACCAATCAGCCTTCTTCTTTTCAAGTGGAACGGAAAACCCACCCTTCATGCGCACAGTCAAGTGTTATTGAGATTTACGTGTATGTTTTGGTCATGTAATTATGTGCGAATTAGAGAAAAGGGTAAAAAGAAATTCAATGGAATTGTTTGTTAAGTCTATCAAAACCTGTGCCCCGAGCAACAACATGTGTTTGAAAGGGGGTTGGCTTCGACATCTATGACGTCATCAAGATTAAGAAACAAGTTACTAATGGACATCTTGACTATATACTTTCGATACTCAATATGAAGATTAACTTGGGATATTAAAAACTTGAAACAAAATATTTTCTTCACCTGTCAATCTTATTTGGCCATTCAATGATCTTCAATACATGAGATTATAAGAGGACCCAGGCAAATGGTCGACATGAAAAATGATGTCGCTTGTGAAAATTATGATGTGCAGAAATTTTGATGTCTCACATAGTTCAAGTTTCAATTTTAATGGTATAGTCTCTCCACGTTCACGCTAGGTCTCAGTTTCAAAGGTATAGTTCCTCCACATCCAGGGGTTTAGAGGTTCTCTACAGCTACCTAAAACTTTGAAAACTCTTTTTGGACGAAACTTATTTTCACTTATGTGGCGATTTAGAAGTTTGATGTTTCTTATTTTCACTTATTTTCCTAGACTTGCTTTCATCACATAAATTTATATTATCTACATACAACTTTCTTTCATTTTTGAAAACACATCAAAATTCTCTTTGATGTTTCATTTCATTTCCCGTTTTAAAATATACAAGTGTATAACACTTAAATAATCATTTCACATATATATCTTGTAAATACTTTATGATAAAACAAGATCGAAGATTGAGAGCTTCTAGGTCAAAGCGAAACGAATTATTTCTTCAAAACAACACAATGATGGGAAGAAGGTTAAGGTTAAAAACAATAAAATAGAGTTTAAGTATGTTTGTATATATTAAAAGGGGATATATTATTCTCAATCTTCCGAGTGAAGTTATTGAAAACAAGTCCACGTGTTGGTTTCATTGTTGTGCTTCTTTGCGAAGCTAAGAACAAAAATTCTATTTTTATGATTGAGAAAACGTGCTTGTTTGTCTCACACTAACACCTTCAACATTTAGAATATCTGTTTCATACTAATGATGTTAGTTCTTTATTCTAATATTATCTTTCGTTGTTTATTTTAGTATTATCTTTGATATTTATGGTAAAATATTTTTTATTAATTGAAAATTTTGACATTTTTGTAAGTGCCATGTATTTTAGTTCTTTATTTTAATATTATTATGTATATTTTAGTATTATCTTTGATATTTATGGTAAAATATATATTTTTTATTAATTGAAAATTTTGACATTCTTGTAAGTGTCATGTATTTTTAGTCATGGGTTTCTCAGCCTATAAGAAGAACTCATTCATAGCAAGACATTAAACAACAACTTGTATATTTTTTTATTTACTTGTAATCCTTATTAGTGTCATTAGAGTGTTTAAGAAGAGGAGGTTGTGCAAGGTGGGGAAGAGAAGGTGGTGGAGAGTGGGGATCTCAAGCAACTTGTTATATTTTTGTGTTAAGATGTGTTAATGCTTAGTTAGGGTATTTAAATGACAACATTAGTTATATATGAGTTGTTTGTATATTACAAGGCTGGATTTCTATGGTAAATCATAATGGTCATCACGTTGATTAATATGTGTTCCATTGGCCCATTTGAGAGTCTAGGGTTGAATGTCACTAACAATCAAAGGAAGTTGGTCAATGACTCACACGTTCATTAAACCCTGGTTTAAGGCCCAATTTTGTTATTTGTGGATAGTTTCATGATTGTTCTTCCACTTTCAACTCTTACTAATTTACTCAAATCTAGTTGACATAACATTGGGAAAATAGTTTTAGTCAATTGAAGCTTTGTTTTATTGCATCTTTAAGGGCGATAGCACCTAGTGTCTACTAAGATACTCTCTTATCTCCTTTGCATATGTGCATCTCTAGATAAGTGTTGAAACATTATAGGAAACCAAATTGCCACTCTTGCAATGTCACGTCCCCATCCATCAATTTAACCAACAAAGGGGGACAATTACGAATTCTAGGCTCCTCAATTTCACCCCATGGCCATATTATGAATTCATAGCAATAAATATGCATATGCAAATGTATAATTGTAAAACACATCAAAAATAAACTCTATCCACAGAGATGTAGCATTTATATACAAGCATAATTATCATAGGGCATAAATTAAAACATTGCATGTCCAAATACAAAGAGAATACTTATCTTTAAACAAAGAATATCCAAGCAACTAGTTGTGTAAGAGTAATTTTCCACCAACCGTAGGCACTCTATCTAGCATAGACTCTTTCTACTAAGAGGACACATCCAAGCTAGGTTATGAGGTCATCAGGGAAAAGGAAACACCTATAGGATTCTCTCTCTTAGCCTACAACCCATTATGCTCTCTATGTTGAGCCAAATGCCCATCCAGAGCACTACAAATCTCACTCTGCCATCGTAACATTGCACTCCTTGCAATTTCCCCACACAACACAAGGAATGCATTTTCGTTCACTACTACACAATTCCCTATGTAAATCCAACCCTTACAGTGCTTACCAATATGTGTAGTTGTTGGAGAACCTCTTATAGTGTTAATTAATGACTTTTCAAGCATGGAAAAGTAGCAAAACTCAATGGATAAAGGTTCATAACTTGCCCAACCTCTATACTCACCTACAACCATCTATTTTTCCCTCAATTCTACAGTTCTCCTTCCAAATTCAAAATTTTCGGTAATGCACAGTCTACTAATGGTAATGGCCATTAATAATAAGAGGAAGAACTCTATGTAATGTAAATCTGCATGAATAATAATGATGAGAAAATGAATTGTAGAGTCCAAAGATACGAGAGAATGGTGAAAATACAACTCACGTAACTATCATAAAAGTATATTCACCCCCATGCTTCCATGACTACATGAGGTGACTTTCCCCACCAACCTCACAAAGGGATTCAATGAATGGATTTAATAGCCAAAAAAATGTAACTGGCTCATTTAAGGCACATGGCAACAATTGGATTGAGTTCTAAGGTTGGCACTCGCCTTTTTTTGGTAAGTAAGTACCCACAAGGGATTTAAACTCACGACCTTCCATTTACAACTTCTTATCTCAATTATGCATTACCAATTGCTCTAACCCCCGTGGGCCAGGTTGGCACTTGCCTTTACACAACCATCTTGAACCATAATTTTTCTTCCAACATAATATTTACCTAGCTTTTACGTCATCATGACAAGCCAACCACATGGTTCACATAGAGATATTTATATCATGCATGCCTAGCCATTCACTAGTCGGGCCTTGGCCTTGAGCTATGCACTACAAATTCATACTAGCACTTTTACATTATTTTACACAATCTAATTCTATACATTACAAAGGTCAAACTAGGGGTATTACAATCCCTTCCCCCTTTGAATAACACCATCCTCAACGTTCACTTTATTTTCAAAAGGGTCACATGCCCTTCTTTTTAACTGCATTTGCAATGCCTTCCTCTTCAAGGCCACCTTGTCTTGTTGCTAGCTATATTGGACATCAATTCTTAATCATTCCTTTAGGCGATATTGGAACATCTCTAAGCTCTTTAGCATTTCATCACATACCTATTACAATCATCAAAGGAAAAACATGTTTGTCATATCCATTCTAAACAACACTTGACCTATTAACAAATGCTCAAATTTCATGACTAACACACACACACACACACACACACACACACACACACACACACACACACACACACACACACACACACNGAACATATCTTTGCTCCATATGGCTTCCATGGGCGGGATTCGGCGCATTATCTTCTTTGACACACCTAAGGTGTCTCCATATACCTCTGATGTTTTTTTATTCTAGCTAGTATGACATTAATCTCTCTATTAAATTCATTCAAGTTACATCTCTCTCGTAGTCACTCACCCTTCAGACTCAGGCAACCCCTTCATTGATCCATGGTTCCCTCGAGTGACTTTCCCAATCTTTCTTACACAAGAAGAGAATCAACTCACAAGCCTTATTGTTAGAGCATCCCACTAAAAACCCTTAATATAGCATAATTCATAGCAATCAAGGCGTATCATAGGGTTATGTCACTATAGTAGAATTCTCCCCTTTGTGTGCAAGCTTTTAGCAACCATCATCTATCCTCACTAGATAGATCCATCATCTCACATGTATTACACACATTTAGTTACCATGAAATGTCATCATAATAATTTCAATCGAAAATTCTCAAATCCATTTCGTACGAAAACTGTATTTCCTAAACATTGGGTCCTCATAAATATGAATGAAAAAAATTCAAATTTGTTTCATACAGAAACCGGATTTCACAAACATAAGATCCCTCTCATAATGCTTGTCCTTTGTACATAATAGCTTCAAGTCTTTCTAATGGACTTACACATAATGCCATATCCAATACCATTCTACTTGCAATCTTTTCAATCAGTTCAACAAGTTGCGAGTATCCCTGCATATAATAATCTCATTACAACATTTAAAACAACCCATGAACTATCTCATAATTATAACACATAAATAATTTCAACCAGTATAAGTTATCATATCTTAATGCAATGAAATACATTCAATTTATATGTATCATTATCACAATAAGTTCACATGATACAATCACATTATTTATGCAATCAAATAAAAGTTCCAATACTCATGATTACACAATCATACTCCTTTCACTTTCAATTGTGCATCCAGTAGTCATTGTCTTCATTATGGCTTATTCTCGCTACCATTTACAAGTGTTGAATTTTAATCCAATTTTAAATCCTTGATTTTTATTTCATAATAATTCTTCAAACATTTATTTCATCACACAATTTCATTGCATAATCAATATTCACTGGCAACAAAAAATAAAACAAGGATAACTGAAAGATAGCCATGTACAAGAGACACAAAAGATTTTACCATGGGAAACCCAAGTGAGAGAAACCTAGCAAACTTTTATCATAAGAAATTAATGCAATTCAAATACAATACCAAACATGAAGTTGAGCCCTAGCACAAGAGATGTATTCCCTCCTTCGTGAGAAACCATAATAAGGGTAGATAATCTTCCAAGAGAAACGAGAGAATAAGATAACCCAAAATTATGCCTCTTACCTTTATGAGGCCTTTCTTAGAGGTGTGCACTTGTAGAGAGAAGAAGATGTGATGTGTGAGTGTTTCAAATGAAGTGTGACAACACTTATGTTTATATTCTTCAGTTGACTTGATTTTCACTCTTGAGGTCGACTTGTACTTTTGTCTTCTAGGGCCAAGTTCCCCCTTTTACTGGGGTATTCTACCCTTCCTTGCCTTTAACTTTATCTGGGATTTCTTCAATGCTATCTAGGACATCTTCAATGGATTTCCTTGACTTCTTGGTTATTTATTCATCATAGAAAAGTTATCGTCATTGATGTCTAACTCCCCACATGTAAATCTCCTTCTTCCATAGAGCTCTAATGTTGATTTGACCATACTACAAGAAGTCTGATACACTTCTCAGATCAAATGTCAAATATAACATTAAATTAGACTTTGTCTATATTACAAGGGATGAAATATCTTATCACATAGACAAGTCAACTCACTTTACTAAGAATAGATCACCCCCGTTACAGAGCACTCCCACATAGAATATGCAATGTGACCTCTAGACTTCATACACTCATAGTCAATCCACATGACTAGATAAAGGCTAAGCATACGAGCCTCAAGACATATAGTCAATCCACATGACTAATTAGGGCTATGATGGAACCATCCTCTACCAACTATTGGTCAATATACACATGGCCAATATGGGAGAATGATCTATAGAATGTTTGTCCAATGTTGGAACCATGGATAACATCAACACTCTTTCTCGGCAAGGGAGACATTTTACATAATTCCAAGTCATTACACTTGCTGGGAATGTATGTGTTTGGAGCTTCATTCTATTAGCTAATAGTTAACACCTCGAACCTTATTCATAAGGTTGCACCAGAGCCATTCACCACTAACCATGAGTGAATATTCAACCCAATGATGTACATGGTTGTATGGATGAGAACGGTGTCATTATATCTAGTCTAAGAAAGACTACGCTAGATCCAATCACTGCTAATTATGCGTGAACATTTAGCCCGTTGTTGCACAATAGAACCATGAGCATCCCAATCCTTGTGCATGAGGCTATGCCATATCCATTCACCACTAACCGTGAGTGAACATTTAGCCCAATGCATCTCACTTGGTCCATCCATCACTATTCTATATTAGCACCTTGAGCCTTTTTCACAAGGCTATGCCAAATCGACCCACCACTAACTGTGAGTGAACATTCAACTCGATGCTACACATATGGACATCCATCTAGGCCATACATCACTTGTTAGATTAGTATGGCCATTTTCCCATGAGTGGATATTCAATCGCTCATCTGTAAAACCATCTCAATGTTTGAGCCATTCACCTCATGTGAATGTCTACCACTCATATGTAAAATCATCACAATGTCTGGGCCATTCATCTTACATGAATGTCTGCTTGTATGTGGAACCATTAAGGTGCCTGGTTTATTCATTTCACATGAATGTTTTCCACTCATCTGTAGAACCATCATAGTGTTGTACATCCATCAACACTCCCTCTCACTCAGAGAGATGTTCTCCATCACACTAAGCTTGTTCCTAAAGTATACAAACTTTTCCTTGAATAGAGGCCTGGTGAGAATGTCAACTATTTGCTCGTTTGTGGATATGTACTAGAGCTTCATTGCTCTCTTATATACCATGTCTCGGATGAAGTGATATTTGATCTCTAGATCAAATAATCTTGGGATACATACTGCAATTCACTCTACTTTTGTTGTACCAGGTGCCACAAAAATCTACTTCCCGCTAATCCAAAATACTATAATTGATCCAAGTTGAAGCAACATCCCAAGTTCTCTTTATGTCCACTGCACTCCTCTCAGTTAGAATCTATGTATCTTTTGCAAATTAACTTCATCACATGAGACATCTCTTATATCATATCAAAATGTACCACGTAGGCACCTCCACACATGCTTTGTCGCAACCCAATGGAAGAGTCTTAGCTCAAACATAAACTAACTCACGATGTTCACTACAAAGAAAATTTCTAGCCTAGTGTTAACCAGGTACATAAAGGATTTAGTCAACTACCCACTAAATCTAAATATGAAGCAAAATCACTCAGCTTTTCCATACTTGCCATCACAATAGGATCCATCAAATCTAAATCTAAAACAAAATCACTCTGCTTCTCCATATCTATATTCATAGGTATAGCTATAGACTTGCATTCCATCATCTAAAATCTCTTGAAATCTCAATTGTGTTTTCCCTCTATTTGAGGAAGATCTCACATGGTCTCTATCACACCTCTAATCACAAGAGGTAATGCATCAAGCTAAGACCCTTCATATTGAATTCAGAGGCCAACTCCCACTTGCACTCGACACTAAGCTTCTATGTTCTCGCAATGGAACAAATCTTAATAATACATCACCAAGATAACATGTTTACCATCAACAACCTTATAGTAAATGTCGAAATCCACATCATTCCTGGTGATGTCCAAGTTCACCAAGTGCATGCTTATCTTGTCATACCAAGTCTTGGGTGCCTACTTGAGTCTGTATACATTATTCTTTATCACCAACAAGTTGTGCTACAACTACTTAAGAAGGTGTTGCTATTTATATCCCCATAATGTGCAATCAATTGTCCTGTGAATATAGACCAATAGATAACAAACTCTTTTTTACGGTCACAAAGTCATTGGCACCATACAAATTGATCAGGTTCTAAATATAAGGATGCACTAGTTACCTTTTGCAAAGTTGGCAACTGGTGTAGATCAAAGAATTGCTCCATCTGAAAAATCCATGTGATTGGATCCTTAACATCAAAAATTTTCATGTCAATCTTGAGAATAAAGTAGTTCCTTGGACCTAATTTGAACCCATGATGTTCTAGTGAATCATCAACTTTTGAGGACTCAAACTTCTTACTTTCCAATTGTTTTTTAATTTTCTCAAGATGTGACTTGAATAAGCCACCTTTTTCCTCCTTATCCTCTTCTTGAGTAAACACATGAGGAATAAAAATATGTTTTATATCCTTCGTCAATTCTTGAATATCTTCTTTTGTATCCATCCCTTTCAGGTCCTCTTTACTATCCATCTTATTTTCCAATTCAACTAAGTCATCCATTTTCACATTTCTTTTAATCATATCTTCCAATTTGAACACTCTAAAAGATATGTCTTCTATTTCATCATATGCTGAGGACAAATCCTTTGGGGGTTTGAGTGGAGTGTGATTTTTCCCACTTCCTTTTGGTGGCAATGCAAACAATACAAATAGATATTTTTACTCAAAATTTAAAATGGTGTACCTTTTTCAAACCCTGATTGGAAGATTGTTTTAGGGCCACCTTGTAACTACTGACAATTTGAAATTTTTGGATCCTCTATGTCTGGAACTTTGTCCTAATGTATTGTAGTGTGTCCTCTTTCCAATACTGCAGGTCTGACCTAATTTTGGTGTGCCAAAAAAAGGTTATTGCAAATATCTCAACTCTACTTATTTTTGGCCTATCTAGAAGTGCGAACTTTTGGGTTTCCATGTGTCCATTATTTTGTCTTTGTATCTGAAAATCCTACCATAGATATCCTGGTTCATCTTCTTTCTAATGTAAAAGGTCTCACTCAATTTGGATCTCAGATTCCTTAAATATGACTTTTTCCCCATAATACTTGTTTTAGACTAGGTTTTGGACTAGTAAAAAACCATAAATTCCTCTGTGAATAACTAAGAATGTAATGGATCAGAATCTAAATTTCAGACTAGAGATATCTTGGCTTGTTTTAGAAGTGGGTTTTAACCTTAATCTCTGAATCCTTGTAGAAAAAATTTGTAGTGAAAATTCCAAGATGATTCGTTTTTGCAGAAGCTAGTCCCAAGGAAAGAGCTTTGATACCAAATGTTATGCAACCAAATCCTAGAAATACATAAAAAGAGTATAAATAGACAAGAAGAGAGCAATCCATGCCTTAATAATGAAGAACAAAGATAAATAGCAATCCTCTTCGAGGGAGGAAGATCTTTACACAATGTACTGAGTACACAAGACAAGACAATATAAAAGCATGAGAATATCTCCTTCCTATATATAGGAGACAAAGGTGTACAATAAAACTAATAGATCTACTAATAGACCCAAGATGATATAAATAATATGTAATGAACCACAATATAGGGGGTAATGCGCCACACTATATGAGCTAGTATGCCATCATTAAGGGCTTAACACATTTTTAGGTCTACAAAGGATGCTGATGTTATTCTTGGAGGCTCATGCATGTGGGGCTCTATGCCTGTAAAGTTGAAATCTTTGACACCTTTCTTTGATTCCCGAAGGGAAGAGGTCTATAGGAAACCTATTTGGGTCAAGTTACTAGGTCTACAACAAAGTTCTGATCGCTCGACATTTTCAGGCTGAATATTGGAGATTAATTGGGTAATTTCATCTCTCCATACCTAAGCTATTTGGAATCTTGGGCCATGAACTCAGTGTGCATCCTGGTTAATATTGATTTGAGAGATGGGATTCACTCAGATATGATCATTTCTAAAGGGCACTTTTCACATTTACAAGTTCTTGATTACTCTGGTGTCCCTTCTCATTGTAATAGTTTCCACACTCATGGGCATCTAGCCCGGGTTTGTTCCCTTATCTTCAATAGTTTAGTTCATCAACGTTCGATGATGGCATTTACAAATGGTGTTCAATCATCATATTTCCATGTTGCTAATGGAGAACCTTATTATTATGTACAAAATAAAAGGACCTCTTTTAGTAATCCCCATACTTCTCCTTGTAAGGTAGCAATGACCATGGACCCTAGAGGTTCTCAGCAGAAAAGGAAGACCCCTGAAGTACTGCCTCCCTTTATCAATGAAGGCCTCTCTTCAGATTCAACTCAAGTTTGTCTAGGGATAGAGCTTGTGAAGGAACTTGTTTTGAATCAAATTACTAGTGGAGAGGAAGGTTTTTGTAACTCTATAGTGCTACCTATATATGCTCTCGGTAAGAACAGGTCCCTTTTCCTATGATTTTTACAAAAGGCTTAGAGCATTTATTTGTTGAAAGATAACTCTGAAGGTACTCACTCATATTTTTGGTGTGGGTCTGATGATGAGGACTCAGACTTTGTCCTTGTATATTTACGTAATAAGTGAATGTTATATAAATAAAGTGATGTTTCATACTTTATAGAATGGGTCTCACTTAAGTGTTGATTTAATAATTAAAGAGAATTAATTATTAAATGTGAGTGCATTAAATGATGGCCCTTGATTTTGTAAATGTATCTCAACCCTAGATTAGGTGGTTACAATTTTTAAAGTATAAAATAAAGAGAGAGATGGCAGATTGAACACACCACTGATGAAGAGAGAGGAAGAAGAAAAGTGAAGAGAGAGAAAAGAGATACCCTAGAACAGTGGCACGATTCCTAAGGAAAGGAGCAACAACACACTTTCCAAGGAATCCAGAAATACCGTACAACAACAGTTTGACAAAGGTAGTACAACAACACATTTGAGCATGAATCCCAAGGCAACGTTGTCACATTTATTCCAAACCAACAGGTCGTAGAACAAAAATTATTTCTAGCACATGTGGCACAATTTTTTAGGCAAGAACGTACAACATAAAAGTACAGTCGTACATCACATGCGTGGGGGTTGTACAACTGTTAATTGACACGAATTTCAAGGTATTTGCTTGCTGCTTCATTTTGGTGTAATTATGTTAGTGATGGTTGAAGGAATTAATTAATGTGTTCATGAAAATTTCTTGAGTATTCTTCTTAATAAATTTTTTATTCTTGTAGGGTTTTCCTTGGAGTTGGGGTTTTGCCCAGAATTTTGACCAAAAAATATTTGTGTCTCATGTCTTTGATTGATACTTCAGTGTTTGAGAAGATCTTGAAGTGGTGGTTTTTATTTTAAGTTTATCATATTTTTTTAATAAAAAACCCTAAATATTCAAGTGTTTGATAGAACGTGTGAATGGAAATTTTCATGTTAATGTTAATTATTTTCTTCATGGTATCAGAGCGATACTGATGTAGGGTTCAAGATTGTGATTCACAATAAAGAAGTTATGTTGTCGTTTAGTTAATATTTGTTGTAAGTAATTTCTAATGATGAGCAGGCGGTGTGAGGATAGATTCGACGATGTATCCAACTATCCTCCATAGAAAGTAAGGATTACTGTCATATTAAAAGAATGGAAGATATGGAGTTTTGCTAACACCAAGATGACCAAGCCTACAGACCAGGATGCACTAGATGAGTTTGAATTCCTTGAAGCCAGATCCAAGAGAGTGATCCTAGATGGAGTGAAATATCATCTCACTCCACATTTAGGATAGAATACATGTGGGATACATTGAAACAAATTATTTGTAGCCAAGAATGAGAACCACAAGATGGCACTAAAGGAAAAGCTACACAATGTCAAGATGAACAAAGATGAGGGTGTGTCCTCCTACTTAACTTGTGTGGCGCAAGTTAAGGATGAGTTAACAGTTGTAGGAGATATTGTCCTTGACTCATAACTGGTGAGGATATCCCTGAAGGGTTTCACCAAGAAGTGGGACGTATTTGTGGAGTGCATTGTAGGTAGAGAAAAGCTTCCTAATTGGTCCAGACTGTGGGATGACTTTACTCGGGAGGAGATTCGAGAAGGGTCTTTGGGTAGTCAGGTCAGTGAAGAAGTGGCACAGAACATGGCACTTGCAACAAAAATCTAACAATAAGAATAAATACATTAGTCATGTCAGATGTTGTTAGTGTGGTTAGATGATACATTATGCCTCTAAGTGTCTTGAGAAAAATAAAGAAAATATATAGAGAGACATGGCAACGCCTGTAGTAGTAGAAGACTACGCAGGGAGGTTTGAACAAGAGTTTTCTCTTGTCTCTATTGATTCTAGTATATGGAGCTTTGTTTTTTAGAATGTTTGGGTTGTTAACAGTGGAGCAACCATACACATGACTGAAATCTATGATATCTTTCAGATTATTATGGAGTTGGGACCATGACATTATATTAAGACAAATATTGACAATCCCCCAATGGCAATACGAGGGGTTGGAATAGTTAGGTTCCAACTAGACCTTGGTGAGATCTTGGAGATACATGGAGTGCTTTTTGTTCATGGGATGAGAGTTAGTAAACTCTATGTATCATCCTTTGAGGATGAAGGTTATGGGATGATGGTGAGGTATAGCCATGTTTTCCTGTATCAGAGAGATGAGCCAGTTGGTACTACCATTTTGTTAGGAGATCCCAGGGACAGGCTCTATGTTTTGAGAGGGCACATTGTACATCCAGGAGCAGGTGGGTGGTTGTTAGAGTTAGAGGATGAGGCGAGAGTTGCATATGATTTGCATGGTTTTGACGAGGAGAGTGATTCTCTCCAAAGCACTGGCAGGAGACTCATCTGGTCCAGTGATGGTGTTGATGAGCAAGTGGATGAGGCTCAGGTCAAGTCTCGGGCTTCAAATTTCCAGTATGGTGTTGAGCACTTGTATTCAAGAGAGATTCTAAAGAAGGAGGGAGTTGTTTCAGGAGTTAAAGATGGAGATGGTGTTGTGGACCTTCCTCGGGAAAGGTAACTCTGAAGGTCCTCACTCATATTTTTGGTGTGGGTGTGATGAGGAGGACTTCGACTTTGTCCTTGTATATTTATGTAATAAGTGAATGTAATATAAATAAAGTGTCGTTTCATACTTTATAGAATCAATCTCACTTAAGTGTTTATTTAATTATTAAATGTGAGTGTGCCGGCCCTAGGAAAATATAACCATAATAATGATAAGAAAGATGAATATTTCGATTGCAAAACGAGGAAAATCCACGATGGAAGGAGTCGTAAAAAAAGACGAATAAAAGCAAGTCGAAAGGAAGAGTTCAACTTATTTTGGGTAAAGAGCTAGTTAGACTAAAATCTTGCTTTTAGCAATAAAGCATGACTGTAATTCAGGCCGATAGTGCCTATTTTAGATGTAATAAGATGTATTAAAATAGAAATACATCCCATCGACTGACAGTTGAGAGTCAGTCGATGATTGAAATCAAGAAGTGTAAAAGAAGAAAAGCTTATAAAAGCATCAACCCAAGCTGTGTGCGGGTGGTTCCATGGTAGATAATTAGTGACCATTCAGTGAGAAAGAGAAGAGAAAGACAGAGAGATAGAAACTACAACTAGAGAGCATGAGACAAGAGATGAATGCATGAATTGTAAAGAATGCCTAAATAAGAGTCTGCAAGCTAGGTGCACAAACCAAATGTGCTAAACAATTTCTCATGCTAGATGAAGAGCACCTTTGTGGTTATTCCCGGATGGGTTTCCACGTTACATCTTGTCTATGTGTGTGTTTGATATCTATATTTATGTCAAATGCATATTTGTCATGAATGAGCCGATCTAAGTCTGTCGCATAGACTCTGTTGTGAATGGACTTATGTGTGTGTGTGTGTGTGTGTGCGTGTATGTGTTGCACATCGAATAAGTTAAACATGTGTTAATGCTTTATGTTATATGTTGATGGATCGATATATGGTTGTCTTAAATGAATGTATGAGAATAAATTTTTAAATTCCTAGTTTTGGTTGAGTGATATGATATTGTTGTAAGAAGGAGATCCTCAACATAACTTCAAAAACCTGGTTTTGGCAGTCCCCATAAGATATCTCGGGTGGGACTTCATCTACGTTGCAGGTGTTTCCAACGGAGTTCTCCTCTGTCGGGCTGATATCTTGGGTTTTGTTGATGAACAAAGGGTCCGGACCTGGGTCGACCGAAATGGGTCTCTATTCCTTGTTCATAGTATAGTCCAAGTCTTCATAAGTATACCTTTATTCTTGTAGGGAGGACTATAAGAGATAACTACTGGGGACCTTATAATGTTCAGTCGTCTAGGTGTATTTTGCAATATCATGATATCAATAAGAAACATAGACCAAAATTGTTATAGAGTTATCTTTTAGTTTTATACAAAAAATTGGATTGCTAAACACTCCTAACTATTAAGTAAACTAATATGCATCTTCTACAACCTATCTTTGAGATCCCAATACAACAAATATTTCTCATATTGTTTATAATGGCCAAGGCACAATCTAACTAAATCTAAGATAACGATTAGTTTATGTGCCAGGTATCAACCTTTGTTTCTAATCTCGACCCTGTTTTGGGATATTGTTATAACTATTATGCATACTAATATGCAATTGTTATTTATCTACACTAAGTAAAAATCAAAATAAGAATGCATACAAAAGCATAGTAAATGAGCATTCATGATTTTCCTCGACCACAATTTAGAACTTCTTAGATGAACAATTAGATAAATAGGTAAGCATTTCTACTTATAAATTATAAATTATATGATTTCCTAAGAACCTATAATATTTATGACTATCTATGTTTCTAAATAAGAAGACCCCTCATTTGGAGTTCATTAATTTATTTATACCACATAATATTTTCAATTACAAACAACTTCTACTACTGATAGGTATCAAAACGATTTGTGCTTTTATAAGTTAATTCATCTTCCCATAAGTCATGTCATTTAGTCAATGTCAAGGTTGATTTGTTAATGTCAAATATTTCTGATTGATATAGACTCGATAATTGGTTTGTTAATTAACATACCCATTTCATTTAATCGAATGCAAAAAATTAAAGATGAGTCAACACCCAATTTTGACAATTGATGAGTACTACGCACATGATGAGAGAATAACAAATTAGAAGAGATTACATAGATATGCATGTCCATGTAGTGTCTGTCATGGTGAGAATATGAAAAAAAAGTAATTTATGAACATATGCTAAAATTTGGTCATATCAGTATAAGTCCTTTCCCTCAAATTTATTATCTAGATAGGAAACAATTGCATATCATGAGAGACGAAGAGGCACCAACCCTAGATGTAGAGAAAACAAACATAGTTGAAGAGGAAGGGATCTTACATGAAGGAATTGAATTTGATAGAATGTTGAATGAGGGTCTCAAGGGTGATTGGAACAAGTTGACGGAGGATGCTTCAAAACCCATGCATGGTGCTTGCAAGTTAAGTTATCTGACAACAATCCTTCTATTTTTTAACATGCAAGTGGTGCATGGTTGGACACATGACAGTGTTAATGATTTATTGTCATTATGTGAGTTGTTACCACCTAATTCCACAGTTCCAACAAAATAGAGTGCATGTAAAGTGAAAATCACTAATCTAGGATTAGGGTATGAAAACATCCACACATGTGTGAATCGTTTTGTATTATTTTGCAAAAATATTGCAAGCGAGACTGAATGTCTGAAATGCAAATAAGGGAGGTATAAACCAAGGTTGAAATCAAATTTAGATCCTAGAAAGGTTCTTTACCACTTTCTACTAATCCCATGTTTGCTTCAAATGTCTAGATGTCAACACATTGCCAAACTTATGCAATGACATACCCAAAATAGGAGAACCGATGGAAAACAACAACCTGAGTATGGTTCTAAGATATAGATGGAATTTGACAATAAATGGTCCGATTTTTCCCAAGATACTTGTAATATAAGGTTGGGTTTAGCTCTAGATGGGGTGAATCCATTCTCAAATTAGATTACTAAATGGCTAGTTTTATTTATCAATTATAACTTGCCTCCATGGTTAGAAACCAAACCATTTTATTAATGTTAGCATTGATTATACCAGGAAAGTAAAGTGTGACTTTAGATACAATTGATGTTTATTTAGAGCCATTATTTGATGAACTAGCATAATTATGGAAAGAAATTGAAGAAATTTTAAGGGATGGTGATTCAATCCAATTCACTTTAAGAGATTCTTTATTGTTTATGACACGTGATCTTCCTGCATATGGCACATTGATTGGTCTCAAAGTTCATGGATTTCATGGATGTATGGATTGCATCTTTAAGTGTTTTGTGATGCACTCAAGTAGTTTGCATAAGTGTATTTATTGTGGACATCGTGCTTAACTTAAAATGGAGCATCCATATCATTGACAAAGTTCATGTTTCAATGGTAAAAAAGAGAACCGTGAAGCACCATTATCAATAATAAGTGAATACATTATTGAGAATGCAGAAAAAAAAAATGCAATTTATTGATACTGATGTCATTTGTGGTAGTAAAAATGATCGACCTAATGATAATGGTGTAAAACGATTGTGCATTTCTATAAGTTTCCATACTTTAAGCATATATCCATTAGGCATATTGTTGACTTTAAGCATACTAAGAAAAACATATATTTTTCCATTATAGAAAATATCTTTGGTGCATATGACACAATGTCATCAAATCTATACTTTCAAGAACTAAAGATTCATTAAAATATTTGGGTTAAAAAATATGGAGATGGAAAATATAGAAAACCTACTCATGTGTGGAAAAAGGAACAACATGCACAATTCTTAAAGTTGATGTCTCTAACTCGCTTTCTTATTGGATATGTAAGTAGTAATATTATAATCCAAACTGATAATAATAGATTAAGAGGCCTCAATACCCATGACTGTTATGTCATAATTGGGGATATTTTACCAATTGTGGTCAAACCAAGTTTGGAAAAGGGACAAATATGGGAAATCATAAGGTTGTGACTAATATTGAAGAGAGTGAGTTTGCATGTGTTATATCCTTCAATCTTTGATAATTTGATGGGAGAGGTCATTGAAATATTTCGTTTATTGGAATGAGAATTTCCACCAACAATATTCAATATTTCTATGCATCTACTTATACATATAGAATATGCACTATAGCAACGTGGCATAACAAGAATGAAATCGATGTATCATATCAAACAATATATGAAGGTTCTGAAAACATTTATTTGTAATAAGGAAAATCTAGAAGGTAGCATGTCTGAGGGGTATTCAATGGAAGAGGCCATAGGATTTTACACATAATACATGAAGGATTTTAGTAATGTCAATCGATGTGTATGGGAAGATGAAGAAGACAAGAGAGTTGTTGGTTAAGTATTAAAAGGCAATGGACATTGCTTCAATCTATCACATGAGGAAAGAACCGTGATACATGTCTATGTTCTTCAAAACACGTCCTCATTTAACAAATGGCACATGTGAAATATCAAATTTTACATGATAATTTATTTATTTAATCTAATAGATAAAGTATTATCATTCATACTATCTTGTATGTTCATATCCTATGTAAAAAATACAAATAAGAGTTTCAAATAGAGATGTGTCCATCTCGAAAGCGTAGACTTCAAGATTTGAATATTGGAGGTGCATCTTTTCCAAAATTTGATGATTGGATTATTGATGCAATCATTGATGCACAAAAATTAGTCCATGATATAACTGTTAGGATTATTAACCCTCCCTTGTTCATACTTTCTATTAGATTAATTAGCCTAACTTAGGAACCTTAATTAATTAATTGGGTCCACTAGTATCATTGGGTCCACTTGACCTAATGGGGACACATGTACCAGTCACTGGACTGTGGGGAACATTGCTAGAGGTTAAATGCCACTTACTGCATGTGCATGCATCATTTTGGGCGCCTCCTAGATCAATCCCTACATTTTAGGAGCCACTGGGAGTCCCGACACCAACCTACTTCAGTTAGTTGGAGTTAGTACCAGTTAGTCTCAATTAGCCCTTAGTTACTTTCAGTTAGTTCACAAACAATTAGTTAGCACATGTCTTGCATGGATAATGCATGGACGCATGTGGAGTAGCCGCCTTTTCCCACCTGCCACACTCAGTTGCACTGAGTTGACTAGTTGTCACTGTTTGTTGAGTTGGTTGGACATCTGGGAGTTGATTTTGGACTCTGATATTTATTGAGAGACCATGAGTTAGAGATTCAGTTAGATACAATCATATCCACTTGGTAGATTCGAATTGCTTCCTATGTAAACTATTGTAACATTAGATATTATTATTGTGAATGATACTATAAATTCTTAAGCAATACTTGTTTATTTCCTGTGTGGTTTGTTTTGTTCAGTTTGTATCTTCATTCTCCAATCTTTTGCTGCAAACATTATTATAACTATCTGCTTGAAGATGTAAATGGAATTCAAATTCTAATATTGTATCAGAGCCTTCTCAGGCAGTTTTCATGCTTGTTTCTCCCCATCGAACATCAGGAGCGGTTGGGTTCCATAGAAGTCCCCTATGAAAAATTGCTAGCTCTGGATTTATTCAGAGCCGCGAAGAGGGCGTGATAGACCCTGAAAACATGTTCATGCTGGGAGGAAAAGCATGATTCTAACAATTCATATGTTTTAGTGTGTTATTGCAGTGAAATTGACAGGTGCTATGTAGCTTGTGAGAAGTATTTGTAGTCTTCTAGCCAGAGCAATTATGAGTTCTCAAACTCCCGAACCATGAATCCTCACAACTTCCAATTATCTTGATTGGAGGATTGATATGCAGCTGGCCTTGCGTAAGCATGGCTACCACAGGATCATACATGGATGGGAGGCTGAGCCTCATTAGCTGGTAGAGCAGAACAAGTCCCTAAACCATTGTGATGAAGCATTCAGGTACTTATGTACTTGTATTTCCAGAGATCTCCTCTTCCATATAGAAGGATTGAGGACTCCTAGAGAATCCTGGGAGAAGCTTGATAGCTTGTTTAACAAACAAAATGAGCTTTAGGGACACATTATGGAGAATGAGTTGGTATCTTTACATCCCATCAGTTTCGAGACTATTGAGCAATTCTTCACTAAATTCAAGTCTCTAGTACTCCAGTGCAGATAGTGCGGAATAGAGCAAAAGGATGAGCATAATGTACTTTCCATACTCAACAAACTAGGCCCTGAGTATTCTGTGTTTGTTTCCATATTTCATTCCAAGCGGGAAAGCTTTCCTGATTGGAAGGTTCCTTCATTAGATTCTTTTTTCGAGTCCTTAATCAAAGAGCAAGGCAAATTGATGAGAATGGGAGTCTTGAAGACATCCAAAGATCAATCTCTTCTAGTTTTTGACTCTTCCAAAGTGCAAGCAAAGGGGAAATCAAAGAAGAAGGAGCCAAAGTCAGCTGATTCGAAGCCTAAACAAAATTAGCAAGCTTCCAAAGGAGCCTCCGACTCTAAGAAGAAGAATTTTAGAAGAAACGATGTCCCTACTGTGAAAAAGGGTACCATATTGAACAAGATTGTATGAGGAAGCAACTTGATGAGATGAGTGCTCTTCTCAAGCAACATAACATTGCTTCCCCACAGAGAGAAAAGAATTCAGATAATGGACATGAAATATGTCATGCTTTGAAAGCAGGACTACCTCGGTCTACAACCTATTTGATTGATTCTGGAGCCTCCAATCACATGGTGGCCTCTAAGGATCTCTTCTTCTCTCTCAACATCAATGAAGGGGCACTATTCACATGGGAGATGATTCCCAAATTCCAGCAGCAGGAAGAGGCAGCATCAGAGTGAAGCATGGTGTGTTCAAAGATGTCCTATATGTGACCTCCCTTACAGCTAATATGTTGTATGTATACCAGATGACTCACACTGGCTCACCAAAGCAAGTGGTGTTTGGACCTGACTCAGTGGAGATCACAAAAATCTCAACTGGGGAGCTTGTAGCAAAAGGAATTGCTGATCATGCCTCCAAGTCATATATTTTCTCTCACTTCATGTCATACATAGTTCCAGCATCACCTCAGCTTTCATTCGAAGCTGATGAAGGCATAAACATTCCTTCACTTCTTATTGCAGTTCCAGTTTCAAATCCTGACATTTCAGATTTAGATTCAGAAGAGGAGTCATCCCAGTATGATCTAGACATTGAGCTTACAAATCAAAGGGATCTAGATCCAGATCCATCATCTACCTCATTCCAGCAGCCTAAATGGGCTGAGAAGCTCATAGAAGCAGCTGGAGATGGTGCCGGGGATCCATATGACAAAAGAAGAACGAGGTCTGAGTATCAGAAGGACAATGTATTACTATCTCACACAGATCCTCTTCTTGCTAAGAGGTGTTTTATGATGCTTGGGTTAGATCCTCAATCCTTCAAGGAGGCTTGCCATGATCCTAGATGGCAGGCATCCATGGATGAGGAGTTTGATTCGCTACATGACAACCAGACATGGGAACTTGTCCCCTTACCTTCAGGAAGGAAGTTGTTATAGTGCAAATGGATATACAAAACAAAAATAGCTGTTGATGGGACCACAACCAAGTACATGGCTCGATTGGTGGCAAAAGGGTATTCTCAGGTCCAAGGCTTGGACTACAATGAGACATTCGCTCCAGTAGCTAGAATGGACTCCATCAGGCTGGTATTGGCCATTGTTGCTTCCAAGAGATGGGAGGTACATCACATGGATGTGAAGAGAACCTTCCTCCATGGTGATTTGGAGGAGGAGATATATATGAAACAACCTGAGGGGTTTATTGATGATCCTTCCTTAGTCTGCAGACTAAGGAAATCACTGTATGGACTTAAACAAGCCCCAAGGGCATGGTACTCCAAGATGGATGCCTTCCTCATCTCTCAGAATTTTGAAAGGTGCAAATATGATTGCAATGTCTACATGAAGAAGAAGGAGGGGTTCTTGCTTCTAGTTGTATTGTATGTGGATGACTTGCTCATTACTAGCAGCTATGTTGCTAGATTGAGTAACATCACTATGACTGAATTAGGACTGTTAAGATAGTTCATTGGTCTTGAAGTAAGTCAAACAAATTCGGGAATCATGATCTCACAGTCCAGGTATTCATCAAACATGCTTAAGAGGTTCCACATGGAGGATTGCAAGGAAGCCCCCTACCCTTTTCTATCAGGCATCAGGCTTGAAGAAGGTGGTCCCACACCTTTGGTGGACAACACTCTCTACAGTCAGCTCATTGGAATCCTTCTGTATCTCACTCATTTGAGACCAGACATATCCTATGCTGTGAGTGTTGCTGCCAGATATATGCAGGAGACACATGAGCTGCACTGGAAGGCAACAAAGAGGATCTTGCACCATGTGCAGGGTATTATTGATTATGGGATCCACTATGCTCCTGGAGCACAACTGGATCTCACAGGCTTTACAGACTCAAACTGGGGAGGAGATGGAAATGATAGGAAATCCACCTCGAGTTTTGTATTCATGATTGGATATGGGCCAATTTGTTGGTCCAGCAAGAAGCAAGGAACCCTTACACTTTCTTCAACAAAAGCAGAGTATTGGGGATATTTGAATGCAGCTATTCAGGAAGTTTGGCTGTATGGAAACTTGAGAGAGTTTGGGATTCAGAATTCACCTATAGTAGATATTTATTGTGACAACCAGAGTACAATCAAGATCTCCAGTGATCCTTTTCGAAAGCAGAGGAAAAAGCACATAGAGGTTCACATGCACTACATTCGGGAATTGGTGTATGACATAACCATCACACTGCACTACTGTATGACAGAGGATCATATTGCAGATATTTTTACTAAGTCTTTCACTGAAAAGAGATTTGCTTTTCTCAGGTCTCTTTTGGGCATTAAGTCTTGATTCTCAGTTCCTATTTTTGAGGGGGTTTTTCCCAAGAGGTTTTCCTACCTCATTTGTATTATGTCTCTTAGATTGTATATTAGGTGACCTATGGTCTTGTTACCAGGGCCCACAATTGTCCAAGTTAGGATTCAGGGGGGGTGTTAGGATTATTAATCATCCCTTGTTCATACTTTCTATTAGATTAATTAGCCTAACTTAGGAACCTTAATTAATTAATTGGGTCCACTAGTATCATTGTGTCCACTTGGCATAATGGGGACACATGTACCAGTCACTGGAGTGTGGGGAACACTGCTAGAGGTTAAATACCACTTACTACATGTGCATGCATCAGTTTGGGCACCTCCTAGACCAATCCCTACATTTTAGGAGCCACTGGGAGTCCCGACACCAACCTACTTCAGTTAGTTGGAGTTAGTACTAGTTAGTCTCAGTTATCCCTCAGTTACTTTTAGTTAGTTCACAAATAGTTAGCTAGCACATGTCTTGCATGGATAATGCATAGATGCATGTGGAGTAGGTGCCTTTTCCCACCTACGACACTCAATTGCACTGAGTTAACTAGTTGTCACTGTTTGTTGAGTTGGTTGGACATATGGGAGTTGATTTTGGACTCCGATATTGATTGAGAGACCAAGACTTAGAGATTTAGTTAGATACAGTCATATCCACTTGGTAGATTTGAATTGATTCCTAATGCATTCGAATTCTTCCTATGTAAACTATTGTAACACTGGATATTATTATTGTGAATTATACTGTAAATTCCTGAGCAATACTTGTCCGTTTCATGTGTGGTTTGTTTTGTTCAATTTGTACCTTCATTCTCCATTCTTTTGCTGCAAACATTATTAGAACTATTTGCTTGAAGATCTAAATGGCATTCAAATTCTAATAATAACAACAGAGCAAATTGAGTTTTCATGAACTCCACATATATGGGCTTGTCATTTCATTGGAATGTGGGTTTATGGTAGTCTTTTAAGAGTGGAAAAAAATGACAAAGGAAAGGTAAATTGTGATTGTGTTGTTAGTGCCAAATTTCATCATGAAACTGAAAACAGCTTTGATGTTGGATTCATACAAGAAATTATTGAAGTTGATTATGGTGAAACCAGTCCTATATTATTAAAATGTAAATGGATCAAACTATCCACATTACGAAATGATTAGTATGGATTTGTATATGCAAATAAATACAAGTCAAATTTATCAATGACCGATGAACTGTATGTATCCCCTCTTCAAATTAACTAGTCATTTATAATGGATGATGTAACAATCCTAGGATGGTTGTATGTCATTCAAGCATAGTCTCGTTCTAAAAGGAAATTCATGGAAAAAGGGATTGAGAGAGAATGTAGTGCATGATTAGGAAAATATATTGTATACGTATGGGGAATAAAATCAAGTAGATGCATACACAAGCGACTAGGATTGTGGCCTTATTGGAAAAGGAATATGATGACAATGATGGTTTTCCACCTTAACTTTATGTATTAAATTCTCACTATCCAATGGTTTTTATTGTTTTGGCCATGAGATTAGCCAAATGGTTGTTCTAAACTCTATATGAGTTTTATCCTTCATTTTTCACTCTAATGGATACGCAACATTTTCATTTTTGTTTTCGTGTATCACTACATACATTTTATGTGGCTTATTCTTGTCATGACCAACTTGTTTTTAGTACTATGTAGTGTTTTTATACTTGTTAAATACATAGTGTATACTTGGTGCCTCAAGATACAACTGATTTCCTTCCCTTTCCATTGTAACTTCAAAAGTAACTATGTTAACATTCATTTTAGTTATGAGTAGGAATTCTCTACTGAGTAGAATCTATTTGAATTATGGTACCTCCACTGTATTCCATTATGTTATTACAATTGGTGAACATTTCCTAAAAAGTGAAACATGACAGATCCAAATCTCACCATAAACAACACTCTATGCATACAACAAGTAGAATGTGGAGTCATCCCTTCTACAATACAAGTTGCATGTTTGTTGGGTGCTTTGTTTCAAATCTCATTGCTTGTTGTTCCTTACTTTCAAATGATTCATGAGAAATGCTATCAATGGTTGTCTTTGAGTTTCAGTGGTAACAAAAGATATAATTTTTTGGTTGTTAGATTGTTTAGAGGATTGAATTCAGCTTTGAATTAATTCTTTTATCACCTTATTCCTACCACTTTCACAGTCACTAAGAAATAAACTGAAAATGAAGCATAAAGATAGGGTAAAGATCATCATTATACTTGTTGGAATGACCTCAGGAGTATGCTATAGAGATTTGTTGCTTGAAATGGTGACATGGTCCTCTACCTTGAAATTTTGTTGTGTTTCAAAATTACTTAATGTCATTTTTAACAATTTGGTCACTTCTCAGGCATCATAAGTTAATTTAGATTTCTATTTTGCGTTATTGTCTTGTATTCCTCTACTAGATAAAGTACCTTGGTTAACAATTTATACCTACATAGACATACGCAAGCACTATTTGATGATTTTTCCTCCCATGACATTCACTTGATGTTTTTTATGTGAACTGTTGGACATAAAGGCTAGGAAAAATAAGGGATCAAAGCACAAAAGTGACACCAATAATGAAATAATGTGATAAAATATGAGGGTATTCATAAAGTATATAATTGAGCTCACAGGAATCTATGAACCAAGGCTAAACTCAAAAGAAGATTACATAAGCAATTTTACTCAAAATATGATATGAAACAATGCAATAATGATTTGCAGTTGTATATTATTTCATTAATCAAAATTAAAAATGGATAATTAATCCAATGTAACACACTGGTATTAATAACCAGTCAATTCGAATACATGGGAGAGAAATTCAAATTGATTGACTCAACCTAACTGAACATGTCTAAATCACTATCGGAGCCTAAGTAGTTAGCTCCAGTTGTCTAAACTAGTGCCTCAGTTAGTTAGAATCAGTTAACTAGTCTAACTGAATGTGGTAGGTGAGGAAAGGTTCCTTCCCACATGCAGTTAATAAATGACTGACACTAACTGAATACAACTGGATGTAACTGATTCCTAACTAGGATTGACTAGTCACCAACTGAAATCAACTGAAGGAGGTTGGTTCCGACACTCCCAGTGGCTCCTAAATTGTAGGGATTGGTCTGGGAGGCACCTAAACTGATGCATGCAAGTGTACTCAGTGGTAGTTAGCCTCAATCAGTGTTCCCCGCACTCTAGTAACTGTACATGTGGCTGAATTAGGCCATGTGGACCCAATGGGACTAGTGACTAAATAAAGACTAAAAAGACTCCTAATTTAGACATAATTGACCAAATTGGACAAGGGAGGATTATAATCCTAACACCCCCCTGAATGCTAACTTGGAAAATTTGTGGGCCCTGGTAACTAAGACCATAGGTCACCCATTACAGCTAAAAGCAAAAAGTAACTGCTTAATACAAACAAGGAAATGGGGAAAAAACCACATAGGAAAAAAGCCCCCCCCCTCAAACTAAGTAGGTAGAATCAGGATTCAAGTTGAAAAAAATTGAGAAAATGTTGCTGCAACCTTCATCTCTATGGTGTAGTGAAGCAACATGCATGTTGTTTTGTGCACAGGTATCCTGGGGCCTAGCATGTGGACTTCTCCATCTTCTCCCAAAATGATGATGGAAGGAAGGAGGAATGTAACCTTTGCCTCTTTTTGGATGAAGAGGTGTATGATCCACTCTGTTCTTCAGAGAGCAGTGTAGCTGATCAGGCCTTGCCATGTAGCATCTCACAGGGACTTTGTTGCATCTCTCTGAAGGAGGTGAGCTTGCATGACATAGCGCAAGGTTCTCTTTCTGAAACTAATCTCTTGTCCTCTGTGTGTTAGAAGGATTTCTAGTCATCTTCGTAGCTGCCCAATAACCTTTTGTGCCCATTTAGGCTTAGGATTGGAAGTAGGGACTGGATTTGGATCTGAATGACCCTGAATTTCAATCTCATAAACTAATACAATTGATTTTGCTTTTGATTCTAAAATACTAGTGGAAATTGCAAAAGGAGTAGATAGAATGTTTTTACCTCCCCTTTCAAGTGGTAGCTGAGAGTGCAATGGATCTAAAAATGGCATGAAGTGTGAGAATTCATATGCCTTGGAGGCATGATTTGCACCACCCTTCGCTATTATGTTCCCAATAGAGATATCTGTGATCTCCACTGAGTCAGGACCAAATATCACTGGCTTTGGAGGGCCAATGTGAGTCATCTGGTATATAGATAACACATTTGCATGTAAGGAGGGAACATAGAGTACATATTTGAACTTTCCATGTTCAAACTTGATGGAACCCTTCCCTTTGCCTCTAATTTGACTGTCATCACCCATGTGAATGCTAGGGCCATCAGTAGATTGCAAAGAAGAGAACGATTCTCTGGATGCAACCATATGATTGGAAGCTCCTAAATCAATGAGGAAGGCATGTGTTCTTGAACAACTAGCCTTTAGTCCGTGGAATCTCTCATCATGTTCTTCAGTTTATTCTCTACGATCAGTCTTTCTTACACCAGCAGGTACAGTGATTTTATTTTTTTCTCGAAGAAGAGCCATTTGATCAATTGTTCTTATCATATAGGATATTTCTAGATGAAATCCCCTTCCATAGTAAGAACAACAGATCTTTCCTTTGCCATTCTTCTTGCTTCTCCTCGAACATGAGGGCTCATCTATCTGCTCCTTCTCTATAGGAGGCTCATTCTTTTGCTTCCCCTTACCATTCGTAGCTTTGGGTCCTCCAGCAACCAATGCTTGATCTTTGGAAGATCTTATGATCCCCATTTGGACCAACTTGCCATGCTCATTGGTGAGAGACTCAATGAAGGCAATGAGAGTTGGCATCTTCCAATTCGGTGTTGTGAGCTTCCTGGTATGAAAGGTTGATACAAAGAATAAGTAATCTACACCAAGTTTTGAGAGGATGGAAAGGATGAGTTGATCATCATCGTTCTGAACTTTTCATAGCTTCAACTGGAGCACTAGGTGCTTGAATTTGGTGAAGAAATCATTCAGAGTTTTGAAGTTGCCCAGGTGAAGAGAAATCAGATCATTCTCTAGCTGATAGATCCTTAGGTCATATTTCTTATCAAACAGGGAAGCAAGTTGATCCTGAATTTCCTTAGGAGTCTTCAATCCAGTGATGTGGAAGAGAAGATCCTTAGAAATCGAAAGGCATAGGATTCCAAAATTTTCATCAAGCTTATTCTAGTATTTTTCTTTTTCAACATAATGAATCGGCTCTACCTATATCTCCATTGTGACTCTGTAGAGTCCTTTGGAGCTAAGATGAATCTCAATGTCCTCCTTCCATTGATGATAGTTGAAAGGAGTGAGAGGATCCACAGAAGGGGCCATTATGTTGCTGTAGCGAATGCAGTGAAGGAGACTGAAAAACCTGTAAATCACACAAAAAAACAAGCAAAGCAAGGTTGATAGGTTGCAATTTTGGAATTTTCTTCAAACCTATCTTAGTCAATCAAGCTAGCTTGATCAACAATTCCTTTGCTTAGGATTTATGTGGTAAATTCTCCGCTTCTTGTGTAGTGCTAGAGGGAGCAATTTTGCTCAATTTTTTTGATCCAGTAGGAAATCTGTAGAAGGAGAAATGCCTTGTCTTGTTGAGGCTCTGATACCATATAAAATTGAGCTCATGGGAATCTATGAACCAAGGAAAAACTCACAAGAAGATTACACAAGCAATTTTACTCAAAATATGATATGAAACAATGCAATAATGATTTGCAGCTGTATATGCTTTCATTAATCAAAAGTAAAAATGGATAATTAATCCAAATTAATACACTGGTATTAATAACCAGTCAATTCGAATACATGGGAGAGAAATTCAAATTGATTGATTCAACCTAACTGAATGGATAACTGGACATGTCTAAATCACTATCAGAGCCTAACTAGTTAGCTCCATTTGTCTAAATCAGTGCCTCAGTTAGTTAGAATCAGTTAACTAGTCTAACTTAATGTGGTAGGTGAGGAAAGGTGCCTTCCCACATGTAGTTAATCAATCACTAGCACTAACTGAATATAACTAGATGTAACTGACTCCTAACTAGGCTTGACTAGTCACCAACTGAACTCAACCGAAGGAGGTTGGTTTTGGCAATCCCAGTGCTCCTAAATAGTAGGGATTGGTCTAGGAGGCGCCTAAACTGATGCATGCAAGTGCAGTCAATGGTAGTTAGCCTCAATCAGTTTTCCCCACACTCTAGTAATTGGTACATGTGGCCCAATTAGGCCATGATGACCCAATGGAACTAGTGACTAAATAAAGATTGAAAAGACTCCTAATTTAGACATAATTGACCAAATTGGACAAGGGAGGATTATAATCCTAACATAAAGAACAAATCACAAGAAGTGAAGAATATTTATCATCTCTTGGTTTGGAATTTAAGTAAATAGTTACTCCTATTGCCTCTTCACTTCTATGCATATTTCATGAAAGTTTTATAGAATAGATATTTACGGTGTAGGCCATATATGATTTAAATACTAATTTGATAAGTTTTTGTCTTTTATAGGGAAAAATTGGATCGTACAAAAAATGAGCAAAACCAAAGGGAAAACAAAGACATATTGTTTCCAACTTGTAGAAGCAAATGAATTGGTACACTGATATATGGGGACGAATATAACAATACTAATGATCATCAACCTAACATATCACATGATCATGTCCAAGAGAGTCATGATAGAATGGTATATGGATCATCAAATTTGTGAGAACTTTACTTAGAATTAAAGAAAATATTTGAAGGCACATCTAAGGATATTGGTGAGCTACCTTGTGCCACACCTATTGTGTCCAAGGAGCACCCAGCTCATATTTATTCCACATAATAGACACAAATTACATCTCTTGCAAGCAAGGAGCTAGAATCCTGCTACACTGTATATATCTACAAGTCTTAGTGGATTTTCATCACCCAATTTCAGTTATGTAGATGTATCAAATTTCCTCAAGAGACAAAGAACTAGTCAAGTTGTGTATAAGCCTACAAAAAGGGAGGCCAAATAAAGAACACAAAAATAATATATAAAGGGAACATGTATTACTTGGTAGAGGTAAAAGATGGTGATCCTACTAGACAAGATGATTCAAAGTGGGCCTAAGAGTTGGGCACAAGAGTTAAAGGCCTCATTTGGAAGTTACCAAATCCAAGTTTTTAGATCAAGTTTCAAGAAATGTTGATCAGTGATATAAAAAATGGAAAATACTTTTGAGACTATTGGAGGAAGGATATCCACTAAATATTACAAGCTGAGAATGAGAATTTTGATAAAATAATTTCAGACATAAATGCAAAAAACTAATGTTAGATGGAAAAGACAGGGGGAGCTGTTTGAATCCCAAACAATGGGAATATTTGATGGAACTATGTGTTCTAAATATGATTTAGCAAAGAGTACAAGAGAGAAGAATGTAAGATAGTTTGTGAAGGTTTGATATACCTATGGTTGAGTGGAGTTGTGAGCAAAAAAACACGTATTTGTAAGTATATCTCTATTTTGTTGAATATTGTACATCATGTTATGCATTTTTATTTGTCTATCTAAAATTATGTGTTGACAATGATTTGTAGGTTTAAGAGAATATTAGAGAACCAAGTTTGAAATAAATTTCTCAATATATGTCAAACGAAAATTCTAAAGATAATAAGATGTCAAAAAATACTATAGAAAGTTCCTTGCCATTTGTTGAAGTCTAGAGAATCCAAATAGGACCCACATCAAATGTTGAAAACCTAAGTGAAAATTGCAAACATGCAATGAAATGTATTTAAATGGGTTGGAAGAGACAATGTTGTCCCTAACCACCTCCATTAAACCTCTTGTTTGTACATGGAATATGGGGGAATTTATTGATTCAGATGATGTAAGCTTATTTTCATTCCTCTACGACCATTTCTTCACTTGAATTTGTAATTTGTCTGTGTTTTGCTTCCATTTCCCTTCACTCTGCATCAAGACTCTTTTTTTAATGACAATGCCTGCTAATTGCAGGAATATATTGTAAATCTAGATGGTACAATGATTGTGAAAGACTCAGTAAAGGGTAATGAAGTTTCAAACCCTAGTGTTATAAGATTAGATTCACAGAAACATGCAAAGGTTTGGGTTTTGTTGTTGCTATAATTACAATGTATACATTAATCTTGTTGTTGTTACATGCCTATTTAAAGAACTTAATGAGCTTTTGGTACTTGAATGCATATGTTTAGTACAATTCTTAAGTATGCTTTGTTGCATACTATAAAGTTTGATTCTTAACCAATATCAAACTTTGTATTAAAATGCCATAGAAAAGAAAAACTCTATTGTAACTTTAAACTTTGATTTACCTTTAGTTGGATATGAAGAGAAATTTATAATTTGTGCATGGTGAAGTTACATGCAAAATATTAAAGAAAAAAGACATTAACACAAAAAATCTAAGATATGACAACATTGACGTGCCTGAACACTTCCAATAAGTGCTTGCAAGCCTCGTTGGTATTTCAAATATTGACTCTGTGGTGAGTGCATTCAATTTGTTTAAATCAATAATTGCATTTTATTATAATTAATTGCAATATTTGTTTTTCAAATATTTACGCATACTTTTTTGTTTTTATGACAAAGAACATTAACTCCAGTAGGACATGAAGTACTATAGGTAGGTGACAAAGTGAAAGTATTGGATCCATATGACAATGCTATTGGTGGCATTGGATGATTTAACTCACCTTCTCTGATCCATATTGTTGAATTGAGTAATGAATATGCAAATGTAAATATCATTAACATGACAAGCAACACCCCCATTCTATATGAATATAAACGAGACAGATGTAGCCATTTCAAGGAGAAGGAAGGGAGTTTCACTTGGTGGCCAAAGAAGTATTGGAAAAGTCATCAATGCAGATGATTTTCATGTTCTTGTTGCAAAGCTTGATCTTGTTGAGTATGTTGTTGTTCAGAGTGTGGACTAGTGCTGGATTTTTGTCATTTTCTAGTACTAGATCAATGATCAACATGTTTTATGAATTAGTGGATATTCATTTGGAAACTCAAATTATATATTGTAGTACTTGAATTTTCATATAATATTTATGTGGTTCAATATATATATATGTTTGTAATTTTTTTTACATGAACGAGAAAGGTATTTATATTAAAGAGAAAATATACAACATATACATGTCGACATAAAACTGATAAAAAAGGGGCCAAGCATAACAGGTCCAAAATATAAATCCCCTCATTAAGCTCTTGTTGATTCACAAAAATAGAGTGTCTTCAAAGTCCTATTCTACTTCCTCTTCTAGTATATATCGTAATAGACTATCTACATAAACACAAGCAAAAAAAAATTTCTTGAATAAAAGAGAAGGAATGTGTTCATCATTCCTGAAATCCTCCTTCGCATGATTGCACAATGGAAATCTCCTCAATTGGTGAGTCCTCAACATCCTCAGGCTCGGGGGCATTGTTTTATCTACCGTTTTCTTTAAGCTCTGCATGAATAGCTTCAATAATTTGCTTTAACTGAATGAAACACGACTCATTCCTTTCTCTAGCGTTTATGGACTATGCCTAGTGCCGATGCTTAATATCCACGATATCCCTTCACAACTCCTCATGCTTAATGGCTTGGGACCAATTAATTTCTGTAGCATATCCTACACATATTCCACTTCACCTGCCTGCACCCAGATATGATCGTCAATATCTTCTAAATGAGAGTCCATGCTGATGAAATCCACATAAATTTGTTTATATTGACCCATCATTTCCTTCGATACCTCAAACACACACCTTAACATTTTATTATATTATCTTCCATGTAATTCTTCAACTGAAATATTTCTCCCATCAACTTTCCCAGCTCATCGTGCTTGACAACCATAGTCACAAAATCAATCCTATCGGCGAGAATACTCTCCTTCCTTCCTGCCAGAACTCTACTCCTTCTTCTAGAGATTGAAAAAGAAATGCACTTGTTCTCGAGCCTTATAAGATTGATATGATCTGGATTGTGTGAGAGATTACTCAAATCCATCAATCCTGCCTTCACATGGATTTCAAAGGAAATAAATCGTGTAAGGGTTGCAAATGGGATGACATCTGACTAGAGCAATTAATGCTCATCAAATCTTGTCTTCTCCAAGCATCCTATGACTACCACATAACCATTCCAACACCATGGTGAGACAAATCATCACCACTATTGGAAGTGGAATCTAGGGTGGCAAAGCACTTTCCAAAGTTTTCCCTAATCTCGATTTCTAATGGGATCTCTATGGAAGGGTGATGATATGTCCCTATTGACTATAGAAGCATGAGATCCATTTGACTATGGGGTTAGAGTTATAAAAACTAATTTCACTTTGATTTAGTCGAGATCCCTTGTTGGCAATTTTATTTGCTTCCAAATTAATTTTCCTCTTGACATGGAAGAATTGAACTCTTGAGATATTCGAGATAAAAGCCATAATTCTTTTTTTCACTCTCTCAACCAATTTTTATTTTTTCTGCTTGGATCTTCCACATCTTTTGGACCACAATACAAGAATCTATGAAAACTTGATAATTTCCAATATCTAGACCCGCCATTGTCTCTATACCTTGCATTAGGGAAGCTCGTTTCACTTGATTATTTGTCAGGTTGCCCAATCCCTGTGTGTAACAATGCATCATTTTTCCTCATGGATAAAAAATGACCCTCTCGCACCTGTCTCTCCTTGTTTGTAAGTTTGATATTATTTAGTATTTTTTATTAATGTGACTTTGGATGTTTATATAAATTTAATCTCTTTCCATTAGTAATTCACATAAGTGACTCTAGTTACATGGCCTTGTTTTTATTCTTGTAGGGAATATATAAACACCGTGGTTTGGGCAATGCTAGCTTGACGCACACATGACAATGACATACCTGAGAAGATGCCAATGCCTTGGTATTTTTTATGCTAAAGGAGAAATGACAATCTTCAATGGAGTTATTTTTTGTTGTTGAGATCATACTATGTAAGGTTTGTATTGGGATATGCATTTCTTTCTATTTGTGAAATAAATACAATTTATGTTGCGTGCAGTATTCTTAAAGGAATGAATGGATTATTTTTATGAGACATGCTTACTTCTAGCTTTATTGCAATAGGAAATGTGATAACAACAATAGTTTGTTACATATGTGTTGTGAACATTGAAAAGATAATAGAAACACGGTCTTTATGTCTTATGTATGATTATGATAGGAGGATATTTGTTGATCGTTTGCAAGTGAGTTACTAAAAAAAAATTTCATTTCTTATTTATGGATATTTCTTTATTTTTCATATCAAAAGTATTCATTGACAATATTATTTGACTAATATGTTGGTTGAGAATTATGGAGAATTTATAGTTGGTTAAGGGATTTTAGTCACAATTATGGAATATCTAAAGTGCTTGGGCACTGAAGAATCTTCTCATGGGTTTTCTATTTTATGAGATACAATATGCCTTCCTAGGATAAGTACATTTTAGTTATTGACTACGAGGCATTTATATGTTGAGATTGGCTTGGATGGTTTTTGTTTTAAATTACATTCTAGAATGCTAATTGTCTTTTACAATTCTCTTTTGCACAATACATTACACTTTTACATGAATAATATTCATTTGTTTTCTGCATCTATGTCCATTCTTGGAAGGCAGCTACCCTTTTTCAATTATTCAGTTTAAGCATGATAAATTTCATTGTAAAATACTTTGGGTTATTAGTCATTCTTGTGCATAAAGTCCTAGTTGAGTTTAATTTTGTAATGATACATCACAATAAAATATTGTACCATAAAGAATAGTTATTGTTATTGAACCTCGAGTCTAGATTTAGATAAGAAGGAAATCATATTTTACCTTATTACCTTCTCCCGCAGGGTGTTAGTGGGCATTATTACATTTTTTTATTGCCTGAACCATAGTTTTGGGTAAAACCAATTATGATTATGAGTCCATTTATGGTAATATTGTTCTTCACCCATTTTTTGAAATGGACATATTATTAGAGGTTATTACTCTGATGCAGCCTTCACATGTTTCTCAAATGTCGTCTTGATAGGTCAGAAATACACGATATCATTTAATTCTTTGTTGTATGTCTTAATCGATAATTTTATGTCTTCGTAGGCCATCATATTCATGATATTATTACTCACTTCACTATTATACAACATAGTAGGACATTCTATACCCCGTCCTTTCATCCAAATTCTAAGTAATTTCTATGTAGGATGTCCCACAAAGTTCTTCTTCATTTTCTAATTCATCTTATGACACTTCCTCTATTCAATGTATTTACGAGTTAACCTCTAATAACAATTTTCTTCATCACCTCATCATCTTCAGTTTTATATTCCTCCATAGACAATTGTCAATATATGTGTGTAAACAAGAAAAATCCTCTATTAAGTAGTGTAAGAGGCCATTACTTGATTTTACGTATAACAAACATTCTTCGAGCAATAATACACCAAACCATCTATTGGTTTATGGTGTTATTTGAAGGTTTCTCATTGGGATTTTGCCACACATTTCAATTTTTATTTTGCTAATACTTGATGAATTTTTCCCTTCATTGTTAGTGTATCCCTAACTAAACATAAATAACTCAAAATAAAATTTCTCTACTATCACAATGAGAAAACTAGAAATTGCATTGGGACTTGTCATTTAACAACATGTCCCTTGAACCACCTTTCCTCACTATCAACATCCTTATTAGTGTTTTGGTGACTACCACTCTACTACCAAGTTCCTCTTCAAATATTTTGACTAGGAATTTGTTGTAAGAGAAGCACATTGTTTGCATATTACATGCATGGAGGGTTTCTTGTAGTATTAGTGATGCTTACTGAGATAATGAAAAACATGGATTATTGTGTTCATCATTCTTGAAAGCCTCCTCTGCATGCTTTCACAATGGAAGTATCCTCCATCAATGAGTCCTTAGTATTCTCGGGCTCGTGAGCATTGTTTTATTTACCATTGTCTTCTAGCTCTTCCTGAATAACTTCAAGAATTTCCTTTAATTGAATGAAACAAGACTCATTCCTTTCTCTAACATTTATAGACTAATCCTGGTGCCGACGCTTCATATCCACCATATCCCTTTGTAACTCCTCATGCTTGATGTATTGTACCCACTCCATTTGTGCAGCCTATGTTACACATCTTCCAACTCTCCTACCTGCACCCAGATATTCCCCTCAATATATTCTAAATGAGAGTCCATGCTCATGAAATCCACATAAATTTGTTTATTTTCACCCATCATTTCCTTCGAGACCTGAAACACACACCTTGAATTTTTCTTATAATCTTCCGTGTAATTCTTCAACTGAAAAATTTCTCCCATCAACTTTCCTAGTGCATTGTCCTTGGCAGACATAGTCATAGAATCAATCCCATCGATGAGAGTACTCTCCTTCCTTCCAGCCTAAACTCTACTCCTTCTTCTAGAGATTGAAAAAGAAATGCACTTGTTCTCGAGCCTTTTGAGATTGATATGATCTGGTTCATGCAAGAGATTACTCAATTCCACCAATCATTCCTTCACATGGATGTCAGAAGAAAGCAATCATTCAAGAATCGTAGATGGGATGGTGCTTGACTAGAGCAATTAATGCTCATAAAAGCCGGTCTTCTCCAATGTTCCTCCGACCGCCACACAACCATTCCAACACCATGGTGAGGCCAACCGTAACCACTATGGGAAGTGGAGGCTACGGTGGCAAATAAATTTCCAATGTTTTCCCTAATCTTGATTTCCAATGAGATTTATATGTAAGGGTGATTAGATGTCTCTATCGACCATAGAAGCATGAGATCCATTTGACTATGGGGTTAGAGTTATAAAAACTAATTTCACCTTGATTAGTTGAGATGCCTTGTTGGAAATTTTATCCGCTTCCTTATTATTTTGCCTCTTGACATGGAAGAATTGAAATCTTGAGATATTCAAGATAAAAGCCTTAATTATTTTTTGCACTCTCCCAACCACTTTTTCTCTACCTTCTTGGATCTTCCACATCTTTTGGATGAAAATCCAACAATCTCTAAAAACTTGATAATTTCCCATATCTAGACCTGCTATTGTCTCTATACCTTGCATTAGGGAAGCCCATTCCGCTTGATTATTTGTCTGCTTTCCCAATTACCATGTGTAACAATCCATCATTTTTCTACATGGATAAAAAATGACCCTCCCGTGTCTGCCTCCCCTTGTTTGTAAGTTTGATATTATTTAGTGTTTTTAATTAATGTGACTTAGGATGTTTATATAAATTTAATCTCTTTCCACTAGTAATTCACATATGTGACTCTAGTTACAGGGACTTGTTCTTATTCTTGGATGGAATATATAAATATCTTGGTTCGTGACATGATGGCTCGACACACACATGCCAATGACATGCGTGGGAAGATGCCAATGCCTTGGTATTTTTTATGCTAAGGGAGAAAGGAGGATCTTCAATGGAGTTATTTTTTGTTGTTGAGATCAAGCTATGTAAGGTTTGTATTGGGATATGCATTTCTTTCTATTTGTAAAATAAATACAATTTATGCTATGTGCAATATTCATAGAGGGATGAATGAATTGTTTTTATGAGACATGCTTACTTCTAGATTGATTGCAATAGGAAATGTGATGGCAACAACACTTTGTTACATATGTGTTGTGAACATTGAAAATACAATAGAAACATGGTATTGATGTCTTATGTATGATTATGATAGGAGGAGCTTTGTTGATCATTTGTAAGTGAGTTACAAAAAACATTTTTCATTTCTTGTTATGGAGATTTCTTTATTTTTCGTATCAAAAGTATTTATTAACAATATTATTTGACTAATATGTTGGTTGAGAATGATGGAGAATTTCTAGCTAGTCAAGGGATTTTAGCCACAATTATGGAATATCTAAAGCTCTTGGGAATTGAAGAATCTTCTCATGGGTTTTCTATTTTATGAGATATAATATACCTCCCTATGATAGGTACATTTTAGTTACTAACAATGAGGCATTTATATGTTGAGATTGAATTGGATGGTTTTTTTGCTTTAAATTACATTCTGAAATGGTAATTGTATTTTACAATTCTCTTTTTTTCACAATACATTAAACTTTTACATGAATATGATTCTTTTATTTTCTTGTTGCTATGTGCATTCCTGGAAGGTAGATACCCTCTTTCATCTATTCTGTTTAAGCACGATAAATTTCATTGTAAAATACTTTGGGTTATATGTCATTTCGGTGCTTGAAGTTTTAGTTGAGTTTAATTTCGTAATGATACATCAAAATAAAATCTTGTACCATAAGGAATAATTATTGTGATTGAACCTCGACTCTGGCTTTAGATTAGCATGAAAACATATTTTACCCTATTACTTTCTCCCATAGGGTTCTAGTGGGTATTATTACATTTTTAATTGCCTGAATCATAGTTTTTGGTAAAACCAATTATGATTATGAGTCCATTTATGATAATACTCGTCTTCACCCATTTTTTGAAAAGGACAAATTATTATAGGTTATTACTTTGATGATGTCTTCACATGTTTCTCATTAGTTGTCTTGATAGGTCAGAAATACACGATATCATTTAATTCTTTGTTGTATGTCATAATTGGAAATTTTATGTCTTCATAGGCCATCGTCTTCATGATATTATTACTCACTTCACTATTAGACAACATAGTAGGGCATTCTATACCTCGTCCTTTCGTCCAAATGCTAAGCAATTTCTATGTAGGATGTCCCACAAAGTTGTTCTTCACTTCCTAGTTCATCTTGTGACACTTCTTCTATTTAATGTCTTTTAAAAGTTAACCTCCCATAACAATTTTCTTCAACACCTCATTGTCTTGGGTTTTCCTTTCTCCATAGAAAATTGGCAATATATGTGTGTAAACATGTAAAATCCTCTATTAAGTAGTGTAAGAGGCCATTACTTAATTTTACATCTAGCAAAAATTCTTCGAGCAATAATACACCCAACCATCTAATGGTTTATGATGTTCTTTGAAGGTTTCTCATTCAGATTCTGCCACACATTTCAATTTCTATTTTGCTAATACTTGATGAATTTTTTCCCGTCATTGTTAGTGTATCCCTAACCTAAACATGAATACCTCAAAATAAAATTTATGTGCCATCACAATGAGAAAAATGGAAACTGCATTGGGACTTGTCATTTAACAACATGGTTCTCGAAACACCTTTCCTGACTATCAACAACCTTATTAGTGCTTTGGTGACTACCACTCTACTACCAAGTTCCTCTTCATATATTTCGACGAGGAATTTGTTGTGAGAGAAGTGTATTGTTTGCATATTACATGCATGGAGGGTGTTCTTACAGTATTAGTGATGCTTACCAAGAAAATGAAAAAACATGGATTTACATATATGTAACCTTGCATCTATTGTCGACCATTAGAATTGGATTTTTCTTTTGATAGAGAATGGTGTTTGGTGGTGTAGGGTATTTTTGGCCTATAACAGGTTATGATAAAATAAATGGATCTCTTATCTAATCTTCAAAAAATCCACAACATAATGAGAAATGGTTACACATGTATACGTTGGTGCAAAACAACAAACATTTGGGTAGTGAGTCATTGTTGAACTCTGTTATTTGCTTGAGATCACTATTTGTGAAAATTACTTTGAATACAAAGTTTAAGACAATGATTGCATATCACACTCATTCCAATGTACTTTATGAACAATTTACATACTAAAGATAACATTCAGCAATTTATTAGAAAATGATTTTCAATTGGAATCATCTATGCTGAAGTCTCCACCATGGCCTAATATAGCCTTCATCACAAATCCCATGTCAAATTTATCCATTAGGGAATTTATGTACCATCTTGTAGTATTTTATTATGGATTTTATGATTTATAGTGTCACCCTCGTGTCCACTCTAACTATGGTAATGTTCCCCAACATAGAGCCCATAAATCCCCATTGTACTCTAGATTTATGCTCTAGCATCAACAATCCAAGAATCATAAGTTTGTAGGGGAAATGCGTGCTACACATATGTCTTGTGGCCACAATGTGTATAATGAGTTCCTTCCCCCCCTTATAAGGGATTTCCTCATCCTTTGTAAACCCAATTCATTCTCATGATTTTTTCCTGTGCACACCCACTTCATACCTCCTTATGGTTTTACACATTGATATTAAGGGGTTCTATGATATATATCATTTACATTGATAGACTTGTGTGTCCTTCAGTATGTGCACACGGATTTAAATTACTATCTTTTTCTCACGTGTTTTGGATATCATGACTAGGTATAACTTGTGTTGAGAAATAAACACCAAGTTGTTTCCCTTTTAATTCTAGATTATATTAAGTGAACTTTTGGACACTATTTTCTAGAATTTATCAATGAGGCCATGCCTCATCCAACACTTAAGGGAATTTTCCATATTCCTTTACAACCACAAAGTTCTTATTGTAGGAGTGCTCTGATACCATATATAAATAGTAGCTCTAAGGCTAAGAGGAATCATGGGAAATAGATCTTGCTACTAAGATAATTCTCACAAGCATACACATGGAAAATAGAGAGAAGAATAGAGATTGAATCACATGAATGAAGAGATGAATATTGGAGTGTATCCTTCCATTAAATAATGATGAATAATAGTGTACATAAATAGTACATCCCTCGTAGGTAAAATCAAGTTGTATTGGAGACAACTCATCAAGCAAAAAAATATAGACTTGCTAAATATGATAAACCCCCATAGGTTGTTGATGTATTTGTAACTTTAGAATGTATTCACTTGTATATCTTATGTATTGTACCCCGATGTTCCTATCGAGAAGTATCGGTAATCTAATTAAGTCATGTCATACCCCGATGTTCCTATTGGGAGAATCAATAATGTAAACAAGTCATGTAAAGTAATAGAGGGTAACCCTCCTTATTGATCAAGGGTTAAAGTCCCCATAGTTGTGGGGCACTAGGGTTGTTAAACTCTCCTAGAGAAGTCGGCCCTGGTGAGTTAATGTAAGTCGGGTCATTAGTGCCCTAGTTGTGGTTACTGGAGCCTACATAACTGAGTTATGATTACTCGACCCTACATAACAGAGTGAAATATTAAGTGAACGAAAGAATATAAATAGAGAGTGAGCCTCTCTATTTATTACACACACTCACTCCACTGGGGAGCATGAGTGAGAGAAGAAGTGCTCACACAAGTGAGAGAGAGAACAGCTGTTGGAGATCATCTTTTCTGTCTTTGGGTTTTACTGCTACCATTGGTGCTCATTCTATATCTGAGGAAGCTGTGGGGTTTTCTTCTTTATGGTTTCCCTGAGGAAAATTCTTTGTGTCTCTTGTCTCTTGTGATTATTGTTGTGCATGTTATTCTCTCAGATAAGGTCCTAAGATCATATTGCTTAAATGATAAAAATCTAACATGGTATCAGAGCTAACCTGAGAAGAAGACATTATGCAGCCGCATAAGCTAGGGCTTCTTACATTTTGGGTCTCTTTCCACAATCCATCAGCAAAATGAGGCTAGGATAACTCTCCATTGAAGGGCGCATCTTTCTGTCGAAGCAGAATTTGATTCTGGGCATTTTCAGTTTTTGCTGCTGGAAAATATAGCTTTTCATAGAAGTGGAATTTTCGAGTGAGCTCGGCATAGGATTGCTCTCCTCATCAAAATTGAATTTTAGAGACCAAGGTCGAGATTTTTTATTGTGTAAAACTATGGGAGAGTCAAACCCTAGTTTGACCCCGGGCCCGAAAAACCCTAAAATACTAAAATGGGTACCGTTGGTACATTCACTATATATTAGGATTGAAGAAGCCTCAGGGGCCACAATTTTCATATTCCAAAGATAAAATCCTGATATACCATGCGTAAAAATTTCATCCTTAGATTCACTATATTCTGGGAGATATGATTCCTCCAAATCAGGGTTCTATCCTCTTCTAGGATTCATCCCTAAACATGACACATAGGGAGAATTGATGTATCTAGGGATACGAAGGTACAAATGAAAATTTTCAAGATGTTCCAGATAGGGCATGGATTGTACTTTCTATGGTAAAATTTTTAGACACTAAAGGTGAAACAGTGACACATGGCAGTTCGTACAAGTTCGCTATGCTGAACAATCCTGAAATAAGTCACCTTGGGAAAATTCTCATAAGTCCCAATTGGTGAAATAAATTCTGGTAAAACCTATGGTGTTGTAAAGAGGATAGACAAGGCTTGCTCAATACAAAATTTCAGACATAGAGGAGCAATAATTTTGGAGATACCGCAGAAACAGTATCAAGAATTTCTGTAAAAGAAATTGGTAAACTAGGGCTTGCTGTTCCAGGAGCTTCCCTCCATTGTTTTCAGAAAAGGAGTACATTGGAAAACTCACCTTAAAGAGGCCTATATTTCTATCCAATCAAAAATTTTAAATTCCAAGTTTTTAAAATTAGGGTTTCTCTGACAAACCCTAGATTAGCCGGCTCCAGAACTAGGATGGACACCTCAAATCGGTAAGATCTAATCTTTTGCTATTTACAGTTGAGGTTCTCATTTCAAAATGAATAATCACACCAGCTTGATGACAAGCTTGGTGAGGTGGACAAATTCCAACCATGGAAGTATAGGATCTCATGATTTCTTGAAGGAAATGAATTGGACACCTACATAAGTAGAAAGGTTCCAGTTCCAGAGGGAGATGAGGCTAAAATCCTTACACAAGAAGAACTTGGTCAAGGCCAAGAAGATCATTGCTGATTCAATAGAGGATCACCTTATACCACAAGTGTCTTCCCTAAAGACACCTAAAGAGATGTTTGATGCCTTGACCAAGCTATTTTAAGGGAAGAACATAAATCAGAAGATGACTTTAAGAAATCAGTTGAAGAATGTGAAGATCCAGAATGCAGAGACCATACAATCATACTTTATAAGGGTCTCTCAAATCAAAGAACAACTTGAAGCAGTGGATGAAGAAGTAGAGAATGCAGGCATTGTGATAACCACCTTGAATGGCCTCCTAGGATCATGGGATTCATTCATTCAAGGAATCTGTGCTAGAAGGAAGTGATTACTTTCAGCAGACTCTAGGAAGAGCACCCACAAGATGAATCTCTACCCATAATAAGAGAAGAGAAGATGGGAGCAACTGAAGATCAAGCACTCACGATTCAAAAAAGATCCCTCAAGTGACGAGGAATATGAAGAACTCAATTCTTGAAGAAACTCTTATCCATCTTAGCACTTGGATAAGAAATGATGATGTCATGATGAAGCAGAAGACTCAAGAAGGAGTCTACCCATGAAACAAATAAAGATAAGTATTCAATTGTCATTTGATGATATTGTTTTGTTATACATTTGTTTATATTCAGTTGATGTGTTATGCATGATAGAAGTTTGCATTAATGACAGTATACTACTAATATGCATGTGATGGGGAAGTAGCTCATGGTGCTATACAACTCTCCATTGCTACTTATCTAGAATGAAACCTCTTTGCTGACATATTGGATTAGTGCACAATCTCAATGATGTCTTGGTAGAGATGGAAGGCATCTAGAGAGTTTCCATGAGATATGGATGAATGTTGTATTGGCTAAAATAGTTGCATGATCATATCTTTATGCATAAGAATTTGCCATTATGAATATGCCTTATGAAATGTTTCTAACCATACAAATGCATTTGACTTGTAGCAAAGATCGTGTACAATCACCTACAAGAAAAGAAGGATGAGACTTGTTCTGAAGAACAAGTGACGACAGTTCAAGAAATAATCCAAGATGAAGAATAATATGATGATACTTTTAAAGAAAAAAAGAGGCCCCAGAGACACTCCAGTCATGTGACACTATTGAGCGACATCATTGATGCAGAGCCTTCCAACTATGAAGAAGTAGCGAAGAAGAAAGGGAAGGAGAATACCAGTTCAAGAATAATGATGTCTAGGATGTAGTATCGAGACCCGAAGGGAAGTCCATAATGTCTTCCATATGGATCTACAAGATCCAACATCCAGTAGATGGAAACATCATGGGATACAAGGCAAGATTCGTAGCACGAGGCTTCTCACGGAAAGAAGGCACCCATGGGATAACATATACATGAGGAGCTTGAAAATCACCTAGAGTGATGAAGATATTAACCTTTTCTACAAGGTTGAAGATGAAAGCCTATAGAGGATGACAAGCTCACAAATGGGTGTGAGAAGAATGTTTTCAAGATAGAGGATCTTGGTATCCAGTGACCCTAGATGGATACATAGAATATTAGTAGAAGAGGAAGCTACTTGTCACTCTAGTACATAATGTTTCAATGCATAGAGTACGAAAGGCAAAGGGAGAATGATGCTATGCTTTAGAGGGAGTGACTGCAGAAGATCCTGAGGTTCGACATGATACAACGGGATGGAAAGATTACTGATGGCTTTAGGCTTTACTGAGAGTAAAGCATATTCCAACCTTTGCTTCAAGGTTGAAGGGCGAAGACCAGTGATGCTCCTGTTATATGTCGATGACTTGTTCTTGACATAAAAGAGGAACTCATTAAAGTTGCAAGAAGGAGATTTGCTGCTGAGTTCGAGATGAAGGACTTAGATATGATGCACTACTTTCTAGGCATGAAGGTGTGCATATGGAATCTCCCTTGGACAAGGGAAGTATGTAGTAGAGATCCTGAAGAGGTTCAGGATGATTGACTTATTGGCCGGATTTTCTAACTAGGCCAAATTAGGGAGATTAAGCCCACACAAGTCACTTAGAGCAGCTTTCGGTGTGTTTGGAATGACAAAATCTCGCAAGTTATGGTCCTGTTACCATTTAAGTTTTACTCTCTTAAAGAGAGTCCTACCATTTAAACTTAGAAAAATGTTTCCTAAATTAACTAACAAACTAGACACTAAACTAAATTTTAATAAAAACAACTAAATTAAAACAAACTACTTACCTACAAACTATGCTAATATATAAAATGAAATATCTATTTAACTATTACTAAATTAAAATTAACTATCTATGTCCAACTATAATTTGCTCTCTTAAGGAGAGTCTCTGTTTATGTTTTCAAAAGATTAAAAAAAAAATGTTTGATAGATGAAAAATAAATAACTGTAACATAAATTTCAATAATTGTGAAAATACATATTTAGCAACTATTAAATTACACAGATTTAATAGTTATTAAACTGTGGCTTACAATTATTAAACTAATATTAGAATTCTAAAAGAAAACTAAAATTTATTCTATCTAATTTATCATAAATATCCTGCACAGGAGCAAATTATAAGTTAATAATGTTGTTTTTCATATCTGAATTAAGAATAAATACTGTCAAACAGAAGGATAAAACAAAATTTTATCACTCTATTTCACAATATGAATATTTAATAACTCAAATGATAGAATGAAAATAACAATATCATCATAAAACAATTGTGCAATTAGTTAAACTGATCCTGAAAAACAATGTTTGCTCGAGAGCTAAAGTTACTTATTGTACAAAATCATAAAATATATATGCACAAGATAAAATATAATTATGAAAAATACAGATATGAATCATATTGGAATTAAATTCATAAAATACCAATTATAGCAGAACTCCGTTACAACAGTGACATCCATTACAATTAACTCATCTCCATCTTCTTCATACAAATCTCGAGCTTCTGAGAGAAAAGCATATAGAACTTCTGGGAAATAATTCCCTCGAACATTACAAAGCATTTCCCCCTCAAGGCAGTGTCTCCTCCTCCATTTGCAAACAGAAAAATTACAAATAGAAAACAAAATTAAGAAAACAAAATCTCTCTATTCTGTCGAGACCCCCTTCTTCAACTGGCTGTCTTCTATTTCTTAAATAAGCAATAAAACAAACAAAAGCTTAATTCACTTTCCTTGCTGGCCGCCATTGGAGAAAACGTGTTCAGAGCACCCTGAAAACATCCCAAATTATTGATTCTTTTCAGTAAATTCCTCACGATTCTGGTAAATGGGTATCTTCTGGAAAAAAACCCATGTTTTAGATTTTGTTATTTCGTCTTAGTTTGCCCGCAATTTGCTGCAGAAAATCCTCTCTTGAATAACGACAGGAATCTGGCAATCTTCTATTTCTTCATGTAATAAACTATTTCCTTCGGTAATCTTTGGTTGACTTGAATAATTTGTAGGAGATCCATTCACTCTGGCACATCTGGACTATGATTCCCACGATCAGATAAGGATGAGTATCTTCTTTATGAACTGACATAAAATCTCCATTATTGTTGGCTTAACACTCTCTGATCGTAAATGCTTTCAAGGCGATTCTCTGATGCAGCTCCCATGCATTCCGATGGACAGATAGTGTTCATCACCATAATATCTGCGATCTGGTATCTTCTTACTTTGAACATGTTTACACTAGCTCCTTCTAGAAAGATTTATCTTTACCCTAATTCATCACGACAATAAACATTACCAAATAAATTTGTGAGGGTAAACTTCTTCTAATCTTATGGTTGAATGGTTAATATTTTGCATCAATTCTAATAAAATAGATTTATACAGAAATAATAGAAGAAATTATTAATCATATCCATTTCACGCTTAAGTTGCTCCGTAAACACAGAAAAATAAACAAAAATATCATGGAAAGTAGAATGATAAAGAATAAGAGACTTCCCTTTCGCTGGTGGCTTTCAAATTTTTCAATACGGTGCATTGATCTATGGCAGATTCTTTATGTAATTCCTGGTGGTAATTTACGCATAACCGGCATAACCGATTTAGCGATTTCGACGATTAAATTTCCATTGATCTTCGGTTACGATTTAATGGAATGTTTCTCCCTTTTCAACGTTCTGGTATATCAACTGAGCGAATCTTTTCCAACATCATGACAGGTGACATGATAATCAATCGATGAACAAGTGTATGGTGGTTCTTCTCAGTATCAGATCTGAATTTATGGACATGTAACTTCTTCCATCTTCACCGCACCATAATCGTTCTAGTGATAAGGCATTAATGACGATCAACAATTCCTGGAAAATTATGAGATTGAATTGATATTGTGTAAGAATAACGCCTTCTTCATGGCAAACTCTGGTTTCATATTAAATGAAATTAATTTCAACAATTTTGGCACCGATCTCCTTTATAACCGTGGCAGCTTATTCACATTAAGCTCGCTGGTGTTTATAGTTAATAGAATTATAACTTCACGGCCTTATAACCTATCATTGCATAAATAATAACTCATCAAATAATATCATAAGCATTCGAACCACTAATGCCACTTGTCTGAGTACATTGAAAACGTGAAAATGTAAACAATTACTCATTTAAAAAACAACATCACTTTCTGACTTAATTTCATTTTTCACATGTTATAAAGCGTAATCCCTTTATTTTCAATGTTATAAACATTCCTGGGAAGCTAGATCTTGAATTTATATTGTAAAATCCAATCATTCATTTATGTCTTACATAAAACAAGGGATACTTATGAAATCAATATAAGAATGATTTTATTCAGATAATCCAAGGAACGAAAACCACAATTCAAAACCTCTTACAAAAGGACAAGGGATTTTTAGAGATAACTTGATAAATGTGCACATGTCATTAGGATATGTGTTTTATATGTAAAGTGTTTAACTTGAAGTATGACTTTTCAAAAATGCCTTTAAGAATAGTAAACCAAATTGTCTTCTTTGAATAATATTTTTCCCAAGAACATATTCAAAATAATTTGATAAAGTTATAAAATATAAATTGATATGAAACAAAAATTAATAAAAAGATATAATATCAATTCTTATAATTCATAATACTTTGGTTACAAAGTTGATCAAATTTATAGTAAAATCAAGGAATAAAGAGCAACATAAAAACTATTTTTATAAAATATAAATGACCATATTTGAAATGTTTTAATTTATAAAAGTGTGGAAGGTCAAAAAGAAATTATTTAAAATAATATTTTAAGACCCAAAATTTGAGAAATCACTAAATTTAAGACAAAAGGCATACTATCATTCTTTGACATAAATATTTTGAATACTTGAATTGAAATCATCAAAGTGAATGTTCAATTAAAACATTTTGATCCACTAAAGTACTTAGCAAATTATTAATGCATTGAATGATCAAACATTGGTGATGCTATCTTAAGAGAAACACCAATCCAACTTAATCAAATCAAAGGACGTGAACAACTTTAATAAGTTCAGTAATGATATGCAACCATTGCTAAGCAACCAAAATCATTGGAATCACCTAATCCTCATATAATGAAAACCAAGCCAAAGAACAAGCAGTGCAAATAGTGAAAGATCAAGGCAAGAAAGGCATAAAATCACCTACTAAACCAAACAAGATAAAATGAAAACCAAAAAATAAATATTTACAAAATTTAATGGGGGTCCCTTTACTTTGCATAAAATGAAGGGGAGTTGTTGGGGTGCCAATAGGACTGCAAGGCCATGACCACACCTATGGCATCGAACCTAAAGCTATTTAGTGATGCTTCATCAGAGTCAGTTGATGCTACTATGTATCGTCAGATGATTTGTTCCTTGATGTATCTAACGAATATGAGACCATATGTTTGCTTTATTGTGAACACATTGTGACATGTTCACCTGATGGTTGCAAAGCATGCTGTGAGGTGCCTAGAGGGTACAATTGATTATGGTCTCAACTATGAAGCAAATCAGAAGATTAACCTGGAGGGTTATGTGGATTCAGATTGGGCAGGTAGTGCCATTTATAGGAAGAGCACTTCGGGGTGTTGCTTCAGTATGGGATCAGGTGTGATCTCTTGGTTTAGTAGGAAGAAATCCTGCATGGCACTAAGTACAGCCGAAGCAGAGTATGTCGCAGCTTGTTCGGTTAGTTGTGAGGCAGTGTGGCTAAGAAAGCTACTATCTGATTTGTTTGATCTCCAATTGGATGCTACTTGTATATATTGCGACAACCATAGCTGTGTGAAGTTGTTGGTGAACCCGGTGTTCCATGACAAGTCGAAGCATATTGAGATCAAATATCACCATATCAGGGATATGGTGCAAAGAGGAATAGTGAAGCTCTAGTATGTTGCAACGGACGAACAGATAGATGATGTGTTGACCAAGTCATTAGCCAGAGTGAAGTTTGAGTACTTCAGGGAGAAGCTTGGTGTTCTCCAGATCGAGGTTCCCTTCAAAGGGAAGTGATGAGTCCGTGATCCCTTCTGACATGGATGTAGGATTGGTTCCTCCCATGGTCAGATGTAAGTGCAGAGCCCTTCTGACATGAATGCTGGATTGGTTCCTCTCATGGTCAGGTGTAAGTGCAAATCCCTTCTGACATGAATGATGGATTGGTTCCTCTCATGGTTAGATGTAAGTGCACAGCCCTTCGGACATGAATACTGGATTGGTTCCTCTCATGGTCATATGTAAGTGCAGAGCCCTTCTGACATGAATGTTGGATTGGTTCCTCTCATGGTCAGATGTAAGTGCAGAGCCCTTCTGACATGAATGCTGGATTGGTTCCTCTCATGGTCAAATGTGAGTGCTGGGCCTTTCTGGCATGGATGCAGGATGTGTTCCTCCCATGGTCAGATGTGAGTGCTGGGAGTGCCTTTCTAACATGGATGTTGGATGTGTTCCTCCCATGGTCAGATGTAAGTGCTGGGCGAGCCTTTCTGACATGGATGTTGGATGTGTTCCTCCCATGGTCAGATATAAGTGCTAAAGAAGATGAAGACCTACATGGAGGCTAGGCCTACAACTAGCATGAAAAAGGGCTGGCTCTGTATAACTTCCTATGACGAGTAGAATTGAGAGATAGCACCAGTTGATTGAGATAGCGGGAGAAGTGATGATGATGATCCAGTGATGATCCAACTTTGATGATGATCCAGTGATGATCCAACTTTGATGGTGATCCAGAGAAGAAGAATTGTGTTGATGTATTGTGTCAAGAGAATACCTTTCTAGTTAAGAGGGAGTGTTGATGTATTTGTAACTTCAGAATGTATTCACTTGTATATCTTATGTATTATACCTCGATGTTCCTATCAGGAAGTCTCAGTAATCAACAATGTAAACAAGTCATGTAAAGTCATAGAGGGTAACCCTCCTTATTGATCAAGGGTTAAAGTCCCCGCAGTTGTGGGGCACTAAGGTTGTTAGACTCTCCTAGAGAGGTCAGCCCTGGTGAGTTAATGTAAGTCGGGTCATTAGTGCCCTAGTTGTGGTTACTCGAGCCTACATAACTGAGTTAGGATTACTTGACCCTACATAACAGAGTCAAATATTAAGTGAACAAAAGAATATAAATAGAGAGTGAGCCTCTCTATTTATTACACACACTCACTCAACTGGGGCGCATGAGTGAGAGAAGAAGTGCTCACACAAGTGAGAGAGAGAACAATTGTTGGAGATCATATTTTCTATTTTTGGGTTTTACTGTTGCCATTGGTGCTCATTCTATCTCTGAGGAAGTTGCGGGGTTTTCTTCTTTATGGTTTCCCCGAGGAAAATTCTTTGTGTCTCTTGTCTCTTGTGATTATTGTTGTGCATGTTATTCTCTTAGATAAGATCTTAAGATCATATTGCTTAAATGATAAAAATCTAACATAGGTGGCTAAATCACTTCCCAAATAAGTCAAGGACCTCATGAACTAACAAAATCATGAGTGAGTTGTCATGTATGATAGTAGTTTCCTAGTTGACTAGCTTTACCTTATCCACAAAAAAGTTGGAATAAAGCAAAATAAAGACAGAATCTGCAGGAAGGCACAGTTACTAATTCTGGAAGTCAAAGTAGACATGATCAAACTAGAATCAGGATTAAAGTGCTCTTGGGGTATATATGGAAAGTGTTTACCTTGTGGTGCAAGTGGATGCCAACTATCTAGGTTAGTGGGTAGGAATAAATAATGATTAAAATTATTTATCCTAAATTATGAAGTGGGTTTATTATATTCCCACACCCCCCTTTAAGACTGATTTTATGATGTCTATGTTTGAAATAATCATATGGATATGGTGCATATAGGTTTATATAAGGCCCAATAAGGCTATGGTCACCCTTTACAATTATTCATGTCCAGTAAAGTGAGGAAAGATGCAAAACCACATGGGGAAAATCCTCCCTCAAGAAAGGAAAAGGCACAAAATTTGAATAACATGTCTTCAATAGGTCTTTATCTTCACTTGAATGAGTTGAATCAACTGCTTCTTGGTGAAAGACTTGATGAAGAAATCATGAACTCCATGATCATGCGCTAGAGTGTAGAATCTGCAAGAAAGAAGAGGAGAGACTCCTTGTATCTCATCATCTGATGAAGTAGGAGCATTATATGAATGCTTCTTGCTTCTAACAAACTATGATCTGTAAACAAAATCTGAATTGGAAAAGAGATCTGTGCATTCACCTTTCCAAAGAGTACAAAAATGAAGACAATCAGTAACACAATAAGTTCCTTGAATAGCTGCAAAATTATGATGTGAATCACATATCTTTCTTCCAATATGATGTAGCACCTTCCTAGATCGGATATGAGGATGAAAATACTTTGATATAATAGAAACATTAGCACATGGAACACCAAATACAAAGTCTTCAGTGACTCCATGAGGATATAGGGCTAGACTAGGAAAAGTATGAGCAACTGGGAAAAACTGACAAGTGTAAAAATCTGAATGATGGATGGACATGAGATCTAAACCATAAGTGTTTAGAACTGATCCAAACATGTGTAATATCAGTCCAAACAAGACTAAGGTCATGTATAACCAACTAGTGAAACATAAGCAAGACTTCAAACCATGTAATATAAGTAACACTGCATAAGAGACCAATGAGAAATCAACTAGTGAACTTGGGATTTGTATAGTCTTAGGAGTATTCATAGGTATGGTAGATGGTATGAATGATGGTATGAATGGTGTCATGACATGTATATCAGCCTGGAAATATATTTCTAAATCATAATTATTACGGAGTGAGAAAGAGTTGCTCAAAGACAAGTCAATATCTAGTGAAGGATCACAATTACTGAGAGATGTGTCATCACTCAAACTTTACCCTTGGCTGTGAGAGGATAATCTCAAGGTAATAAAAAAACCAATCTTTAGGAGGAAATTTCGCTTCTTTCCTTCCAGGGAGGGATCTATCGATAGATAAAAACTAAGGCTAGATATATTTGAAAGAAATGAATTTTAATAATAACAATGGCTGAAACAGGTGGTCATTGGGCATGGAGTCAAATATGAAAAACAATTAATAATAGTGCTTTGCAGTGGAGTTATTAAAAGAGGAAGGGTAGTCCCTATTTTACGGTCAAAATATTTGTTGTCTGGTGATAAGGAAGAATAAGAAACAATCCATTAATATGTGCATCTACAGATGAATCCAATATTAACTTTAGTGGAAAAAGCTTGTAAATGCTTGAAATTAAAAAATCAAAGCATATAAGTATGGATTCTAAGCCAATATACACTTATTCATGCATGAAAAAGAGAACAAAATGGAAAGGTTTACATGAAACACATTCACATGAAGGAGAGAAAGTACAGACTGTAAAATAAATAACACAAGAATCTCTGGTAGAAAATGTAACACCCCAGTTTTGACCCTGTTTGCATTAAAAATGTATATGATGTAAATATTGTATTTAATCATGGTGTGGAGATAAGGGAAAACACCATCGATTTAGCGTTTTGTGTTTCAGAAATTAAAAATCGTTGCCGATGGTATTTCGTGCTATCCATGCACATTATAATTTTGGACATCATGTAAATATGCAATTTAATTAAAATACCCACAACTAGATATGCCAATGCAACATTAAAAGAGATGGGGGCATGATTTCCTAAGGATAAGGTGGGGGGTGGGGCGGGGGGGGGCGATATTCAAACCTTTGAGCCAATGGGGAAAATCCAAATGTCAAAGGGAGAACCCATTAAAATTGTCAACTACCCATTTCTTGTCTTTTTCCCCAATCATTTATTTCTGCCAGAAATTGGTTGAGGTAGTTATTGCATGGGAATGGGAAGAATATGGGAAAAAATTTGAATTGGGTAGAGCACCCATTTTAGAAAAACATGTTTTGAATTCCTAGGCAAGTACAAAAACCAAAAAGGTATGCCCATTCTACCAGGCATCCACATTTTTCTCTTCCTCACGTTTTTGGAGCTCTGATGCATTCTACCTTCACGTTTTTGTGGTGTTCTTCATTTTTCCCAGGGATGGGAAGTGGTTTTGTTAATGTATAGTGGCTGGGATCTCTCCTGGACGTTGTTATGTTGTTTCCACATTCCCATGGTCGGGAATTTCATGTTTTCAATGTAACACAACCAATGGGGGACAAATCCACAAATTTAGGGACTAAGAGAGCCGTTTTTTCCCACGTAAAGCCATAGAACATTTCTGAAACGAATTGCTCATGATGGGTCATTTTTTACCAATTGTCGTTTCCATTTTTGTCTCCCATGACGCTTTTCATCAATCCCAAAACTTGTATTTTGTTGTGTATGCATCTTTTGTTTTGGTCTGAACTAGTTTGGAGTGGAATTGGGTCTGAACTAGCTTGATAAACCTAGTGTAGGAAGGAACCCCACAGACATATCTAGAGGGGATGGTTTTCTTCTTTGCACACCCTGAATATCACTGGAATGGAAGGAATAGCCTGAGGGACTGTGTAGAAGAGAAGGGGATGCTTCCTTATGTTGGGTGTGTAGATGTTTTAGGAGCCAAGCCCGGTCTGGTGCAGATGTCCATAGCTCTATGGTTGAGCTCACTATCTTAGCAGTTTAAGATTCCCAACTCCTTGGCAGCCTTCTAAACCCAATTGTAGTTTGGATTGGCTGAATTTTGATATATCTTTGGCTATGTGTGAGCCTGCTAGTGTTCCCTTATTCCTTGTGGGAATCATGACCAGCTCGAGGGTGGAAGTGGTGTTGAGAGATTGATGAACACACTAGCCTATGGTTGGGTGGAACGTTGCAGTGACATAGCTGGTTGTGGGACAAACTTCTTCTCAAGAGAAGTATTTCTTGTGTTTAGATCTCTGCAACTATAATGGTTTTAATGAATTATATGAACATGTTGAATGCTTTGAATGAATAAATTTTGCTTCCACTGTAGATTTCATTATGCATCTGTATATGTTTATCTTCAATGCATTTTTATTATGCCACTGTTCATGGGGCCTAGTTTCCCCATCTAAATGATAGCACCAACGACTTGGTCGCATCCTCTCGGGAAGGAGGGGACGTGACAGAAAACCCTCTTGGCTCTGAAATCTTTATTAATCTTGAAGCTCTATTAAAAATCAGTTTTTTGCTCACGGGTTCCAACCCTCATTACATTTCAAAATGGTGCTTAAATACATCAAAATGCTCCTTGAGATGATAACTGTTTACATACTAAAAATAGGCAAAAATAGTTGCCTTATTACACTTGTCACTTGACTCATAACAAACTATTCCTATCTTCTAGGACACAAATATAATCTATACACCAAAAATAGAATTAAGTTGCAATAAATCTGGAAAGGATGCCAAGTGAATCGAGTTGTTGATCATGTCCTGTTGATTATGCTCTTGAAGTCCTGAAAACGCTCCAAACATTTTGCTTTATATGCTCCGCTATCATTCTGGTTGCTATTTTGAAGTCATCAAGCTGATTTTTTGCCATGAATATAAATATGATTGCTACATCTGTCCTGAACTTATGACTCATCACATGTTGGAGCTACTGGAATTAAAATTGTTTGCTTAAAATATGGCAAGGAATCTTGATCTTTTGTCCTCTAACTGCTTTGCTGCTCTATGCTCAAGGATCGATGATTCACTACCCTAATATGGTACAAAACATGCTTAAATTCCAACTTTGGAAAAACCTCTTCAAACTATTCTAACACTTTTCCACATTTGGTTTTATGAATTCCATAAATGAAATTCAAAATAAATTCTGAAACCATCCACCGTTTTAGAAATCCATGCCTTGTTTTCTTTATTTATTTTTGCATCTTGAATTTAATTATTTATGGATCTCATAAAATGAAATCCAAAAACAATTTCCCAAAATAATGAAAATTCATGAACAATTTTCATTTCTATGTGGAAACCACCCACTGATTTTGAATACAATGTCTCTTTTTTCCCATGATCTTCAAATGAATTTATTTGTTTATGAATTTGATAAAATGAAATTCAAAAACAATTTCTCCAAATAAATGAAAATTGGTAAAAACATTCGTTTCTCTTGAAAACTATGTTTTAGATTTGGAGCAAGTGAAATATGGAGGGATGAAGTTTATAGCATAAGGTTTAAACATTAGGAAAATTTAGAGGACATCAGACTTTATAAAATACACTTTATTTCGCTGAGCTAAAGAGCGGTTTGAGAAAATGGTTTAGCTCCTAGCAGAAGAAAAATGGGAGTGTCAAACTATGGTGAAGTTCCGCTACCAGTTCAAAAAATTACACCTCGAGTTAGTTGAGCGAGCATACTAAACTTTTAGTTTTTTTCCAAATATTGAGATTGGTGCCAAACCAAATTACTTTTGGATTTAAATATTAATATAAATATATAAAATATTTATATTAATAATAAACCTTTTTCATGTTTTTAATAAATGCTTGGGTAATTTTGGAGGTTCCACTATCATTTTGTCTCTTGGCCAAATTTAGGAGTTCTACCAATTCATTAACATGCTCAGCTAAATATAGAAGTTTTCACCATTATCTTTTGGTCACAGTATTAGGTCCCATTGTAAACCTTGATCCATTTCTTTCTGCTACTTACCAATCCTTGATTTTAGTGTGCAACTTCATCTAGAGGATCACTTATACACTGTTGATCTTATTCACCTTTTATGCTGACTGTTGATTAAGACTTTCCTTTAACCTTTCCGCTAATCTTCAATTTGTTTTTGAACATGCACGTTCTCCAAGCAGGTTCCACCTCCACCATCGATCCTGTTCATTTCTTTCCTCGACCGTGGATCTAGTATATTTGTTAAACCTTTCCGTTGATCCCCATTTTAACTTTTTCCTTGCAACTCTCATCAGCGGACCCTTTCCTCATGGTTGATCTTTCCGCCCTAAACATCTTGGCCGTCAAATATTTTACCATTTACCACAAGCGCCCTTTTTTATTGTTTTAGACACCCTTACCTCCAACGTGCGGTCCTATGGGGAATATAAAGAGTTTAGCCTTCCTTTAGGAAACCAAATTCTCATCTCCACAGTCACATTGCAAATTTACAAAATATAACCCTTCTGCTTTACCTTAATCCATTCTCAACTATTAAAAGGTAAGCTTGTGCTAATAAGATGAATCTAGGAGACTGATAGGTGGATTATCAAAGAATGGATCTGATATTTCTGATTCTGATGTATCAAAAAGTGAATCTATCAGAGACATGAGGAAATGATTTAACTCTAGCACTCAAGTCATAGTGTATATCACCTTGGAACTGCGCACTATGACAGTGTTCTAAGGAATCAATAGGATTCTCTAGTGTAACACACCTCAAAAATCCATAAATAAATAAAAAAATTCTATAACATATATGTAAAGACACATGCTTAAAATCCCTAAGTGTAACATGGCATTATTGAACCTTGAGAGTTTATTGCAAAATCTTCACATTACATGTTTCATCAACCTTTCCTCAACTCAAAATCCAATTCTGAACAATAGTTTTCAAATCAATTCTCCATTTCATCATGTTTTTCTAAGTTTATTGTCCTTTCCGCAGTTATCCTTCCGCATTAATCATTCTGCAATGACCATTCTACAAGTTTTCCTTCCGCAATGTTCCTTACGAAATGATCATTCCGCAAGTTTTCCTTCTAGAAGGACCTTTCCGTAATTGCAGATTGCGGGTTGTGGGACTCAATTAAACTACAATCAAAATTAACCTTCCACAACGATCCTTCCGTAATGCGGATTGCGGATTATGGGTGTAATTTTTTAACATTTTATAAATTTTCTTCCGCATTTTACCTTCTGCAATTAGTCTTCCGCAATGCAGATTGGGGGTGTAACTTTTAAGATTTTAAAATTTTCTTCCGCAATTTACCTTCTGTAAATAGTATTCCGCAATGCTCCTTTTGCAATTGCGAACTGCGGATTGCGAACGTAATTTTTAACATTTTAGAATTATTCTCCCGCAATTATCCTTCCGCAATGTAGATTGCGGATTGTATTTTTGACTTTTTAGAATTATTCTTCCGCAATGCGGATTTCGGATTGCGGGTTACATTTTAATCTTTTTAGAAAAATATCTCTCCGTAATATGGATTGCGAGTTGTACTTTAGAGTTTTAGAAAGTAACCTCCGCAATTAACCTTCTGCTCCAGATTGTGGATCGTGGGTTACATTTAAACCTTTTTAGGATTATTCTCCACAATTCACCTTCCACAATGCGGATTGTAGATTGCGGGTTGCTTTATAACTTTTTTGTGGAAATGTGCTTCTGCAAACCGTCTTTCCGTACTTTAAGAAATTTGAAGTTTTTGATCGAGTCTAAGGGATAATTTGCATTTTTGATATGAATCTGACCATGAATTAAACTGTAGTTACACTTCATTGTTTCAATCAAAGGTTACCATCCTTTGATGGGATTACTGCTCTGAGTAAGTTGGTAAAATTCTTTTAGATCTGATTACTATACTTGATTAACTCTTGGCGGCCATCTATGATGGGCTTATTACCATGCATGGGAAGAAAGATTCGCTGCTGGGAATAGTTAGGGTGTCTTTATTTAAACTATAATGTGGATTACAACGGTTCCCATAAAATACGGTGGTTTAACTGATAAAGTAATGATTGATAGGATACTTGTAGATCCGTAATTGGTTAACTGAATAAGTGAAAACCATCATAATTGATGATTTTCAAAGATCCCGATCTGAATAGTCTTGATTGTACAAGAGTTTATGAGATGAGGTTTTAATATAATAAATTATAGATCCGTTGATAGATGCGACTTATAAACTGATAACAAAACCGTCCAACTTATAACATTTCAGACTAAGTTACACAGAGAAATGACTGTAATATTCGATCCTAAATGTTCCTATACTCTGACTGTAAATTTTATATAAACCAGTTATTCCTATTTACCTTGATCGTAACCATTAACTAGGTCTATTTCATAATACATTATGAGATTAATTTAACAGTAATACTTCACATACATGTAAATAATTTAAGAACGAGTATTGAATTCAAAACCATAAGAGATCAACAATAGCCAGATCTAAATAATTATGCTCAGAACAAATTACTAATTACTACAATAGTAACATTACTAGCAATCCTTGATGCGAGTATGGATACCTGACCTTAGATGCGTTACGAAATAATCTAACATTGTACAGATATGATATACTACAGAAAAACATGGATATTTGTTCTACAGAAATGCGTAAACACTACTACTTAGAAGTATAGTTGTGATTCAACATTAAAATACACATTCTACTATAACTAAAATCAATCATAAGCAACAGAATAAGAACCTGGCACCAATGCCGGGAAAACAAAAGTGGAGAAGCTGTTCCTCCCATCCAACTCGCAGAGCAGCCAAGTTAATTGCTCTAGAAACCCCGAGCCTGTTCGCTGAACCACAAGAGAAAAATATGTCAATGCACCATCTCTTGCATTTCACAGATGTTAATCCCCGTCCAATGCTAGCCTCCTGTTGCTTATGGAAATACTAATTTATAGTATTTTTCCAAGGATTTGGTCATTTATGAGCCTCGTGCTCTTTAGCACTCAACTAGGAGCTGTGACTTGATTTTTGGGGATGATGCCTCCTGCATCCCGAGTTTTCACTCAATGGTTTTTGCCACTTGTCTTTTTCCTCTTGTGGGTCAGCAAACACTCTTCAAAAACTATATCTACTTTTTGTCCCCCTTCCACATATTTTATTAAATAAAAATGTTTTTATTACAAAATGTTTTCTTCTTGATTTTTTTGTCAAAAAAAATAAAAAAAATAAAATAATCAATAAAGCATTTTTTCCAGCAGAATTAATAATAGTTATTAATTCAGGGGGTATTACATACACATCCCCTTAGAAGATGACACCGTCCATGGTGTTATAAATTTTGTTTTCATTCTTCCATTATATCCTCTTGGAATAAGTTTGGATACACCTCTCACATATTACTTTCCATCTCCCAAGTAGCTTCTTCCGGACTAAGGTGTTTTTGTTGCACCTTGACTTGTCTGATGGTACGGTTTTAGGTTAAAAGTTCTGTCCCGTCGAGAATACGCTCCAGCCCCACTTGGAACTCTCCTTTGGGTTCCAACAAGATTACATTCCAATCATTCACATGAGAAACATAATGAACATATGTTTTCAATATAGAAACATGAAACAAATTATGCACTTTAATATTGGGTGGCAGGGCTAACTGGTATGCGAACGACCACACTTTAGCTAAAATTTCAAATGGGCCACAATAACTGGGTGCCAATTTTGAATACTTTCCCAGTCTCAAGGAACTTTTCTTGGGCTTTACCTTTATGTACACATGATCACCCACCTGTAACTCTCTAGGAGTTCTTTTTAAATCAACATAACTTTTCTACCTGTCTTGGCAAGCCTTTACATTTTTCTGTACCTGTTTCATGATTAGTTCCATATATTTTAATAAATTAGGTCCTAACATTAATCTATCAACTGGGGTGCTCCATGAGATTGAAGTATTACACTTACGCCCATATAAGATTTCAAACAGAATCATACCTACGGAAACTTGAAAATTATTATTATATGCAAATTCTACTAAGTGTAGGCAATCTTCCCACTTACTTGGTTTGTCCATGACATACATCCTTAGCATGTCTTCTAAGACTTGATTTACTCTTTCAGTTTTCCCATTCGTTTGTGGATGACATGCAGTACTGAAATTTAATTCTGTGCCCAAACCTTTAAACAAGGCTTTCCAGAAGTTACCTGTAAACTTTGCGTCTCTATCCGGGACTATTGCTTTCGATACACCGTGTAGCCCGAACATCTCTTTCATGGAAATATTTACAATGTTAACACCTTTATATGTAGATTTAACAGGAATAAAATGAGCAACTTTACTTAATTTGTCGACTACGACCATGATTGAATCATGCTGTCAGAAATTATTTGGTAGGCCTATTATAAAATCCATACTAATCGTTTCCCACTTCCATTCTGGAATGGGTAGTGGCTGCAACAAACCTGCGGGATGTTGATGTTCTGCCTTAACTTGCTGAGATTCAAGACATCAAGCTAAGTATTCTGCCACTTCTTTCTTCACATTTGGCCAAAATAAATCCTTCCTGATCATAGTGATCATTTTCTCGTATCCATGATGCCCTGAATACGGTCTTTTATGTAGTTCATCCCTGACTATAAGTTTAATTTCTACTAAGTTTGGTATGTACAACCTATTTTTATGAAGCAACAATCCTTGTTGGTTTAGGCTGAAATATGTTTTTACTTGATTTTGTTCATTTTTAGCAGTCTTTTCTTTTAAAATATGATATTCTCTATCAAAATTTTTAGTGCTTAGAATTTGATTTTCCAGGTCAGATTCATAGTTGTTGCTTGCAAACAGTAAATTCGCATGATGACTTAGAGCGTCTACCACTTTATTTTCTTTTCCTTTTATATGTTTGATTTCGAAATCATATTCGCTTAAAAAGGACAAGCATCTGGCTTGCCTTGCATTCAAATTCTATTATTCAAATTAGTATTTAAGACTTATGTTATCTAACATAAGTAAAACTTTTCTTCCTGTTAGGTAATGTCGCCACATTTTTAAGGCGTGAATTATGGAAGCAAGTTCTAAATCATGTGTTTCATAGTTTTTCTCATGTTCTTTTAATTTTCTGGATTCATATGTGTTACAGAGAGAAATTCCTATGGCTTGGGGTACCACAACAGACAGCTTGACTCTAGAAATCAATCCTTTCCAATATGCAATAGAAACTAAATATCTAACACTAAAGGATCAGACCTCATACCTTATTCCGGATGGTTGAAGTAGATCCCTGTTGAGCTTTCCAACTTCAGCTTGAATTGATAGATTGCCTCCTCAACAACAAGTAAACAATACAAGCATACTATAGATAATGGTGTTAGATCTATTCTAGCATATATAATCAACAATGTATAAGCATTTGAAAACATCCATGGATAAAATATTCATTCAAACATACATTATTGGATAGGAAAAGATATTTCTATTAATATAAAATCAGAGATTACAATGGATACAACCTCTATCGGCATGTCTGCGAATCGGAGAAACTGAATCCCCCACTTGGGCCTCCACCACCTCAATCCTCCATCTCTCGATAGCAAGCTCACAAGCAAAAGGCAAGCTTGGGAAGAACACAAAAGTGCTCCAAGGGACAAAGGGATGCAGACTCAAGCACAAGTTCTGGCAACAATGGACTATAGTTTCTTTGCTCTCAATTCTCTCATATGCCCTTCAATGTACCATATAGTTCCTTATATAGCTTTTCAAAGGGGTAATGAAAGGTCGAATCCGAGCGATCTCAAGGCATAGGGAAGGCCAGGAGTCAAGTGAGTCAGATCCATGTCAAGGAAAACTCCAAAAGTATTTGGATTATGCACACATCTCGATGTACACAGTTTTAGGGGTCAAACCCACGTATACACGCGATTAGGGGTTTAAAAGTCACGTATAGCAATTTTCACATGTTTTTAGGGATGGTCAAGGAAACATCAAAGGACAAAAAATGGTCCAAGGGGTCTAAGGAGTCTGCAGAGGGACAGGGGAAGGCCATACAAGTGTGATTCACATAGAGTGGTAAAATCAGCTATAACAGATGCCCCCTAATGTGTGAGGTTAGAGGGGTCATACGATGGCCGAAATACATTATAAGTCCATCCCAGAAGTGGAGTGATGAAGGATCCCAAATGGAAGACCAGCCATCCAATCAACATAGTATAATGATACAACTCTGCACATAACTGCAAATACATATAGCACTCCCGAAAACATAAGAGTACAATGGCCATGAATAGGCATGATACAAAATATCACATAAGTGGTCATCGCCATGTACAATATACATAGATCAGAATCTCCATGATGAAGATATACAAAGGATCATGATCTCCATAATGGCTAAAGATATACAATGAATCAATATCTCCATAACAGTTGGAAATGTCTGACATATACTGGAATCAAGTCATGAGAGCTGAAATCTCATGAACACTGGCGTGATCAAGGAGGTAACATATAAGAGATGCCACCAATCTGGAAGGTCTTCTACACAAACTGCTATGAGTACATGTCCTACTATGTGAATAGAGGTGTCGAGGTTGAACATAGTAGTCCATCATCCGATTACCGGTCATTGATGTATATCGTTAACAGACGCAAGATCACCCATTGATAATGAAAATGGGAATCAAGGTACTAGAGTGCAAACTAACAAGTGTGAATAAATGTGTTGAGGTCGAACACTTGAGAGGATCCATCGATCAGGGGACATTGATGTATTCCCAAGGACTGTCGATGGCGAGAGAACCTGCCACTGATGACTGCAAGTCTCAAGGCACTCAAAAATGACTCTAGATTCCAGTCCCATAATAAATGATCTGAAGTCGATGGGGTGAAATCTGTTGGAAGGAGGGTATTAAGGCATCCCCCATCATCCAACACGAGGTACTCAGCAAATTTGTATAATGTGGAAGGACTCGATCATAAGGTGCACGAACCAGTAACTATACCAGGAATGGTCGACATGCAAAGTCAAGATAACTGAGGAATGGCCGACTCAGGTTTCAACTTCCTTCGAACAAGAGTATAACGACAAATGGTGACTGAATAAAGGCAACATAGACTCTATATACAAACTAGGACATCTTTGCGACACAGGAGGCATCGACAGAGGCTCCATGGGGACTGGAAGCTTAACCAGTCGGTGGAGATAAAATTAGTCAAACAAATACAACTCCTAAAGTCAAACTATAAACCCAACCAATGGATGTGATATACAATACTCTGTTCGAAGGCAACACGACTTGAAAGTTGCCAAAGATAACATCTTTCCTTGTCCGGCTTTTTGGTTTTTTGATTTTTTGTGGAATTTTTCAAATATTTAAAAAGCTTGAAAAAGAATAAAATTGCTTTATAGTTATAGATTAGGAGGAGATGAGTGTCATAGGGGCAAGCAAACTAGTTCCAAGCAGTGGAACATACCTATGCTCAATGCAAGGACACATGTGTAGGATATCGACACTCAGGGGAAAATCCCCTCCCGGTAAAAAGGGAATCAAGCTGCAAAGTATATATAAAATGGCTCTGCATGGCTAGACATGAGACAAGCTCGGGCTATATGGCTGATACTCAAAGTCAGGGAAGCTGGCATAAGGCTCAATGAGGCAGGCAAAGCTCATGATAATGAAATCACAACTTGACATAAGGGAGTCCTGGGGAAATGGCCAGCATAAAGTTCAAGAGGAGTATGAAGCTCTTGCTCAAGGACATGGCAGGACTAAAAGGGACTCCCAGACCTAATATAGGACTCACAGCAGGGGTACCAAATGCAAAATGGAGCTAACTAGGACACCCATGTATAGGAAAGCTCTACCATTCACATAGTACCACTTCTAACAGCACCATGAAGGTTCCTCGATACCATGGAATGGGTTCATACCTAAGGTTAAGATGGAACGGTCATAAGGAAATGCATAAGTACAAGCGGATGTGACATCATAACCTATATTCCAGTTCAGACATAATACCTGTGATAGGAACGAACTGGTTGAAACCTTGGAGAGAGTGTACAAAAACTGGACCCTACATGACAACCATATTAGTCCAAAATAACCCAAAATAGTCAATAAAGAATCCAAACTATAGGATATAGGGAGGAATGATCATGACGACTGCACCCAAAGGAAACAATGCGATGAATGATGGGACGTGAAAAGGAAAGTAAGGTGTAGACCCAACATTCATGTAACCACTACCACCCCCGTGAGGGTGATCACTGGTGTAAATACCGAGCAAAGGGAATAAAAATCCTCCACAAATGGAGTAGAGGATGGAATATGACCATTCCCAAATATATGAGCATGATAAGGGGCTGTGATGCCCCCAAGTCTGACACCAGGGTCCATACTAGGACCAAGGACAAGCAATAGGATACCAGGCATGCCAAAAATAAAAGGAACCGAACTCAAGAGAGCATAAATATACTCAAGTAACCATGATCCCAAAGGCTAACTAGTGCATAAAGAGCACACTCCTAAGACAATCTACAGCCAAAATATAAGCAAACTAAGGGGAGGATATGTGAGCTCTCGAATGCAACAGGTATGTCTCACCTAGGAGAGGCTTGAAACTCCCATACACCACAAGCAGAGGTACGTAACCAATTATAGTGTCCCTCAGCTTCAACACATAAAGCGACTGTGCTGTCCGACCTCTACCTGGCCGGGACACCTACAGAATAACCTCTGTAAGTACCCCCTGTGATAACCTAGGTAAGGCAACTAAGGTCACCTCAATATAATCAATGCTCAGGTGGACAGTCGCAGGCGGGATTGACCATATGGGTAGGGTAGCAAAGCCCGAAACTCTCGAAAGAGCCCCTAGATACGAATACAATCCTGGAAATATCTCCAGTGCTACTCAGTTATGACTAGGGGTCATCCCAATCAATAACTGCTCACATTGCCTCGTGCTTAACTCTCTTTTGAGAGGAGGATCCTGAGAAACACTAATTATACCAAGGAATTTCACACTCTCACCTGGACAGACACATACATGTTGTTGTTTAGTGGTCTTGGATAATTTACTGACAATGAACTATTCCAAGACCCTAAAACCTAATCTTGTTGGTGCACCCTATAAAAGAAAAGAGTGTAATTTATTTTATTATGCGTTGATTTTATTTGGCTATAATTACTCAAAGGGAAATGATCGTGCAACTAATGAAGTTATGACTCAGCAGTGAAGTAAATATGCACACCATAACAAACAATGCTAAGTGCAATCTTTGTCAAATGAAAAATAGGGTATGCCACTACATGAGATGCATAAATATATATTCCTTTCTGAATGTCAATGCAATCCTTCCTATATGAATGTCTAAAAACAACTCTCATCCAAGCAATCCAATGCAAGTACCTCCTCAAATCCATATCTAAGATGCAACTAAGAGTGCAACTACTTTGTATTTTTCAATATAAAAGAATGAAAAATGCAATAAAAGTCATTTAAAACTCTTAGTCTCTGCAACAAGTATAAAAGACAAGTCCAGCAAGACACCGAGACAAAAAAGAGTAATGCACTAATGGCAAAACAAAAAGGATAAATGACTAAAACTACTTTCAAAGAAAAATCAATGAAAAAGCGGTCTCTAGTCACAAAAGAAGCATCCAATAGACAACATCAGACCCAAGGAAGACCCAACCACACTCACAACCCACCCAACAACTTCCCACAACATCAAACTCACCAAAAGGGAGGATGTACGTGACTGTTTAAAGAACAACTACGTATATACGCGATTTTTGGCCAAAAACCTGCATGTATACGCGGATTTTGGCCAAAAACCTGTGTGTATACACGACTTTTGGCCAAAAATCCGCGTATGTATGCGACTTTTGGCCAAAAACCTGCGTATACAGAGAAGGCAGTGGTAAAAAGCAGGCCAAGGGTCAAACCAATAAAGGGGAGTGTCCATGGATGAACATACTATAAAATGCAACACAGAAACAAGGAGAAACAAAGAGCAAGTTAAGAATATCAAGCCCATTGTGGCGATAAAAACCCCCAAAGGCAAAATGACTAGGAACTCCCTAGCGGAGTCACCAATTCTGTTACTGAGAGAAATTCCTATGGCTTGGGGTACCACAACAGACAACTTGACTCCAGAAATCAATCCTTTCTAATATGCAATAGAAATTAAATATCTAACACTAAAGGATCAGACTTCGTACCTTGTTCCAGACGGTTGAAGTAGATCCTCGTTGAACTTTTCAACTTTAGTTTGAATTGATAGATTACCTCCTCAACAACAAGTAAACAATATAAGCATACTATAGATAATGGTGTTAGATCTATTCTAGCATATATAATCAACAATGTATAAGCATTTGAAAACATCCATGGATAAAATATTCATTCAAACATACATTATTGGACAGGAAAAGATATTTCTATTCATATAAAATCAGAGATTACAATGGATACAACCTCTGTCGGCACGTTTGCGAATCGGAGAAAATGAATCCCCCACTTGGGCCTCCACCACCTTAATCCTCCATCTCTCGATATCAAGCTCACAAGCAAAAGGCAAGCTTGGGAATAACACAAAAGTGCTCCAAGGGACAAAGGGATGCAGACTCAAGCACAAGTTCCGACAACAATGGACTATAGTTTCTTTGCTCTCAATTCTCTCATATGCCTTCAATGTACCATAGAGTTCCTTATATAGCTTTTCAAAGGGGTAATGAAAGGTCGAATCCGAGCGATCTCAAGGCATAGGGAAGACCAGGAGTCAAGTGAGTCAGATCCATGTCAAGGAAAACTCCAAAAGTATTTGGATTATGCACACATCCCGATGTACGCGGTTTTAGGGGTCAAACCCATGTATACACGCGATTAGGGGTTTAAAAGTTGCGTATAGCAATTTTCACATGTTTTTAGGGATGGTCAAGGAAACATCAAAGGACAAAAAATGGTCCAAGGGGTCTAAGGAGTCTGCAAAGGGACAGGGGAAGGCCATACAAGTGTGATTCACCTGGAGTGGTAAAATCAGCTATAACAATATGCCACCACATAATTTTCTTGTAATAAAACTCCGTCTAGCCCTTCATTGCAAGCATTGGTACACACGACAAAATCCTTGAATGGATCAACAATATTTAATATTGGGGCGATAGTCAATAGGTGTTTTAGTTTTTAAAATCTTTCCATGCATTTTTCAGTCCATTAGAACTTTTTACCTTTCTTTTGTAAAGAACTTATGGGGTAGGCAATATTAGAGAAGGCTTCTATGAACTTTCGGTAGTATCCGATAATCCCCATAAATGATCTGATGTCAGATACGTTCTTAGGAACTAGCCATTCAATGATGACCCTTATTTTGTCTTGACCGGCTAAGATTCCATCCTCGGACACTATGTGTTCAATGTACTGAATCTTATATTTAAAGAAACCACATTTACTGCATTTTGTGTAAAGTTATTGTTCTATTAGTACTTGCAAAACTATTCTTAAATGTTCTTTATGTTCTTGTTCATTTTTAGAGTAGATTAGTATGTCGTCGATGAAGACAACCACAAACTTATCTATATAGTTGCTTAAGATGTTGTTCATTAAACACATGAATGCAACAGGTGCGTTTGTTAACCCAAAAGGCATTACAACAAACTCATAGTGATAGTAGCGAGTCCTGAATGTTGTTTTAAATATATCCTCATCTTTTATTCGTACTTGATGATAACCAGACCTCAAGTCTATCTTCGAAAATATAGTTGCTTTGTGGAATTGATCGAATAGATCGTTTATCCGAGAGAGTGGGTATCAGTTATTAATAGTAATCTTATTTAACTATCGGTAATCTATGGATAATATTAATGTTTCGTCCTTCTTTTTCACAAACAAGACCAGTGCTCCCCAGGGAGAGACACTTGGTCGAATTTACTTTTTATCAATTAGTTTCTGTAGTTGTGCTTTCAGCTCTACAATTCCTATTATATAATAATCCAGTACAAAGCTTTCAATGTTGGTACCACTTCGGGTATCAGATTGATCGTGAAGTCAATATATCTTTTCGAAATAAGTACGGGGACTTATTTCAGAAAGATGTCTTCAAAATCCTTCAAGACTGGTATGTCTTATAGTTTACATTTGTTATCATTTTCATTATCATTCATTATATATACTGTGAACACTTTACATCCTTTTCTTACTGATCTTTTCATTTGCAACACATAGATTTCTTTGATGGTCACTTTCCTAGGGACCCCTCTAACTTTTTTATTGTTCCCATTATCATCAGTACATGTAAAGGTTTTATAAAATAATTTAACACAACTTTATGTTCCTCTAGCCAATCCATCCCTATTAATAAATAATAGGATCCTAATGGCATAATATTTACATTAACATGCATACGTAAATCATTCATCATCAAATTACAATTTCGAACAAGACTAGTAAATTTATGTTTTGTACCTGTGGCTAACTATACTGGACATGATCTGTCAAAATTTTTCAGGTACCAATTTGCATAAATAAACTTTTCTAGGTGATATATAGCTCAGGGTTGCGCCTGGATCAATTAAAATAGAGATAGGTTGATTGTTTATCATACCTTCAATTTCGACCATAGAAGTCTGGTGATCTGCTTGCTAGTTTTTCGATGCAATGCAGATTCTGGGCATGCTCCTCGCCATGTCCCCAACTCTGACTACTTCTTGGATAAAATGCACAATAAAATTCTTTTTCCTTACTAGAGATTCTTTAAAGTAGTGTGGTCCTCCACACTTCCAACATTTTAAAGGTTCTTTTTGTGCTGGATTTTTATTAAGAACAATTGAAGGTTCTTTTACTACAGAGTTGTGGGGTTTAAAGTTTTTGTATTTATTACCCTGATATCCTCTATAGTTATTTCCTGTGTTTTTATGGAACTTATTCAACTTCTTTCTAGGATCAAAATTATTTGGCCTTTTATTCTTCCAAGATATAATATTTTCTCTTTTATTCTTTTTTTGGTCGTAACATAAGTTTTCCTTCCTCATCGCTTCCTCTAGCGTCTTCGAATTTTCATACTCAATCCATTCTTTGAACATGATGGGAAAAAACCCGAGAAACTGCTGTATTTTAGGTTTCTCATCAATTATATACAAAACATATCGAAGTAGGATTAAGAACTTACTACAAATTTCTTTCATTGTCATGGCTCCTAGCCTTAGTTCATAAAATTCTTTTGCTTTTTCTTCATAATATTGTTATGATAAGTACTTTCTTTTAAATAGTTTTTTAAATGTTTTCCAAGTTACATATCTCTCTTTTATCCCTTTAACCTTGTTTATGTCTCGCCACCATATATATGCTTTTCCAGTCAGATTATAGATAGCCATTTCAGCTTTTAACTCATCAGATTAGTTGTATACTTGAAAATACTTTTTCATTCCGGACAACTAGGCTTCTACCTCTTCACCCTTATCAATTTGCCCATTAAACATGGGTGGTTTATTTTTCTCAAACTCCCTATATATTTCCTCATAGGGTCTGTATTTCTTTTTCTTTTTGTTATCGTCACTGCTTTCGTTTGAATCCTGCTATTTTCTATGATGTTTAACTGAATCTTCACTTGAAGTGTCGGATTTATGGCTGGAAAATTCCAGCTTTCTATCCTTACTTTTGTAAGGTGCATTTTTAGACATTTCTTGTTTAGATTCCTTATTTTTGTCTTTTTCATCGTTATGAATTTTTGCTAACAAAATAACATTTAGTTATTCTTGAGCCTTTAGAATTTGCTCGTTATCTTCTTTAACTTTTCTCAGTTCATATCTTAACTCCTTAACGATTTGTTTTAGTTCATATCTATTATCTTGACTGTCATTTAGGTATACCCAAATTTCTCCATCCCTTAAGTTACCCCCTTCCTTATTTAAAGGATGTTCTGGCCAACGTTCCTCTTCCGCAGACATCTCCACATCTGCCATGTTTCCTGTGAAATATAGTTGTGCTTCTCTTTGCTGTTTGTAAGAGAATTTAACTAGATAAAATAGAAGTTAGTTTTCTGTTTTTTGTAGCAATTCTATTGTTGAGCTGATTCAGGCCTAGTGCTATAACCGTGCCCTGATACCATTTTGTAACACGCCTAAAAAATCCATAAATAAATAAAATTTTCTATAACACATATCTAAAGACACATGCTTAAAATCCCTAACTACAATAGGGCATTATTGAACCTTGAGAGTTTACTGCACAATATTCACATTACATGTTTGAGCAACCTTTCCTCAACTCAGAATCCAATTCTGAATAATTAGTTTTCAAATCACTTCTCTATTTAATCATGTTTTTCTAAGTTTACTGTCCTTTCCGTAGTTATCCTTTCTCATTAATCATTCCACAAGTTTACGTTCCACAATGTTCCTTACGAAATGATAATTCCCAAGTTTTTCTTCTGCAAGGGCCTTTTTGCAATTGCGGATTGCGGGACTTGATTAAAATACAATCAAAATTAACCTTCTGCAAATAGCCTTCCGCAATGCGGATTGTAGATTCCGTGTGTATTTTTCTAACATTTTATAAATTTTCTTCTGCACTTAGTCTTCTGCAACGATCTTTTCACAATGCAGATTGCGGGTGTAACTTTTAAGATTTTATAATTTTCTTCCGCATTTTACCTTCCAAAAATAGTCTTCTGCAATGCTCCTTCCACAATTGCAGATTGCAGACATAATTTTTAACATTTTAAAATTATTCTCCTGCAATTATCCTTCTGCAATGTAGATTGTGGATTATGGGTTGTATTTCTGACTTTTTAGAATTATTCTTTTGCAATTATCCTTCTGTAATGCGGGTTACATTTTAACCTTTTTAGAAAAATATCCCTTCGCAATGCGGATTGTGGATTGCGAGTTGTACTTTAAACTTTTAGAAAGTAACCCTCCGTAATTTACCTTCTGTAATTGCGGATTGTGGGTTACATTTTAACCTTTTTAGGATTATTCTCAGCAATTCACCTTCCGCAACGTGGATTGCGGATTACAGGTTGCTTTATAACTTTTTTGTGGAAATGTGTTTCCGCAAACGTCTTTCTGCACTTTAATAATTTTGAATTTTTTGATAGAGTCTAAGGGATAATTTGCATTTTTGATAGGAATCCGACCATGAATTAAATCATAGTTACACTTCATTGTTTCAAGCAAACATCACCATCCTTTGATGGGATTACTTCCCCGAGTAAGTTGGTAAAATTCTTTTAGATTTGATTACTATACTTGATTAACTCTTGGCGGCCATCTATGATGGGCTTATTACCAGGCATGGGAAGAAAAAATTGCTGCTGTGAATAGTTAGGGTGTGTTTATTTAAACTGTAATGTGGATTACAATGGTTCCCATAAAATATGGTGGTTTAACTAATAAAGTAATGATTGATAGGATATTTGTAGATCCGTAATTGGTTAACTAAATAAGTGAAAATCATTTAATTGATGATTTCCAAAGATCCCGATCTGAACAGTCTTGATTGTACAAGAGTTTATGAGACGAGTTTTAATATAATAAATTATAGATTTGTTGATAGATGCGAGTTACAAACTGATAACTAAATTATCCAGCTTATAACATTTCAGACTAAGTTTACACAAAGAAATGCCCGTAATATTCGATCCTGAATGTTCCTATACTCTGATTATAAATTTGATATAAACCAGTTATTCCTATATACCTTGATCGTAACCATTAACTAGGTCTATTTCATCATACACTATGAGAATAATTTAACAATAATACTTCACAGACATGTAAATAATTTAAGAGCGAGTATTGGATTCGAAACCATAACAGATTAGAAACAACCATATCTAAATAATTATGCTCAGAACAAATTACTACAATAGTAACATTACTAGTAATCCTTGATGCAGGTATGGATGCCCAACCTTAGATGCATTACGAAATAATCGAACATTGTACATATGTGATATACTATAGAAAAAAATGGTTATTTATTCTACAGAAATGTGTAAACACTATTGCCTAGAAGTATAGCTGTGATTCAACATTAAAATACACATTCTACTATAACTAAAATCAATCATAAGCAACATAATAAGAACCTCACACCAATGCTTGGAAAAAAAAAAGCGGAGAAGTTGTTCCTCCCAACCAACTCCCAAAGCAACCAAGCTTCTTGCTTCAGAACCCCCGAGCCTGTTCGCCGAACCACAAGAGCAAACTCTTTCAACGCGCCATCTCTTGCATTTCACAGATGTTAATCCCTATCCAATGCTAGTCTCCTGCTGCTTATGGACATACTAATTTATAGTATTTTGCCTAGGACTTGATCATTTATGAGCCTCCTTCTCTTTAGCACTCAATTAGGAGTCGTGACCCGATTTTTGGGGATGATGCCTCCTGCATCGTGAGTTCTCACTCAGTGGTTTTTGCCACTTGTCTTTTTCCTCTTATGGGACAACAAACACTCTTCAAAAACTATATCCGCTTTTGTCCCCCTTCAACATATTTTATTAAATAAAAATGTTTTTATTACAAAATGTTTTATTCTTGACTTTTCTGTCAAAAATAATATAAATAATAAAATAATCAATAAAGTATTTTTTTCCAGTAGAATTAATAATAATTATTAATTAAGGGAGTATTACATCTGGCTCATTTGGAACTTCAATGTTGTGCTTCTCAAGAATTTGAGACATGATGTCCATCTTCTTCTTGAAACATTTCTTCTCTTGATGAAATCATTTGTTGCAATAAGAACACTTGGATTTGCTCCCTTTCTTCTTGACTTTCTTCATTGAATCTTCATTAGTAGACTTCGAACTTTCATCTTCAATTTTCGACTTTGGATTCTTCTCTTCCAAAATTTGCTTTTCTTTGGATTTGGTATTCTTGCTTCCTTGAACTATGAGAGCAGGATCCTTGCCCTTCGAAGATTTAAGAGCACCCATATGGATTGATCCATCTTTCACCTTTGTTAGTGAATGAAAGAATGTACTAAAAGAAGGCATTTTGCAATTAGAAATATAAATCCTAGTAGCATGAAAAGTAGACACAAAAACTGAATATTCAGGATCCAATTTTGATAGAATGGAAAGGATTAATTGATCATATTTCTTTTCAATCCCACAATGTTTGAGCATTGGAATACGTGACTTGAATTTGGTGAAGAAACCCTCAATAGAATAAAAAATGCTTGGACTCATTGAGAATAACACAATCTCCAATTGATGCACTCTTAACTCATCTTGAACTCCAAAGAGAGACTTAAGTTTGGTCCACACTTGGTTTGGAGTGGTCAAAACATCTAGATGAAAGAGTAGATCAAGAGAAATAGAGAGGCAAAGCAATCTATAGGGTTCATCCAACCTATTATGCCACTTAGTTTTCTCAACAACAATATTTGGTTTATTTTCTAAAGCCATATAAACTCTATAGAGTCCCTTACTACGCAATAGAATGCCAATTTTGGCTTTCCATTCGTGATAGTTGAAGGGAGTCAGGATCATAGCTGAATAAGAATCCATACTTGGATGTTGATGTGCTCAAGAAGAAACTCTCTACAACTTGCACAAATAAAACTAAGAGAAAATTTTGTAAGCTTAAATCAAGCCCTTCTTTAGAGAGGGATAGGAGACTGGACGCACTTTGATAGAGAGAACATATAGCTCCTCAACTTTGTTGAACTTGAACAACCTTGCGCTCTGATACCATGTAGAAATTGCAGCTTTGATACCATGTAGGAGTTCTTTGATACCATATAGAAATAGTAGTTATAAGGCTACGAGGAATCATAGGAAATAGATCTTGCTACTAAGATAATTCTCACAAGCATACACATGAAAAATAGTGACTAAATCACATGAATGAAGAAATGAATATTGGAGTGTATCCTTGCATTGAATAAGGATGAATAATAATGTACATAAATAATACATCCCTCATAGGTAAAAATGAGTTGTATTGGAGACAACTCATCAAGCTCAGAAATATAGACTTACTAAATATGATAAACCCCCATAGGTGGCTAAAGCACTTCCCAAATCGTTCAAGGACCTCACTAATTAACAAAACCATGAGTGAGTTGTCATGTATGATGGAAAAAAATTCTAACCTTGGAATATGGAGAGAAAATCATGGAGGATGGGTTGGAAACAAAAGATATAAGTTTCCTAGTTGACTAGCTTTACCTTATCCACATAAAAGATGGAATAAAGCATAATAAAGAAAAAATATGCAGGAAGGCGCAGTTACTAATTCTGGAAGTCAATAAAGTAGACATGATCAAACCAGAATCAAGATTAAAGAGCTCATGGGGTATATATGGCAAGCGTTGACCTTGTGGTGCAAGTGGATGGAAACTATCTAGGCTAGTGGGTAGGATTTTGATTAAAAAATATTAAAATATTTTATCCTCGGTTATGAAGTGGGTTTATTATATTCCCATAATTATAGGCTGGAGTTGTTGATCATTTGAATTCCTTAGTTCCCAACCTTTAGTTTTTTTCCTTAGTGTAAGACTTTTATTATGAAATTAAGGTGAGGCCTACCTAGATTCTTTAGTGTTTAAAACTCTCAACAAAAGTATACTTTGTGAAATTACATATTTCTTCTTGATTCCTTGTGAAGTTGTGTTTAAATTAAACCTTATTTACAACTAATGAGTTCGAAACTGATATTTTTTCCTATATTTTTAGGGTAGGCAATGAGTTTATTTAATGGGTGGAAGAGGTGGATTTTTATGGTTGTGTATCACATTCTGACTATTTGACCAAAGCTAGAGCATTCAATATGTAAATCAGAATGATAACAGAGTTAGAGTTGTATACAAACTTATTTTCAAACTGTATATTTTTTTCATTTCATTTGTAAATTAGCTCTAAAGTATGTAGCTTCAAACAAGATCATTTCACTTTGGAAGTTTATTAGGTGCCTAATAGTTAGTTTTATCATTATTCTTTGGTTAAAAATAATATATAATCCATAGTGTTCTAACAATTTATTAGTTTCTGTCTTTTGTAGAACATGCTATCAAGTTCGATCCTCCAAGAGGGTATCTTTCAAGAAGTCTAACTTTCGAAGAAGCTATAGATAGCATATTGTTTTGTAGGTCTTTAGTCCACAACCTTTCCTACAACTCTATAACTACAATGATAGAGAAGGAAAGTCCACATTTTGGAATTCCTGCACCTATGGTTACCACTATGGGAATGTCCAAAGAAAGAAAGTTTAACTCATAAGTAACAATTACAATATTTGGAAAAATCATTGATATATCATTTTGTATTAGTGAATATTCAATTGAAAACTCAAATATATTATATATATAATATTTATATGGTTCATATATATATATATATATATGATCTTATTTATAATATTGTTAATTAATGCTACAAGTTTACATGTTTATAAATTATTATTAAAATTAATTTTTTTTCCAAACATTTAAAAACTACTTTAAAACAATTTTATAAAAATAAATCAAACTAATAAGAAATAAATAACTATTTTATCATTTATAATAAATCTTAAATAATATTAAATTTTCCTTTTAATTAGTAAAAAATTTAAACCAAATCAAACATATAATTTGATATGCCTTTTAATAAATAAAAAATTAAACAAAATCAAACATGTACCATTCTTCTCCATTACATTTTCTTAATATGTTTTAAATCAAGGCTTGTGAAAATAATTTATAATCAAATTACATTTTCTAATTTATACAATGTTTTTGGTGATCATTTAAAGAATTTAGATTTAAAAAATAATCATTTTAATTTTAATTTAAAATTTATATTATATTAAAGATAAAATTTGAAAAAGTAAAATTATGACACATACTTAAAAATTTCAATAATAATGACTAGCTTAAAATTAAAGAAACCAATGATAAATATATTTAAACAAAAATATAATACATTGAAAAATACTTTAACACCTAAAATCTCGCAAATACATTGTAAAATTCTTTAACATCTCAAATCTCTCAAATACATGGTAGGTTATTTGTTTAGTTTCTAAGCATATATATCTTTAAGGTGACGAAATGTTTTAAGATAAATTATTCAAAGAATAGTAATAAAAAACCCTTGAATTTAAGCTTAAAATTCAATTTTGGAACACTAAAGAACTTTCTTGCTTCCTTAATGTTATGTGGCTCTTTATTTAGAGTACGCCATTTAGAAACAATTTATTTAAATTTCATTTTAAGTTTATTTTATATAAATTAAAAAAATTTCTTTGAACTTTTCAATGGTTTTTGAAACACGTAACATTTAACTCCAAATTTCATAAACGAGAAATTGACCTTGAATTTCGTATTCATTCTCAATTGAATTTCATTCAATTCCGATTTGACCTTGCTACCATTATGGCATGATCAAAATATATGCTCACTACATGTATCAAACTACTCATCACATCATATTAAATATATTTAATGTTAGAAAAAAACAAGGTAAGAAATTTACACCAAGGAGTAAAGGCTATATAAAACCTTTTGGAAGGGATAACAACATTAGCAAGTGCTATGTGGTAGCGATTTTCTGCTGCTTAGTTTAGAGATAGCTAAAGTGAAAATATATAAACTTGTCAACCTAAAATAATGTATATATTATGCATTTTTTAATCTTTCAATCAATGTCTTACTTGATGGAGAGCATTATACGTAATTAATAATATTTATTTAAATTTATTAACATGTATAATTTTATAATCTAATATGTTTTATTATAAATTAATATTATTTATTAAAAAATTTGAATATATATTTTGAGTGGGAGGTGTGGGGGATTGTATTTGGGAAATTATGAAGCAAGTCTTACTTGGAGATTAGGAGAAGACACCAATAACCAAGTAGAGATCTAGAGGCAAGAAAGACTGAGAATATATTTGTTAAAGGGGTTTCAAAAACCATTCTTAGACGTATGTGATATACTTAAATTCCTAAATATTGCTTTTTAGTGAAGATCATTTTAGAAATCAATGAGAAACAAAGAGATTTGACTTGATATAATACTTTCACGTGAACAAGGTTATTCTTTCAAGATGGGATTACTTCTTTGTCACATATTCCATAGTCCTTTAGTTTTAAGTCATAAATAAGAGGAAAACTTAGTTAAGCTATGAAGGCTTAAATCCAAGACAAGTTGTGACACTATTACATGTCGATGTGATATGTATTTACTCACTAGAGACCTCATGCATCGACATTAACGACTTGTATTATGGTAGAGCAAGCTCATGAATACATGGTATAATAGGATCCATGTAAATATAGGTGGGAAATCAAGGTCTTTGTTTAAACACTTTCATCTAGGAATGTGCTTGGTTGTGGTGGTGTCAGCGTTCCTAGGTAGCTTTTTTCAAATATGTGATCCATCTTTCAAGGATCATGGCTCTCCCCATGTCTGTTTAATGAAATCATCAAACAGTGGAAAATGTGAGAAACTTGGATCAATGAACATGCAACATGCATTGAGGAGGAATGAGAGACTCCTACCTAATAATCAAGTAGCCATATCTTAGTTGAACAATAGAGTTGCTAATTAAATTGAAGCTCAAATAATCAAGAATGCATAAATATTACAGATTTGACCTACCAAGGCATTCAACTAAAAAAAGCTAGAAGTTGAAAATGACATGCTCTATCAATTGGTTCGAGTTTCATTGGTGTTGAGTGTCTTTGGCTATTCATAAAAAACTATCAATTCGGTTGTCCGTAGATATGACTACGGATGAAGAAATTTTGTAATGAGTTCAAGCAGATTTCAAAATGGAACATCTCCATTTCAAAAGTATTAATATGTATTTAAGATTTATAATGTTTACTATGTATTAGTAAGATTTAAACATACCAGTTGTAAACTTCTTAAAAATTATTTATTAATTATTTGTTATTATAATGTAATGTTATATGTATTGTCCATATAGAAAGAATATAAGTAATATTATGTAAATATCTAATAATAATAGACTAAATTTGTTTTCAAGAAAATTGGACACATGTTATATGTTAATTTATAGTGTTAGTACATTGATTAATTAAATTGTCATTTTCAATTGTATTGTAATGATTGCAAAATAAGAATTGAACCAATAATATATTAGATAAATAAATTTAAAAAATATAAAAAATAAATAAATGAATTAAATTGTCATTTTCAATTGAATTGTAATGATTGCAAAATAAGAATTGAATCAATAATATATTAGATAAATAAATTTTAAAAAAAATATAAAATTATTATGATGTAAAATTATATTTATTGTCCATATAGAAAGAAGATAAGTAATATTGTGTAAATATCTAATAATAATAAACTAAATTTGTTTTCAAGAAAATTGAACAAGTGTTATATGTTAATTTATAGTGTTAGTACATTAATTAATTAAATTGTCATTTTTAATTGTATTGTAATGATTGCAAAATAAGATTTGAACCAATAATATATTAGATAAATAAATAAAAATAAAAATAAAAATTAAATTAATTAATTAAATTGTCATTTTGAATTGGATTGTAATGATTGCAAAATAAGAATTGAACCAATAATATATTAGATAAATAAATTTAAGAAAACATAAAAAATAAATTATAAAGTTTAACATTATTAAATGTGAAAAATAATTTAAGTCAAAGCTAACTAATATAAAGTCAACAACTTACTGATTACATAATAACCTGCCTGCAGCAGGATAATAAGGTGGAAGGGGAAAGACTATATAAAAACCTTTTGTAAGAGATAACGATATTAATGAGCAATAAGACTATTTGTAAATTGATACTGATCTCTCATTGTTCTTAATGTCCAGCTTGTAAATTGAATTGCAATCAGATATAGATTTGTGGTTTTGTACACTAATTTGCTCTTTTTGATATATAGGTGAATCCACGCAAATACACTAATTTGTTCTTTTTGATATATAGGTGAATCCATGAAAATAGGTTGTGATGTTAATGTACCAAAGCTCTATCAATTGCAGTTACTGATATTTGTTTATATAATTATTTGGGAGCTTTCTAAGCTATCCAAAAATGAATAATAATAATAATAATAATAATAATCTATTTTTAAGGTCATCGCCAAGCGACACACCAATTTGGTGTATGAGACCCCCTCGTATGTGGGATAATGGACCCCCCTATGCGCAATGATTTAACTGCTAAAGTCTACAGAGGTGTACATACTCTATGCCCCTCTGGAGTTGAACCTCTGAAATCCTAAGAGGAAACACATGCTCTTAACCATTAGGCCCACTCATTCTCTTCACCACCGACCTTTAATTGTTAACCTCTAATTGTCATTCTATACATATTTTCGTGATATTTTCCCAGTAATTTTTGCCATGTTTTTCCTAAGTTTTTGTGAATCAAGGTCTAACTCTAACTCTAGAGCCTCATTGAGCCTTGTAATCTTGGTTGTATTCATGTGCGCATGTTCTTAGACTTGAGGATATATCTCTACTTTCTATGTATGTTCTCTTCATGTCATTCTAAATTTTGTATTTAAAAGACTAGCAAATAATTGAAGACCATAATGGTTATCTAAGTGTTGTGCAACTGAAACCACAAGACAACCTCTTGGATGAGTGAAATCTCACTGTAACTCCTTGGAAATAAGGGAATTGTAAGCACTTATGTTGTCATATGTTCAATGTTGCTAGTTATACATAACACCCACAAAAAGTTGAATGGATAGAAGTAATGCTTACATCTAAGCCGCCTTTCAGTATTTGCTCTTCAATTTTTTTTGAGAGATCCTCTATGCTATCAACAGGTGATGCATCTCTGTTGATTGACCAAGACAACAAAATCATAAGACATTCCTTGAATTTGGGACTTTACAGTTTTAGAAAAAACAAGGTGAGGATAGTACATATAATTTTTTAAAGGAACGACCTGTTTAAACTACCCAACAAAAATTCATGCCTGCAATACATTAAAAGCACAAATAAAGTTTAAGGAAACAACCAAAACCCTAACGTGTTCAATACAACCATGTATTGGCATCCAGGATGTTGAATTTATGAAGGAGAGGACTACACATTAGATGGATCCATTGGCAAATAGATTATAGAGTGCAGCATTAACGCTATACATAGCATTCCACATAGATAGATCTATGTGAATAGTTCCATGATGAAACTAGAGGTCAATACTCATCGGCTCATCGACTGTCATGTACCCATAATTTTGGACATAAAAGTGTTGACCATGCCCAACACATTGGGGGGTCAAAGATGCATTAATGACCTCACCTAGGGAATTTTGTCCAAATATTATTTATGAGACATTAATTATTTAGCCTAGGAGAATGTTGGTAAATAAACATTATTGAGGCATGTATTTAATTTTTATTTTCATTTATTAATTATTGTGCAAATAACATGTGGAATTGAGCTTGCCATATCAAGCACAAGTGGCAAGCCAACTTGCCAAGGGAAGAGATTAAGAAAGTAGAAACTCTATGACAAAGCAGTCTAAGAGAAAAGGGAAAGTGCCCAAAAGCTATGAAAAAAGCTGTCATAGTAAAGGCATGAAAGTTTTGGAAAAGGAGGGTGCAATTTCCTTTTTGAGATTCAGTCTCAAAAGAAGGAAAGTCAGAAAATTTGTCACAGGGAAAAGCAAGAAAGGCAGAAAAAGTTTTCATTGATAAAAGTAGCAACTATGGGCCTAAGGAGGGCGCAGTTTCCAAGTTTGATGAATGAGTTGGACATGGAAGCATTTCCACATGGTACTACATTCAAAATTTCCCAAGGAGGGTGCCTATATGGCTAGGGTTAGGGCTTCTAGGTGGTTGACTTGCTCTCACAAGTCACCATTGGCCTCCACTTGCTAAATAGGTCACCTAGGATGCTATTAAAGGACCATTCTAACCCATTGAATCAGTTTGGTTAATGTATGTTTTGTAATTGATTGAAGTTTAATCTTCATTCCTAAGTGGTGAGCCTCAGTATCTTAGGTGATGTGCCCCGAGTCCATTGTTCCCCTTCTCCCGTATTCCTCCCACTTCCATGGCAGGTCTTACTGAAGCTAAGGAGAAAATTTCATCTATTGAAGGAGGTTTTTTGTAGGAGTTCATGTCTCTTTTAGTCCATTATCATATCATCTTGGAGAGCTTTGAGTCCTCCTATCAGTGACATCCCTTCCTCTTGTCTCCTTCTCTTTGTTCTATGATCTTCTAGCAATTTTGGAGCTATGTAATGGATATTTAGAAATATATATGATTTGATATGTATATTGATGTCTAATGTAATGTTCAATATCATATTCAGGCCACCTTAAGGTCATTCCTAAATTTTGTGAGATTTAGAGATAGAATTTCTTGGGTTTCCTAGCTCCGGAGTCATAATTTTGGAATTGTGCTATGATAGGTGACTTCTGTGAACCTTCTGAGAATTATTTCAACCCTCATGGTTCTGATATATTATTATGTATATTATCTGCAAGTTTCATAACATTCTGATTCGAAATGGCTGATATTTACTCATTTTAAGTCAACCTAGTCTAGATTTGCATTGGAAAATAGCTAGTTTTGTTGTAAGTTCCATATTTTGACTTGTATGACTCCAAATAACTCCATTCTTTTTCTGATGAGTCATTGAAAGACATATATAAGTCCCCCAAGTCCAAAATAGAGAATCCGAACCACCCTTACCCTATTTTAACACAACAGGATTTGAACCCGAAATTCGATGTCAGAATTCGACGTCATCCGACATTTCGCACGGATGTGTCGGACAACAATCACTAAAAATAATGCCGATAATAAAATATTTTTATATTTGTCGAATATACGACACATTGGCGTTGGTTCTCCGACATAGTGGAATCAGATATCCGACACACTGGAGTCGGAGATCCGATCCTCTAGTGCCAGATCTCCGACGATTGGGTGTCGGATATTCGACGCTAGTGTGTCAGATAGCCAACACTCTGTGTAGTTTTTAATTTTTTTTTTGGTAAGGTTTACATGATTTTAAATTTATGGTCCCATATTTTCAATGGTAACTATGTTCAAGGTGTCGAATATCCGATGCATGTCCATTATAAATATAAATTGTTTTAAACATTTCGACATGTTTGTTGTAGAAGCGACGGATGATTTGCAAAAAATATTTGTTCCTTGACAGACGTTTTCAAGAATTGTTTTATTCTTCAACGGGCGGTTGTGGGAATTTTTTTTTTCATCGATAGACATTTTGCCGTGAATTTTTTATTCTTCGGCTTCTCTTCGTTTGACAAAATTTTGATGCGTGGAACTTGATTTTTTAAGACAACCGGTTATATTCATTAATGAATTTTGTGACAAAATGTCAAATAGATTAAATATCCCGAATCCAAACGAAGACAACTGATAATTGCTTGCTAGACTATGGGATGCAGCGAAACGAAAGGGGTGATGACAAATGTTATTGTCCATGTACTCAATGCAGGGGATTTAAGAGGAGAAGAATATTGATCTCAACAGCCACAAAACATTGCAGGGAACATGGACATGCTGAGGGGGGGAATGAATATCGTCCATTTGTAGGTTTAGCATTATAAAGTTTATTATATTCATTTTTTTGGTAATTGTATATATTTTTTTTCATATACTAATGTATATCTATTGATGTTTCCATGTATTTATATTAAAGGAAAGACACCCTACAGCATGTCGTCCAGAGGAAGTGCTTTCAGAACAAGTTCAGGATCAAGATCATGGAGCGTGTATGTTTAATGGAGAACAAGTGAATGATCATATTGAACAAGATGACCATGCCGATGATGTAATTGAAGATGATGGTACAAATACATTGATCCATGATTCATTTAACGTTAGAATGGATGATGACAATGATGTTGATAATGAAAATGATGATGACTTTGATGATGTTCACGATATACCTCTTCCTGATAAGGCATATGAACCCCTTTATGAAGGCTCCAAAACAAATCTTCTCTCTACTATATTGTTGATAATGAACTTGAAGGTTATGAATGGTCTTTCAAACGTTACAATCACACAGATGCTAAGGTATCTAAAATAATCCATCACATATATAGGATCGTGATAAAGTTTATTTGTATTCCTCTAATAATTGTATTGTTAACTCATTATTGATCATCGTACGGATGAAGCGTGTTTTGTTAATATTATTTATTTATTACATTAACAATTTTTTTTTTTTAGCTTGATAGCTGAATTTTTGTTACCACCAAATATTTTACCTCGCACATATCGATATTTATCTTCCATCATGAAAGAGATTGGAATGCATTATGAAGCAATTCATGCATGCCCCGATGACCATGTTATATATTATAATCAGCATGAATTTGCAACAAAATGTTTGGAATGTCAAGTAAGTAGATATCATATAGATAAAGTAACAAAAAAGGTGCCTTAGAAGGTTCTTCGTTATATTCCCATCATTCCACATTTGCAACAACTGTTTAGGTGCAAAAAGATAGTGCAATTTATGGATTACCATGCCAGGAACAGAATTCAAGATGATGTTATCCAAATGCTTGCAGATGGTACTGCTTTTAGAGATATGGAGGAAAAGTGGCTTCACTTTAAAGAAGAACCATGTAATCCTAGGATTTCTTTGGCATCAGATGGTGTTAATCCATTTGCATAGATGAAATCCATTTTCACGGTGTGGCCTATTTTTGTCATCAACAATAACATTCCTCCATGGTTGTCAATAAAGAGGGAGCACATAATGTTGTCAATGATTATTCCAGGCTTTTTTGACGAAAACTGTTTTATTTATAATGTAGTTGTGGCATCTCATTTGTCGTAATATGTATCTTAATTTCATATAGATATATATATATATATATCTATTATTTTACTCTTCTGCATGGTTTATATATCTTAACGGTTCTCATAATGATATATTTTATATGTACTTCAAATTATGAATCAGGTAAGTTCCAAGTCAAAGATACGAATATATACATCGAACCTCTTATAGATGAGCTACTGAAGTTATGGAATGGCATAACTATGTATGATGTATCTAGACCAATACGACAAAGGCAATTTCAATTCCATGCAATGGTTGTATGGAGAATACACAATGCCCTTGGGTTAACTTCATTTTGTGGTTTGTAATTTTAAGTTCCACTTTAATTGCATTTAATGATATGGAGTAGTTAGAATATTTTATATATGAATATATTTGACATAGATATTCCATATCTAAATATTGTAGGTCTTCAGACAAAGGGTAAATTTGCATGTCTAGTTTGTGGTCCTAAGATAAAATATCATTGTTCAAAAAGCTTAAGAAAGGAGGTGTTTGATGAGTATGGGCATTTCCTCTCTAAGAATCATAGGTATAGAACAACTGAAAGAAATATTTTCAATGGGAAGTAGGAGATTGCATTAAAACCATAGAGAATGACACCTCACCTTTGGAAGATGCAATACAATAGAAATCGTCATCATGGTACGTATGGATCATCGTATATGAATTGTTATGTATTTTAATTTTTATTGTGAGTTGTTTGCTGTATTGGCCATATTTGATTTATGATGTAATTTATTAATTATAAACTAATATTCATGATGTCCATCGTGATCATGAAGGCATTAATGCTCTTCCACGAGGAATGAAAAGTTATCCTATTCAATTCAGCAGGTTTCCCTACTATGAGCACCTACAAATTGCTCATTTGTTTGATACAATGCATATTGGAAAGAATGTTACTGAAACCATATGGTGACTACTAGAGCTAAGGAGGGAGAAAGATAAACTTGTGAAAGTGTGCAAAGACATTCAAGAAAGCAACCATGCAATCAAAGACGTCATCCAATTTCATACCAACGGAGAACAAGTTAATATAAACTCAATTCCATGGATGTTTACAGAGCAACAAAGCAATGTTGTCAAAGAAGTAATGCAAAAAATTAAATTTCCCACCGGATTTTGTGCAAACTTGAAGAATATCATAACTAAAAAAGGTGATTTTGCGGGGGTCAAAACACATGATTTACATGTCTTCATCAAGGTAATTATTATTGTTATGTCCATATAATTTTTTCTTGTTTGTATACTCTTTGTTTAATAAATGGCGTGGTTTGTATATTGATATAGTATGTTCTACCTCTCTCTCGCTTGGACAACTTCGACAGCAATGTCAAACAAGTTATATATAATCTTGGTAAATACATGAGGTAACTAGCGATTACTTGCATGTGCTTAGTGTTTCTTTAATTCTCCGTATAATAATTTATATTTATTTTTTTTGTGCAATATTTCAACATATATTGTAATTTAATGTTTATTTTTGTTAAATATCGTTATTGGTTTGCATCACTTGTAGATGGTTGACATCTAAAGAAATCCATAAAGAAGATATAAAATATTGGAGGAGAGAAATTCCTCGTCTCATATGTGAAATGCAGAAGCATCTACCATTGACTTTTTTCAATGCACAGGAACACTACCTCATACACCAAGTTGAGGAGATTGAGTTGTGTGGACCTATGCATTTAGGGTCCATGTGGATGGTTGAGAGGCACTTGAAATTTATGAAGGGTTTGGTGAGACAACGAGCACATGCGGAGGGTTCTATGATGGAAGGATATATGATATACCAAAACATGTTGTATGTCAGTGAATATCTTCCTATTTTAGCGTTAAAGCTCAATTTACATTGCATTTGTGATCCGGACTCCAATAACAAATTTGAAGGGGAGCAACTAAAGGGGAAAGGTAGATTGAGGAAGCTGAAAGGTAATTATTAGCTAGTGGACGTTTATTATATCCTTCATATTCTAATTGTATTTTCTAGTCATAATTGCTTCATTTAAGAGCATATACGTCTTTGTTCAGGAGATTTACACCTTTCTTTCATTTTAATGGTTATTGTCATTAAACAGTTGGTCGAGAATGGGATGCAATTCATTTATACATCGCAAACAATCTTGACTAGATGAAGGTATGGATTGAACGATGCGCACAATCGAGTCATGGAATATCATGGGAAGGTGTGGCTTCATTGGTAAAAGCAGCACAACGTAATGGAGATAACAATCTAACGGAAAGGGAAATCGATTTGGCATATGGTGTAAAAGATAAAATGGCAAGCATATAATTAATCAAATATCCCTCTAAATCTTTTATTTTGCAAATTACTTTTTGACGTACATGTTCTTATTTTCCATGTATTGTTGCATAAGGACTGAATGGTTGTATAATCTTTTTGTGTATTGTTTATTGCAGGTAAAACACCATAAGGATATGGTCTACAATGGAGGTAGATATCGGATCAAAAAATTGGATGAAACAAAGAAAACATCAGATTCTGGGGTTTTGGTTGTCTTTGAGGTTACCAATGTTTCGTCTAGAACTGAAAAACATCCAGAAGTCTCAGAAAATATATACTATGGGTATTTGGAAGATATTATACAGTGTGAATTTAAATCTTTTAAGGTAGTTCTATTCGTTGTCAAATGGTACAGGTTACGATTGAATCAACATGATCCCGATAGAACTATTATTGAACATGATAATGGATTTACCATGGTAAACACAAGGTTGTTTGAGCTAGGAACAGAGCCTTATGTTCTTTCATTCCAATGTGAACAAGTATTTTACTCAGAGGTTCCAGGTAAAGCAGGCTGGTCGTTTGTTGTGAGACACGATCCAAGGGGAAGGCCGGTAAAGTATAACCTAGATGATGGTAATGAAGAGGGTTCTCTGGAAGAAGAATATGATGACGAAGAGCATGATCAACTTGATTTAGCTGACGATGATGATCCAATAGAAGATTTCCAAAAAATAGTTGAATCAGATGATGTAGCAGACAATGTCGATGAAGATTATTCCGACGATGACACGATGAGTGTAATTGATGATGACGACGATGATGATATGGCCAATCCTTAAAATGTTGACTATGTATCTGATGATATAGATGATGACATGGATGCTGAAGACGCTGACATGGATGAAGAAGATGATGAAATATATTGAAAGGTAAATATTTAATTAGACCTATTATTTTATCTTATTTAAAAAAAAGAGTGACTAACATCATCACCATCACCATCATCTTCATCATCGTCATCATCATCATCATCATCGTCGTCGTCATCATCATCATCATCATCATCATTTTCATCGTTGACATCAACATCATAATCATCATCATCATCATTAACATCTTCATCATCATCGTCTTCATCATCATCATCATCATTATCATGGTATTTATCATCATCGTCGACACCATCACACGTCATCATCTTCATCGTTCGTCATCATCATCACACATCATCATCATCATCATCATCATCATCGTCACGATCAACATCATCATCTTCTTCATCTTCATCGTCATCCTCATGATGATGATAATCATAATCATAATCATAATCATAATCATCGTCATAATCATAATCATAATCATAATCATAATCATCGTCATAATCATAATCATAATCATCATCATAATCATAATCATAATCATAATCATAATCATAATCATCGTCATAATCATAATCATAATCATCGTCTTCATCATCATCGTCATCATCATCATCATCGTCATGATCAACATCATCATCATCGTCATCCTCATGATGATGATAATCATCATCAACATCATCAAGATCATCATCATCATCATAATCATAATCATCGTCTTCATCAGCATCATAATCATCATCATCATCATCATTGTCATCGTTGACATCATCATTGTCATCGTCTTCATCAACATCATAATCATCACCATCATCATCAACATCATCATCATCATCTTCATCATCATCGTCATCATTATCATCAAAATCCTCATGATGATGATAATCATCATCATCATCATTGTCATCGTCGACAACAACATCATAATATTCATCATCGTCATGATCATGATCATCGTCATCATCATCATCATCATCATCATTTTCATCGTCGACATCAACATCATCATCATCATCATCAACATCTTCATCATCATCGTCTTCATTGTCCTCATCATCATCATTATGGTCTTCATCATCGTCGTCGTCATCATCACACATCATCATCTTCATCGTCGTCGTCATCATCATCACACATCATCATCTTCATCATCATCGTCATAAGGCAATCGTCGTCTTTGTCATCTTCATCATCATTGTCTTCATCATCATCATCAACATGCACATCATATTCATCATCATCGTCGTTATCCTCATGATCATGATCATCACCATCATCATCATCTTCATCATCATCATCGTCATCATGATCAACATCATCATCATCTTCATCATCATCATCGCCATCCTCATGATGATGATGATCATCATAATCCATCGTCATAATCACAATCATCGTCTTCATCAACATCATAATCATCATCATCATCATCATCATGGTCTTCATCATCATCGTCATCATCACACATCATCATCTTCATCGTCGTTGTCGTCATCATCACACATCATCATCATCATCATCTTCATCATCATCGTCATCATCATCATCATTGTCATGATCAACATCATCATCTTCATCATCATCATCATCATCATCATCATCATCAAGAGAATAATAATCATCATCATAATCATAATCATCGTCTTCATCAGCATCATAATCATCATCATCATCATCAACATCATCATCATCATCATTGTCATCGTCGACATCATCATTGTCATTGTCTTCATCAACATCATAATCATCACCATCATCATCAACATCATCATCATCTTCATCATCATCGTCATCATTATCATCAAAATCCTCATGATGATGATAATCATCATCATCATCATTGTCATCGTCGACATCAACATCATAATCTTAATCATCGTCATGATCATCATCATCGTCATTTTCATCGTCGACATCAACATCATAATCATCATCATCATCGTCATCTTCATCATCATCATCATCATCATCATCATCATCATCATGGTATCCATCATCATTGTCGTCATCATCGCACATCATCATCTTCATCGTCGTCGTCGTCATCATCACACATAATCATCATCATCATCATAATAATCATCATCATCATAATCATAATCATCCTCTTTATCAGCATCATAATCATCATCATCATCATCAACATCATCATCATCATCATTGTCATCGTCGACATCATCATTGTCATCGTCTTCATCAACATCATAATCATCACCATCATCATCATCATCTTCATCATCATCGTCATCATTATCATCAAAATCCTCATGATGATGATAATCATCATCATCATCATTGTCATCGTCGACTTCAACATCATAATCTTCATCATTGTCATGATCATCGTCATCATCATCATCATTTTCATCGTCGACATCAACATCATAATCATCATCATCATCATCAACATCTTCATCATCATCGTCTTCATCGTCATCATCATCATCATGGTCTTCATCATCATTGTCGTCATCATCACACATCATCATCTTCATCGTCGTCGTCATCATCATCACACATCATCATCTTCATCGTCATCATCATAAGGCAATCGTCATCATCGTTGTCTTCATGATCATCATCAACATGCACATCATCTTCATCATCATCATCATCATAATCACCATCTTCCTCATGATGATGATACTCATCATCAACATCATCATCACTGTCATCATCATCGTCATCATCATCGTCATTATCCTCATGATCATTGGCATCATCATCATCATCATCACCACCATCATCATCTTCATCATCATCGTCATCGTCATCATTGTTGTCACGATCAACATCATCATCATCGTCATCATCATCATCGCCATCCTCATGATGATGATAATCATCATCATCATCATCAAGATCACCATCATCATCATAATCATGATCATCGTCATAATCATAATCATCGTCTTCATCAACATCATAATCATCATCATCATCATCAACATCATCATCATCATCATTGTCATCGTCTTCATTAACATCATAATCATCACCATCATCATCAACATCAACATCATCATCTTCATCATCATTGTCATCATTATCATCGTCATCCTCCTGGTGATGATAATCGAACTCATCATCATTGTCATCGTCGACATCAACATCATAATCATCATCATCATCATCAACATATAATAATATAAAATAACATATAATAAAAATATATAATAACATATATAATATAAAATAACATATAATAAAGATAAAATACATATAATATAAAATAATATATAATAAAAATAAAATACATATAATATATAATAAAAAATGAATAGTGTATTTGGACATTGTCGCGACTCGTTTTGGACAGTTCAATTTGGAGGCTTTTGTGAATTTGGGAGTAGGTCTGGTGGAGCTCAGGGTTCAGAATTGGAGCTCACGGTTGATAATTGGAGCTCAGGGTTCAGAATTAGAGCTCACAGTTGATAATTGGAGCTCACGGTTGAGAATTAGAGCTCACGGTTGAGAATTGGAGCTAACGGTTCAAATTTGGAGCACACGGTTCACGTTTTGGATTTGGAGCTCATGGCTCAATGGGTAAGCATCATGACCTACTTTTTTTGGGCATGTTGTGACAAGGGTTTTTGGGCATCCTATGACAAGGGTTTTTTGTGCGTGTTGTGATGTTTGCTCCTTTTTTTCGATCTTAAAAAGTAGCGGTCCAATATTGACTTGCCTTAAGGGGAAGGGGACCCTATGCTATATAATTTGATACCATCAACCGCTCACTTTGGCAAGCTGCTAGGGCACCTCAAACTCATAAACCCGTTTCCCAATAACTAGGGTTGGGGTTTACCATCAGCACCCCCATTGGTCATTCTGTTCCTTAACATGCGGAACCGGAGCCTGGAATTTTGGCCTTAGAAGAGTTAGTTAATCAGTGCTGTCTTAGAACATGGCTCAATCAATATGCTCGTAAGTAAGTAAACAACATGCTCGTAATCCTGCTTCTTCTAGGGAAATTTCATCAAAATGTATGGCTCATATAGTGCTGTGATGTTTGCTTTTTTTTTTTTTCAAAGAAAAAAAGCATAATTTTATTTCATCCGTAGAGAGTCAAAATTACATTTTGTAGATATGTAATGCATATTTGTAACCATAGTTCAGATCCTGTACAAAACAAAAGTATATAAACACTGCCCAAACCCATTCATCGGATGATAAATCACCCCATCTATCCACAAAAATAGAAACATAGAGCAATTTCATGGTACCAAGTTCGTTCCATGAGAACGACAAGCTAAAACAACCCATATAGTCAGCAGAATAGTAATGGAAATATCATCCAACTGTCATATCCAACAGTTCACAAACATAGAAATCAATACTGTCCAAAAAAAAGAGCGAACATCCGGCTCTAAGCCATAGATCAGCAACAAAGTCTCATAACGTCTCTATGATGTTTGCTGTGTATTCCAAACTAGATAGGGGAAACACATGGATTACCAACATGAGGGAAAGCCATTGAATATGCTAATGCTTGAACTATAATAGACCAAGGAGATGTACTAGAAAGATTTTCCTTGACTTGTTGATTTCACTGTTAAGTTGAACCTAAATGATAAACACAGAGGAGCACTAAGCAAGCTACAACACTTTGTAGGAAATCAAATGAGTATAGATATAATGATGTTAGTTCTTGGAGATCCTGTAGAGTGGATGCTTGGTTGCTCTATAGGTTCCAAATATTTAGGTTCCTCATTAGATGCTTCACTAGATGAATCATATATGGGGCCCTCAAAACTATGATTATTGATTTCAAATATAACATCCAACTCTTCATGAAATGGATAAATGCATGCATTTTCCATCTCATCATCAAACAAGGGTTTGCCTACAAAATATTCCTCATCATGCTACTGTATGCATCCAATACTTTCTAGTTACTTGATCACTATCAGGGAACAACTTCAGCTCTATCATGTTAACCTTACTTCATCCAGCTAAAAGCAGTTCACATATTCAGAGAACACAATACTAAGGCTGATAGCTTATCCAAAGAAGCATTAACCTTGGCCTCAGGCCATTTTCAGTTTACTGAGTTCACTGATGGTGAATGTACTGATCAGAGCACTTTCCAGCTTTTCTATCCCTTAGCACTTCAGTCTTTTATGTGCTGTTGCTATTGACATCCTTTGGATGATTAAGGTGGATGATCCCCTCATATTACTGATCTCTCTTGCTTATTGCTTATTTGGATTAGCTACTTCAGTATTAGACTTGAATTCTCTGCCTGTTGAAGGTTAGTGATGTGGATGTAGTCAAGATTCCTAGATTATAGGTGTTACCTTTGAAGGTTTGTACAATATTCCTGTGAAGCTGATCAATTGTCATCTGTCTGCTGATGATGAACATAGCTGTATCTATTCCATGAGCTCAGCAATAGCTGAAGTTGTAACTAGGTTACCTTTGATTTCAATGAAATAACAAGGAATTGATATTTTCCCTTGGCTCATCGTAGCCCACCCATCATCGAAGCTGCAAGGGAGTAGGGAGCAGTTCTATGTGAATACTCGACCTGAATAGAGTAGTGGTTTACCTTCAGAAATAGTTCCCACTCTTTATTACGCACCAAGATTTTGTTACAACAATTAGAAATCTGAATTGAATGAGATGAATCCCCCACCACTATATGATTATAAAGGGTTTGTCAATGTTGAAATGAACTCAATTAACCATTCAGTTTCCAAAATTGATCTAACTCGGTTTATGGATGATTGGATTTTTCTTCGTGTCATTTAGATTATCCATGTCTATATGTATCCGAGCTATGCATCAAATCGAATGGATAACATATACAACAGGGGGGTTGTCCACTGGACAAAGGAAACACATGGATTACCAACATGAGGGAAAGCCATTGAATATGCTAATGCTTGGACTATAATAGACCAAGGAGATGTACTAGAAATATTTGCCTTGACTTGTTGATTTCATTATTAAGTTGAACCTAAATGACAAACACAGAGGAGCACTAAGCAAGCTACAATGCTTCGTAGGAAATCGAATGAGTATAGATATAATGATGCTAGTTCCTGGAGATCCTATAGAGTGGATGCTTGGTTGCTCTATAGGTTCCAAATATTTAGGTTTGTCATTAGATGCTTCACTAGATGAATCATATATGGGTTCCCCAAAACTATGATTATTGATTTCAAATATAACATCCAACTCTTCATGAAATGGATAAATGCATGCATTTTCCAAATCATCATCAAACAAGGGTTTGCCTACAAAATATTCCTCATGAGAATCTCAACAATATGGACCATCTATTTTAGATTCTTTGGATGAGGTAATATAATAGGAGAATGGGTTCTTTCATAACTAACAACCCAAAGGGTCTCTGTCTATACTTCCTGCTTCTTCACCAACTTCAATCCGTCCTTTTCAACTTTCAAACATGGGTTTTCTTCACTGTGCATTCATTTACATTGATTAGCTAATGACAGACCCAATTTGACAGTTTCAGCTAACCCGTATTTGACCCATATTGGCTGATATGGATTCTGAAGTCTGGCCAGTCTGAGTGTTACAATTAGTGGACAAACCCATCACATTTTGGTTCACATTCAAATTGGTTTGATTGTTTTTATGTGAGTTATCTCAGCAACCGGTTCCCAAATAAGCTATTAAGCCGACTCTACCCAAATGCGATGCTTAAGGGAGGTTTAGAGAATATAATTGAATATCATTATAAAAGCCCTAGGTTAGAAAGAAACTCGAACCTAACCCAGTATTTTCCAAATTGTAGAGACAACAGGGGTTTGCCAGAATTTTTCCAAATGTTATGGATTTCTTCTTTAAGGTGTTTTATTATAGAAACCTTATATTAGAAAGCAACTATCCATGAGGACAGAGTTCAAGAACTCTATCCACATGAACTATATCTCACAAAAGATAACAAGTGTTCAGCCAAGCAACGGCGACGACTCGTGGTATTATGCCTCACAAGTTTGCGATGTTGCAACCCCATGAAACATAATACCATGAGTTGTCCCCATTATTAGCCAACACTTACTAGCTATTTTAGAGTTAGTGAATTGAAAGTGGCTAAGTAAACGCAAAAAATAAAGGTAATAAGTTTGACTAAATAAACTATTTTGATTATTGTACCTACATCTTCCGCTACATGCATTGCTTGCATGCCTCACCTATCTCGACATACTATCAACATTATTATTATTGGTATGTGTACCTTCTCTCAATGACAGTCTTAGTTTAGGGATGTATTGAGGTTTATACCACATATTTGCTAGTGTATGCATCCAATACTTGCTAGTTACTTGATCACTATCAGGGAACAACTTCAGCTCTATCATGTTAACCTTACTTCATCCAGCTAAAAGCAGTTCACATATTCAGAGAACACAATACTAAGGATGATAGCTTATCCAAAGAAGCATTAACCTTGGCCTCAGGCCATTTTCAGTTTACTGAACTCACTGATGGTGAATGCACTGATCAGGGCACTTTCCAGCTTTTCTAGCCCTTAGCACTTTAGTCTTCTATGTGCTGTTGCTATTGACATCCTTTGGATTATTGAGGTGGATGATCCCCTCATATTATTGATCTCTCTTGTTTATTGCTTCTTTGGATTAGATACTTTGGTATTAGACTTGAATTCTCTGTCCGTTGAAGGTTAGTGATGTGGTTGTAGTCAATATTCCTAGATTATAGGTGTTACATTTGAAGGTTTGTCTAGTATTCTTGTGAAGCTGATCAATTTTCATCTGTCTGCTGATGATGAACATAGTTGTATCTATTCCATGTGCTCAGCAATAGCTGAAGTTGTAACTAAGCTACCTTTGATTTCAATGAAATAACAAGGAACTGATATTTTCCCTTGGAAAAAAAAAGTTACGTGATCACTAATATCAATTGATATTCCATCACTCTTATGGGTCCAAAAATAGTGGAGATTGGAATCCTAAGGTTGAAATTTAGCATCCTAAGCAACGTTCAAAATTGAACCCTTCACAGCCCTTCCAAAGGGTTCTAGCCCTTCCCAGATGTGTAGAGTTAAAATTTCCCTTCAAAAAAAATTTAAAATTTGAATTTCACCCTTCCAATAAATAAGGGTATAATTTATATCAACATTTCCAAAGAAGAGCAACATTTGAAATTACCCATTCATATAAATATCTCAAGATGTAGCTAGGATAAAAAATTGTGCAGAAATTGACTTATGCATTGCTATAGAGATGTGTCATTGGGAACAAGATATGGAGAAAAAATGGTTATTAATAAAATTAAAAAAACAATTGTTGGCTCAAGAATAGTCTTCAGTTTGATGAGTTGCATTATCATGATGTTATCTCCCTCCGTCCTTCCAAACATTTGTGGTTTCTCACAACATTTGTCCTCAGCACTACCAAAATAGTTATTACCAATATGATTGCAAGGCATTCATTGAAGGTGAAGTCCATAATTTTAGGTCTTCTTCCTGATTATCATGCCTTTTGGTAAGACAATAAAGAGGGTAGTGGCAAGCATCAGCATGGAAAAATGTCTCGACATAGAGGTTATACACATTAATTTTTTTCATTAAATAATTTAAATTCCTACCCGTGACTATGGATTCAGTGAATCATGGACTAGTACAAAACACAAACTTTTTTAGAGCCACAAGCACTTAACTACTCGCACCTATAACTTTCTAAAATCAACCATTAATAAACTTCTTTTGGTATTCTGGTTCAATCTAAACCACGGATCGTTAGACTCAGACATGCAATGAGTTGTAAGGATTCAATTGACTTAGGCCCCTCCATCACATACATGCATGCTTTAACAACAAGCGCTGAAAGAACAATATTTGGTTTTTGCGTTTTTTTGTGTGAAAGGGTTTGGTTAATTTATACTTGTCCATTAAAGTATAATTATTTATATTGCCCTTCATCTCTGAAGGGCTCAGAGAATAAATGCCCTTCCAATTGAAATTAAGACCCACCCTTAAAATTTGATCATTGATCGAATGAGTAGAGATATAATGTCTGGAGTAGTCTGCATACATCCTTTACTTGAATGATGTTAGTTCTTGGCAATCCTAACATCATTCAAGTGAAGGGTGTATGCAGACTGCTGCAATATCATGTTTCGACCATGAGGTGCTTAGTAGACTGGAAATTGGGTTAGGTAATACTTTGCCATTAATGGACAATCATGAATCTTATGGTTTATGCTTTGGGTCTTGAATCAAGTACTAGGTATTTTGATGTCCTCTATTTTTTATTTGAACATTTTATGTCAATTTTCATCGTGTCTCTGGAGATCCTGTAGAGTGGATGTAAATGTTGGCTCAAACTCATACACAGGTTTGCATTAGTGTCCAACCAAGGTGGTCTATTATAGTCCAAGCATTAGCATATTCAATGGCTTTCCCTTATATTGGTAATCCAAGCATTAGCATATTCAATGGCTTTCTCAAATCCTATTTCTCTGTTGTTCGTCACTTTTCATAGGGCTATTCATGCCCAGAACTACCTTTTAACCCTCCAATTTGGCCCAGATTTAGAGGTACGCCTGTTTGGTGATGGATAAGTGCACAAGGGTACCCAAGATGGTGAAATAGGGTTGCTTCATACCCCTTTTTACTGTCAAACAGGTTTGTTTGTGCCCATAATTCATGTGGATGCTGCTATAAGGCACATGAAAGAGATTTTAGGGTTGCATTCACCTACAGATTTCTCATTTTCACAGCCATAATTGAAAAGACCGCCTCCTATTGCCATTGATCATCATCTTTTATTGCTGTAATGTGCCAAGATTTGAGATTTGGCCTAATTATAGTTGGTTTGAGATGCTTTACTGTTTGTTGTGACCTTCAGAATGCTCCCAAAGTGCTCAAATTTGTCCCTTTGATGCTCATACTTGATTCTAGAGTTGTTTATTCCCATAGGATTGCCCAACATTGCTCCTAGCGTGACATTGAAAATACCAAGTTTGTTCTTCATCATCAGCTTTAGAATCAACAAATATTACAGACTGATATAAATGTATTTAAAACATTCTTTTCATTCCTGAACATGCCAAGTAGCAGATCTAGAAATGTTTGCTCTTCACCACCATGGATTATATATATATATATATGATTGTTGTAGGTTACCACTGAGAAATATGCCTCTGAAGTGCTGGCTTATGCACTTCAGAGTAGCACAGAGGTTAAAACATCCACTCTACAGGATCTCCAAGAACTCAACATCATTATTTGTCCATTACTGTAAAGGAATTGTACTAGAAGATTTACGAGGACTTGTTGATTTCACGGAGAAGTTGAACGAAACAGAGAGGAGACTAAGCAAGCTACAACACTTTGACGCGCGCGCACATTGACGCACACAAAAAGTGTTGCAGCTTGCTTAGTGCTCCTCTTTGTTTCTCATTTAGGTTCAACTAAACAGTAAAATCAACAAGTACAGGCAAATCTTCTAGTACATCTCCTTTATAGTAATGTAAAAATAATGATGTTAGTTCTCTGGAGATCCTGTAGAGTGGATGTAAATGTTGGCTCAAACTCATACACAGGTTTGCATTAGTGTCCAACCAAGGTGGTCTATTATAGTCCAAGGTATTTTGTTGTCCTCTATTTTTTATTTGAACATTTTATGTCAATTTTCACTGTGTCTGATTTTTTTTGTCCCTCTTACAATTAACATGATAAGATGACCTTTGTGGTTTAAACAGTCGGTTAGCTTTAGAATCAACAAATATTACAGACTGATATAAATGTTTTTAAAACATTCTTTTCATTCCTGAACGTGCCAAGTAGTAGATCTGGAAATATCCGCTCTTCACCACCATGGATTATATATATATGATTGTTGTAGGTTACCAGTGGGAAATTTTCCTATGAAGTGCTGGCTTATGCACTTCATAATAGCACAGAGCTTAAAACATCCACTCTATAGGATCTCCAAGAACTCAACATCATTATTTTTCCATTACTGTAAAGTGCTCAGATTTGTCCCTTTGATGCTCATACTTGATTCTAGAGTTGTTTATGCCCATAGGACTGCCCAACATTGCTCTTAGTGTGACATTGAAAATACCAAGTTTGTTCTGGAAGCCCTAAATAGGGCCAATTCACCTTGGTGTACTGGTTTATTGTTAGAGGAAGGCCTTCTCTCATTATTTGAGGAACATTCAACCTTGGAGACACATGCATAAGGGCAATGTTCAGCCCTACCAAAGGAGAAAGTGATCATTTGAAGCATGCTTACACTATTTTATACACCATTTCATGAGAGATATTACATGCTTGGAGGTTACTCATTGAGCTGGTCCACTTGGAAGGTTGTTCACATGGTTCATGCCCTATTTTGTGAAGAACATTTTTGTATTTGGGGGCTGCTTTATAGATTGATTATTGTGCACATGGGTGGCATCTAGGGCCTACAAAGCAAGTTGTGTTTTACTCCAAATAGTGTTATGATGTATAGGAATCCTACAAAGCTAATTGACTCGACAATGAAGTAGGTTTAGAGTCTAGATGTTTATATTTCTAGGTTAATTTTTTTTTTTGAATTGAAGTGTCATGTGTGTGACCTGTGCATTCCCACATTCACTTGGTCAATTTAGTAAGGACTGGGATGAATTGACCATTTTTTTACCGATCCATTCAGTCAGACCCTTATTTGCTTGGTTCGGTACCAAACTTGTCACTCCAATCGTTTCAAAGGACGAGTCAGCTCGGTTGGGGGTCACCTCGGTAGAAAAACACTTGATTAAATCTGCAACTATTATTATTGAAAAGGGGGTGGGCCAGTGAAAGGAAAAGGCAATGTTAGGAAAAGGAAATGCAAGCAATAAGTGAGAATGGAGAATTGTATGTAACTAAAAGAGGTGCATACATAAGAATTCTTAGGGCATACATAAATTTTTGCATACAATCCCATTAGTATCTTAAATCATGGGAGAGATCAGAAAGACATCCCTACACAAATATTAACCGATAAGTATGGTTTTGGTGTTTCATTTGGAGAATAAAATCCTATAACAATAATTGTTATTATGACTCTTAAAGGGTCCTAGATGAGATCTGTGCACTTTTAGGCAGTTCAACTTTCAAGCAAAAGAAGCCATAAACAATAAGTATGTGCACCTTAGAAAACATGGAAAAGATCATAAAACATATTAGGTAAAATGGATAATCATCTACAACATCACAAAATCATTCATGGGAAAACTAAAAACCGCTTAAAGGAGATATGTTATTTGAAGGAGATAGTCCATTAAAGGAGAACCTCCAGGTTTTGTATAGACATATATTGGCATAAATTGTAGTGTTATATGTGATTCATAAGCATAACATATCGTCTCAAGCTTGACAACATTGAAAGGCTAAAGTACAATGGCCATAAGCATACATATGAAGCTTATGAAGCCTACCTAATTCATGTTAGCAAAAGGCAATGCAAGCAATAAGTTAGAATGGAGACTTGTATGTAACTAAAAGAGGGGAATTCATTAGAATTTTTAGGGCTACCAAATTCCCACACCTATTAACCAAACTCATTCTTGACAAGATTTTTCTTTAACAAGTTTTTGGCTTACAAGTTTTTCCAAGTTTTTTTTTCTTATAAGTCTTTCCACGCTTTTTTGCTGGTATTTTGCTATGCTTATGCCAAATTTTTTTTGGCCATGGTGCAGGTAGAACCAAACAGGTATTTGTCAAACCTGTCTTCCTCCAGCGAAGGGAGTTTGGGAAGGCTAGAGGAAAGTGAGACATCTAGTAGGTCTACATGGGCTAGATAAACTAGATTTCATAAGATCAGAAGAAAATTCGTCAAATGCATGAATTTTTTTCTCCAAGGAGGGGGGTCAGGTTCCTATGATGATGAGACAGTGGGAGACATCGACGTGCCCTTAAGGTACCAACACCTAGTGAAACAATGGGTGCCTAGCGATCTTCCTAAAGTAAACACTTTTCTTAGTGTGAATGAGAGGATATATAGAATTCACCGTCCTCATTGCATGGATTGGGGTTGTTTTGCATGGACGACATAAAGGTTGGATATGGTAGATGTACGAAATTGATGGAGTATGTTGGACCCTATTACAACTACAGTGATTGGATGCGCTTGGTCCAATATACACGAAGTATGCATAGATATGGGTTGTCAGCGAATTATATACAATTGAAAGACAAAGCTCAAAATAAAGGAGCAACGATGTACATGGACGAAAGGCCAAAAACAACCGGTAATATTGCAGGGTTTATAAATAGTACACAACCAAGGTCTACATTAAAGCAACCCAATTGCATATTCGAGTCACATAAAGGAAACCTTGTCTTTCTATGTGCAATGAAATCAATAGTTGCTAGAGAAGAACTGCTTATTGATTACAATTTTAATCGTGTAGATACAAACAATGTTGGCTTGGTTGTGGTACAACAATTTAACCACCCTTTTATTAATTATTTTAACATCTATAGGAATTTTTGTTAGCATAATATTGAAATTATCTACTTTTCATGTTTCCTTATGTAACTTTTAGTATGTTTTTGATGCAGGGTTCTCTCAGGGGCACCTCCATCTCCGTAGATGTTTGTTGACCCGAGTCAAGGCAACACGTATACATTGATATACCGTCAGGTGGAACAGGGAGGTATGCAATACATTCCAAAATGTAGTGGTAAGCTCTATTATTACTAGTTTTTATATCAATTTTGGTACATCGACTAATGTATTTAAAAACTTAATTAGGCTCTCGGACACATCTAAGGCCACAAAGGCAAGAATTGAAAAAATTGGCCAACACAAGCTTGGGCCTGGTGTTTACTCCAACTTGGCGGCCCGATATGTAAGTATCGCAAAACCCGAATCTGCATCCAAATATCATACAGATTATTATTTTTGTTTTGTTTTTACAAAAAGCTTTAAAATTAATGATATCATGCAAATATGAAGGCCGACTGGTTCAAAGAATTGCCCAGTGCGGATTACATGAAGCTTGGCTTTGAACAGGGCTTTGATGCCGTTGTTGAACACCAAAGAAGCTTGTCTGGGAATACTGCACGATCTTTTGCTGATCGATCTATTTCCTAGGTATGTGAAAACTATATAGTTTAATGATAATTTATTAATGCTCATGCAATTTGTTCCTTAAAAATAAACTAACATAATTTATTTAATCCTTTTTGTGCAGGAAGTAATGATCCCGTTCTTGTCGAGGATGTAGTACATGACCAACCAAACGAAGATCATGCTTCTCATCTTGGTAATGAATTTATTAATGTGTTATTGTTTTTTATAGACCATTGCAGATGATGAACATTAATTCTAATTGTACACAATTAAACTATAGAGCATGTAGTTGCAGATCATAACATGGAACAGGTTGGGCCAGTATGAGATAATGTTGAACGTTTTGATGTGCACATGGTAAGTAAAAACACGCATTCGTAACGTTTTTTAAATGGATTACTCATATTTATCAAAATATAAATATATTAATGAAATATTTTGACATTATTGCTGAAATTCATCGCCCTTCCCCTGAAGTTCAACCTTGCGAGCAGACTAGTAGGGATACCGATGATCAGATTCCCGAAGATGTGACTCTAACTAAATATTTAAAGAGAAGAAAAGTAAAAAGGAAGTGACTAAATTTTTTTTGAGTAATTCTTATTTATAAAAAAAAAAAATAATGGTTTTTTCCTCTGTTTCATGAATGAATGCTTTACTGATTTTTTTTCTTGCTATTGACTAAATTAATGTTTTAATGAATGTTTTTTTCAGCTGTTGAATGATTGAATGGTTTAATGAATGTTTTAAAGAATGATTTAATGAAATCATTTTTCAACTATTGAGTGAAATAATTTGCATTGTTATTTGCATTGTGAAATAGTGAAATAAATTGTTATTTGCAAGTATAGGCATTGGGTTTGGGGAGTTGAGAGTGATGTGAGGGGGGGGGAGGGGCCATAAGAGCTCCCACCTTCACGGGGTTGGCCCTGTTTAGTAGAGAATTTTAAATTATTCTCGAAACAGAGAAGAGCTCAATGAATGGTAAGGAAGAATACATTAAAAAACATCTATTTCTATATTTTTACTGTGTAATTTTCACTATTGCTATTTGACTCCTCCATTGGAACTTGTTACAGATAGCGTTGAGAAACATTTCCATAGTTAAGAGGCAAGAAATGGAGTTTTGATTAGATCGATGGCCTTATATACATAGTATTTTTCATTATCCATGTTTTATTAGGTGATATATTCTTAAGAATTAATTTACTTGAATAGTTGAATAGTATTGTAATTTACATTGTAATAGAATTGTATTTATTTAGATTGGTTTTGTTATTTTCGTAAACAAACATAAATATATTTAATGGGTCCTAACATGAAACTATTGCCACAGGAAAAAAAATGAAGCATGTTGAATGATGTTTTGAAAGGTAAAGCATAAGAAGACGGTGTGAAGATCCACAAATCAAGGTATAATTATGTTTTCTTTTGTTTGATTGAGCTATGTATTGGGTATTTATGCATGTGCACACACATACATTTAGTTGATGATGATGATTACCATACATAGAGGTGAACTTTGTTCTATCTGATCTAAACAATTACCTTAAATATTTTGATTTATCATGATAACTGGCCCCTTGGTAATACTTTACCAATACCATATAGCTAGGACAACAAAATTAAATGTAGGCATTTCATTACAAGAAATATGACAGGAATTTGAGTTTGATGGGAATATGAAAGGTCAAAATACAGAAAAAGATAGATAGACTTGTGAGGAAAATGGTATCTGAAGCGTTGTTTCCCTATTATTCCGCATGAGTATATTGTTATCTACCCTAGTTTATCTTTCTCCAATAGTTTTGTAATTTGTTTATTAATCTCATATCTTGTTCAAATTTAATGGTTGATTGTGCAGTGGTAAACCTATGTTTATATTTGTGCTTATCCCTGTAGGTTGTGAGTTGGGCATGGTATCGATTGGTCTTTTCAGTTTCCATTGTAACTTTTCACCCCAACATCATTGTGCACTTTATTACTCATAATTTCTAATTTGTTACAAAGTCTTCTTTGTGCAAATATTTTATTAGGCATCTATATCTTTCTGCATTGCTTCCAATTTATCACCGAGTTTAAAGTGGTCACTTAAAGCAAACATCTTAACTCTGGAATACAAAAGAAAAATGACTGCATTGATAATTATGGTAGCAAAGTATTGAGATCTGCTTGAAAAAATAAAGGTCTATTTGCTACTTTATTTCTGGAAGGTATTGTTTGAATGGTTAAGTTATAAAAACTGTTTATTTTTGTTGTTTTCAGGCAATCTTCCAGAGGTATCCACGGCTTGAAAAAGAGTTTTAGTCATTTTCAGTGATTTAGAATGATAGATCACTAGATTTGGTATGACATCTTTTCACTTAAGGCAACATTTTCACATTTGTTGGAAACAGTTTCGATGTTCTTTCCCAAGGAAAATATGTTTTTATTGAAGAAAGCCCATTTGCAGCCATGAATTTTGGTGGTGTTGATCCTAATCACTAAAAGGGTAAAAATCAATATGCTCCTGTTACTCGAAACGGTTACTGGAAAGTATGTAATAGAATCATGTTAGTTTTCTAGGTTTAAGATTGATTGTATTTAAGGATAAACACATGCATACCATGTTAATTGTATGAGTCAATATAGTTA